>VWZU01013613.1:1211906-1221965 GCA_013397095.1 Sterrhoptilus dennistouni | reverse complement strand
GCACGCCCGGCCCGGGCTGGTGCCGCATCTCTCGGCGCTGGAGAGCGGCTCCGCCGGCGGCCGCAGGGAGACTTTCCGCCGTTCCGAGCTGCTGCTGCCCCACGGGCACGGGTTGGATGCCTCGGCGTTGGCCGATAATCTGGGCTTGCACGATATGGCTCATCAGATGGAGGAGGTGCAGGTAAGGAGGGTCTCGATCTACCCACCCTCCTCGGCCAGGTGGGACAGGCCCCGTGTGCTTCTGTACATCCCAGTCTCTGCAGAGAAATCCTCGTTTTCTCCCCTTCTGCACATTCCATCTCCCCTTCTGCACATTCCATCCCAGTCCCTGCAGAAAAAAATCCTCATTTTGTCCCTTTCTGAACGTCTCATCCCTGTCCCTGCAGAAAAATCTTCATTCTCTCCCCTTCTGCACGTCCCATCCCTGTCCCTGCAGAAAAATCATCGTTTTGTCTCTTTCTGCACATCCCATCTCCCCTTCTGCACGTCCCATCCCAGTCCCTGCACAAAATTCCTCATTCTCTCCCCTTCTGGACATCCCATCCCAGTTCCTGCAGAGAAATCCTAATTTTCTCCCCTTCTGCACATCCAATCTCCCCTTCTGCCCATCCTATCCCAGTCCCTGCAAAAAAATGCTAATTTTTTCCCCTTCTGCACGTCCCATCCCTGTCCCTGCAGAGAAATCTTCATTTTCTCCCTTTCTGCACATCCCATCCCAGTCCCTGCAAAAAATAGTCATTTTTTCCCTTTTTTGCATGTCCCATCCCCGTAGGAAAATCCTCATTTTCTCCCCTCAGGATGCGGGTGCGCGGGGAGAGGAGGGTGGGATTTCCCAAAAGCTTTTTTTTCCCCCCCTCTCTCAGCTCTTCCAGGTGCGAAACTTTCTCCCCCTTTCTCTTTGCAGAATGTGGAAGACCAACACTTACTAATGCACGACCAGACAGTCATTAGAAAAGGTCAGTAAAGGTGGCACCCGCAGTTTTACTTTCCCTTGTCAAATAGTTCAAATAGTTCTTTATTTTTATAAAACACCGATCCTTTGGGGGATCGGGAGGAGTTTTTTATTCCACTCTCTTGTCGCTGGATTTTTTTCTGTCCTAGAGAAGGACAAAGTGCCCCGGGGTGTGAGATTCCGATTGTCGCCCCTCCTTGTGCTCTTGTGTTGTGGCTTTAATCGAAACCAGGACCTTGAACCGATTTTAATCTTTCCTGAAATATGTGTGTGAAGTGACACGGGGCTTTTCTTTTGTTTGTTTGGGTTTTTTGTTGCTCCTAACACTCGAAGACAGTTTTTTTTCCCTCTTTTTTTTTCCCAATTTTTTTTTTGGGTTTTTTTTTTTCACTTGTTTGCAAGACTTGAGAAAAGACTGAGCTCTCTGGCAGAAGACTGTTTGCCTTTATCTTAATCGAAATTGGTTTGTAGCTGAGGTTTTGAGGAAGGAGGAAGACGTATTGACTCAATTTACAGTAATTTAGAACTTTTTTTCCTTGCTTTTGTTTTTAAACAAATTTGCGCTCTTAAAAAAAAAATAAAAAAAAAATCAGAAGTTTTCCTCTGAAGACTTCAAACAAATCCCTAACTGAGGAAAAGCAGGAGTGTGTGTCAGAGCGCTGATTGCTGCCTTTAGCTCATGGGAGAATAATTTCGCTGTCAGATGCACCACTGACAAATCTTCCCCCTCGAGGGGGAACCTCGGCTCTTTAACCCTTTCTCTGGCTGAACTGGGCCAGGGGATGGCGAAGCTGCATCTGTGGTTTGCTCCTCGCAGAGCCTTTTTTGTTTTCTCCCTCCTCACCTCGAGGCTGGAGCTCTTAACGAGGAGCAGCAGCTCCTTTACTTTCGGTTCTCCCCTGGGCTGTCCCTTCTCCGCCGTAGGAATTTGTTTGGGATTAAATTCCAAAGGCGGTTTCTTAAATCTGCGTGTGCGAGGTGGAAGATGAAGCCCAGCAGGAGCTGGGAGGTTTCTCCCTGCCCTGCCTTGGGAAAGAGTTGTTGTGGCAGGAGCTCTGGAGGATGCTAATTTGGAGTCCGGAGTTTTTGTGAGAACAGATTTGCTGCTTTCTGGAGTTTGTGTGTGTTTGTGCTTTGAACAGCATTCTTAGGGTCAGGGTTAAGGTTAAAATATATATATATATAAAATATATGTTATATATAAATTTTATATATATATATGTATTTATTTGTTGTGTTCAGCAGCTCCTTTTGCAATCCAGTGGCAAAATCCAACTAGGAATTGTTTGGAATCCAACTAGGAATTGTCAGGAGTAGTTTTGTGGCCCTTTGGCTCCCTGTGCTGCAGAAGGATGCTGAGCACAGGGGGACACCAGTGTCCTGAGCATTTAACACCAAACAAACCCCTCTGACCCATCTCCTTTTTACAGCCAGAAAACTCACTAAACCGCTTCCTATTTATTTCCCCCTTTCATAAAAACACCTGCTCTCCTTCCTGCCACCCACAGGTCCCATCTCCCTAACGAAAAACAGCGCTCTGAGCCTGCCCTGCCAAAAGGACGGGTTGATTGGGGTGGTGATAAACCCCAACGAGGTTTTCTGCTCCGTCCCGGGCCGGCTGTCCCTGCTCAGCTCCACCTCCAAGTACAAGGTGACAGTGGCAGAGGTGCAGAGGAGGCTCTCACCCCCAGAGTGTCTCAATGCCTCCCTGCTAGGAGGAGTCCTCAGGAGGTAGGATGGTTCTTCTCCTTCCCTCCCACTCTGTGTTCCCCCAGTGTTTGTGTTTTCCCCGTGTTGTGCCGTGTGTGAGCAGCGAGTCCTCGATTTTTGAGACACCCGGCGATGCTGAATCTTAACAGGCTTTGGAAATAAAATTTCTTTGCACTTCTGGTGCCTCTGGAGAAGTGTTATTAACAGCTCTGACAACTATTCTCGTTCTCTGTTTAGAGCTGGGGTTTTGTCTCAAAACCAGCACCCTCTGATTCCCAAGACCCTGTGGAATTATTTCTTTTATTAACTCTCATACTCCTGATTAATCATAACAAGGACATTTTCTACATCTTCTTTTTTTTGCATACACTTAATTTGGCTTGTGACCATTCGACACCCATTGGTTTCAGTGGTGCAGTTTGAAATATTTTGATTTTGACCTGCTGTGTTTTAAGTAGAGCATTTAAAAAGTAGGTCACTTGAAAAGAGCCTGTTTTTTATCTTCTCCCCACCCCAGTAGAACCCTATTGAATGTCAGTAACTGGAATTTCTCATCCTAAAAAGAAGTGTTCCCTGAAGATAAATAAGGCCTTTTTTTTAATTTTTTTTTCTGTTTTAATTACAGAGCCAAATCTAAAAATGGTGGCAGATCATTAAGGGAAAAACTGGATAAAATTGGCTTGAATCTTCCTGCTGGCAGAAGGAAAGCTGCAAATGTGACACTATTGACATCTTTGGTGGAAGGTCAGTCCCCTGAGTGTGTCTTAAAAATAAACTTTCTCCCCTTGTGCACAGCTTTTATCCTCTGGGCAAAGCATGGAAAGTTTAGAAAGTCCCTGAAAGTAATGTGGGGTAAAAAAACCCCAAACATTTGTTTGTTTTAAAGGGATTATGATGGGGATGTTGGAGCTCCTAAAGAAGGGCTGTGCTGCTTTTGAGGGTCTTTTTTCTCCCTTGTGAGCCCTGCTGACACAAACCCAGCTCCTCCTGCTCCCAGGGATGCAGAATTCCTCTGTGCCAGGATGTGCCAAAGGCGCCTTTGTCCACTCTGTCTCCTGAGGCTTGTTTTGGGTTTTGCAGACAAGGCAAAAAGGGATGAAACTCCTCACATTTAAGTGGCTTTGGTTCCTTATTGGGAAACTTTGGGACTGTGGGACAGCTGACTGCAGTCCTGCCCTACCTCAGAAGCTTTGCTAATAAACAAGCTTATTAAAGTAAGATTTATGGCCCTGGACTTCCTGCTAGGAAACTGGAGCCCCTTTAATCTGTGCCATGTTCTGTGGACCCTCTGCCAGGGAAGCTGACCTGAAGGGTGTGTAAATATGGACGTGTGTGGTTTACATTTGGTGTTCCTGTTCCCAGCAGCTCCTGGAAGTGGCAGGGTTTAATGGGAATAGAAGCAGCAGCTGAAATGAAAAGAAAAATGATCTAACAATACCTTCCTGCTGTTAAAAAATGCATTTTAAACTTGGATTTAAAAGCTTTCCTTGGAAGTTTCAGAGAGCTGATGAGTGTGCGCATGTACACAGAGGCACATTGCACTGATATCACCAATTTTTATTTTAAGCCTGATCAAATTGTTTTAATGGAAAAAAAAAAGTGGCCTGGTTGTACACTTCGCAATTTGGTTTTCTGGCTGAAAATTCCTATGAAAAAATATTTCAAAAGCAGAGTAAACTGAAAAGTTTTATTGTGATGTGGGATTTAGTTGGCAGATATTTTTAAATATCAGTGGACAGTTGGATCTTGACTGAATCGTGTTCTTTGCTGTGCAGTTATTCTGGAGAGAAACAGGAATTTTTCTTTCTAGTATAAAAGCAAGAGAATTAATTTTTTTGCAGCAGTCACCCTGTAAATCTCTTTTTTTCTTGATACAAACTTACAAAGAACCATCACTTAAAAATGATAATGAGTGCTAAAATGACATCCCTTTCCAAAACAGGAATACACTTCAAAAATCCAAATTTTTTTTCCTTAATATCCCCGATTTCCATCCAATAAATGATATTATACAATTCACCAAGCCCTCCCTTTCACCCCACCCAGGTGAAGCTGTGCATCTTGCCCGTGACTTTGGCTACGTGTGTGAGACAGAATTTCCTTCCAAAGCAGTGGCTGAATATTTAACCAGACCACACATGGGCCGCAACGAAATGGCCAACAGGAAGAACATGCTCCTCGCTGCAAAGTAAGTTTTCCAGCTTGGATTTTAGTCCTCCTCTCTTTTTGAATGTGTTTTTTGTCTGACTTGTGACTGTCTGTGTCTGGGGGATGGTTTGGTGGATTTTTGTGTGTAATTTTAATTAGGGAGATGAAGCAATTCTTTTTTTTTTTTTTATTAGGTTTTGGTTGGGATTCAGCTGTGGCAGCAGTTCTATTTTAGTCTGAACCAATAATAAGGGTAACAAGCCTGTAGGTAACTAAAGCAGCTTGGACCAGTTTTGCTCAACTGCAGGAAAAAACTTTCAGGAAAAGCCCCACACCAGGACAGCTCTGAGGTGTGACAGGGACAAGGATGTGAAGAGCAGGGCTGGGAATGTGGGCAGGGTCAGGACTGGAGCAAGGGGAGCTCAGCCCCTGTGTCCTCACAGCTGAATTTGGCAGCAGCAGCAGCTCCCAGCTTTCCCCTGGGACTCAGGAGCTGCTGGAGAGTCCCTTTTCCCCTGTCGTGGCTGGAGATTTTTATAGTTCACTGGAAGCATCCTTTGGTAGGTGTGGAAAGTCCCTGTGCTTCAGCAAATCCCTGTGACAAACCCGGGGGAAGGAGAGGAGCTTTGTTCTGGCTGTTGTGCAGACACTTTGCACCTGTGAATAAACCCTGTCCTGAGCAGGTCCCTGGGAGGAAATACCTGAGTTAACCTTATCTAAAACTGCTGTTTGGAGTGCTCAGCTTTCCCCTTTCCCCTGCTGAGCTCCTCTCCCAGGTTTAACAGCTTCAGTTCACGGTTTGTTCTGCTCTGAGCTGTTTTCTGGTCATTTTCTGATTTTGACAGCACCCTCCACCTGCAGAGGAGCTGAGAAAAACCTGCCTGAACGGCTGAGAAAGTTGCCCTGACTTTGTGCTCACAAACACACCCCTGGTGTTCAATCCATCCAGCCTTCCTTTAAAAGAGATCATCCTTTACAAGAACAGATCTCTTAAAAATTTAGAAATCCAGAAATCCAGTCTCCCTGGCCCATAGCTCATACATTATGCTAATTTTTCCTGAGCATTCCTCCCCCTGAGCATTTTCACTATTGGCATTGTTGCTGGCACTAATAAAAACCCTCTGGAAGACTTGAGAAATTCTGATAAAGTGATGGTTCTGTTAGGATTGCTCAGCTCCTGTGAAATCCCTTCAAGGGGACAGATTTACAAGCAAGCAAACAACATATGCTGGAGCATTATTAGGCACTCGTGTTTTGCCAGGCATATGTGTGAGTGTTTGCAGGATCAGGGCCTCAGCCTCCCCGATATGTACATGGAATACACACAACTCAATTAAATCATCTCCTCTTCAGCTGCTCCAGCCTTCCTGAACCGCTTCAGCTGCAGCTGGGAAAGTTCTCAGAGGAACCAGCACTGAATTCCCACTCCCCACTTCAAATCTGGAGCAAACGATGCAGAGCCAGAGAAATTGTTTTGCAGAGTGGTTGTTTTGTTAGGGTTTTTTTTGTGCTGGGGATGCAACACAAGGCTGGTCAGGAAGTGGTGCTCATAAACAGACATCTAGAAATCTATTCTCTCTTGCCTATACTTTGAACATTATGCTGATTTTTTAAAATTTTTACTTTATTTTAGATTAAATTTCTCACAGTTAGCTGCACTTATGCCAAATATCTGATGCAAATCTATTCTCCCTGGCCTATAGTTTGAACATGATGCTGATTTTTTTATTTTTACTGTAATTTTAGATAGTTGCTGCACTTATGCCAAATATCTGATGCAAATCTATTCTCCCTGGCCTATAGTTTGAACATGATGCTGATTTTTTTTATTTTTTGGCTTTAATTTTAGATTACATTTCTCGTAGTTGCTGCACACATGCCAAATATCTGATGGAAAGCTATTCTTTCTTGCCTATAGTTTGTACATGACGCTGATTTTTTTGCATTAATTTTAGGTTGCATTTCTCATTGTTGCTGCACATATGCCAAATATCTGATGCAAGCAAATCTATTCTCCCTTCTCTATAGTTTGTACATGATGCTGATTTTTTTGCTTTAACTTTAGATTGAATTTCTTATAGTTGCTGCACTTACGCCAAATATCTGATACAAATCCCTTGGCACTTTTTTAAATTCATTTTGCAAGGTGTAAAATAACCACTTTTATTTTGTTTTTTTTTTTTTTTCATGTGTATCACAGGCAGATCTGCAAAGAATTCACAGACCTCCTGACTCAGGACAGAACTCCTCTTGGAAACACGAGGCCCAGCCCCATCTTGGACCCTGGCATCCAGGGCTGCTTGACTCATTTCAGCCTGATCACACATGGCTTTGGGAGCGCTGCCATCTGTGCTGCCATGACATCCGTCCAGAACTACCTAAATGAGGCGTTAAAAATAGCAGACAAGTCCTACATGAACGCCGAGAGCCCCGCAGAGACCAACAAAACCATTGACAAAATGGACAAGCACAGGAAGTAAAAAGGAGAAAAAAAAAGAAAAAAACAACAAAAAAAACCAGACTTTGCCCCCCCTCCTTTCTTCCTCCTACACACAGACTTGAGATGATCTTGCCAGGGGGAATATTGAGATTTGGGTGGGTTTTTTTCTTTTTTTTTTTTTTAAAAAGAAATAAGGGTAAAAAAAATGGGGAGAGGAACAACAAAAAAAAAAAATCCTTGAGGATCTTCACTCCTTCACTGGATCCATGAGACAAGTCTGGCTTAAAGCTGCAGTACCCCTGTTGTGTGTGGAAGCAATTTTTACCTGAAGATAAGTACTTGGGACAAAAGTATCAAATTCTTTGCTGTAAAAGTGGTGCTATAAAGGGGGGTTTGATTGAATTATACAAAGAGATTTATTTAGATTCCTTTCCCACATCTCTGTGTCTGATGGGGTGACCAGTTTCACGTGTAGTTTTTTTTTAAAAGACAGATTTTAGATGATGGAAGAGCCTGTTCTGCTCTCTGAGATGATTTCAGGGGTTCATTCTCTCGAAACGCAACAGTAAAGCAACAAAAAAAAAACCAGTATTAAACATTGGGATAGAGATTTATGTGCATTAAATTCCTTTTTTTTTTATGAACACCTGAAAATAGTAAGAATATTCTGTGGGGTGTTTGGTTTTTTTGCCTTTTTTTTTTTTTTGCCTTTTTTTTTTGTTCTCTTTTATTTTGGTTTTTTGTTTGTTTTTTTCTTTATTTTCAGATTAACATAGGACAGTACTAAAATCCTCCTAGACTTAAGATGGCATTTGACATGCTTGTTTTTTTACAGAGATATTCAGGCTTTTAAAAACTGCAGTGCAATGTTGGCTCGCAGTTTTGTATTATCTTGGTATTTTTTTTAACGAGGACTAGTTCAAAATGAAAAAAGACTTTTAGGAAATTCACTTTCTGTGTCTAAGGATATTGCAGCTTT
Source organism: Sterrhoptilus dennistouni (assembly GCA_013397095.1). Lineage (NCBI taxonomy): Eukaryota > Metazoa > Chordata > Aves > Passeriformes > Zosteropidae > Sterrhoptilus > Sterrhoptilus dennistouni. The sequence goes on along the minus strand of VWZU01013613.1, from coordinate 1,213,736 downwards.
ATTCACATATTTATATTGTCTTTGTTTTTAAATTTGGGGGGGAAACTTGAAAGAATAGGCACATAACTTTTTTTTTTAATTTTTTTTTTGCCTACTAAGGCCAAAAAATACTTCCAGGGAGGCTTTATGTGTATTAAGGGAAGCAGTGTGTTGAATGTAAATATTTATTTATGTGTAATTTAATCGGATTTGTAAATACTGGTGAACTTTTTAATACTTTTTTTTATAAATGGGTTTCAAATTTTAATTTTTTGGTAAGTATTTCAAAAAGGTAATGGGTAAGCTAAACATATCTTTTAGGTTTATGCACAGGTATGTTATACAGGGTATTTAAGACTTTTTTTTTTTTTAATCTCAATTCTTGCCACTGAAGATTAGAATTTAATCTGAGGTGTTTGTTCACAAAGCAATAATTTTGTGCATCATTCACCTGGTAACTGAGTAGACATAAAAACAAAAGAAAAAGAAAAAAAAATTGAGTGTGTGAGTTAGTGTGTATGTGAATACTGGAGGTTATAATACGGAATAATTCACATATTTGTAAATGTTCCCACTATAATTCTGATGTATATGATAACCATACAATAAAAGTATTCTGGCTAGAGGAGCATGGAATGGTTTGTTAACTGGAGAGCAGCTCTGGTTTCCTTTCTCTGCTGGGGGAGTTGTGGGGTGAGCAGCACTAGAGGACATTATGTATTGAGTCATAATTGCAGCACTTTGTTCGGATTAACACAACAGAAAGATGAAGCTGTTTGCCAGTAAAACTAATGGTTTCAATTAAACACGTTATGTATCTCCAAGAATCTTTTTTTATTTTTTTTTTTATCCCTTTTTCCTAAGATGTCATGATCCAACAGCTCCAACACAAACTCTGCCAACCCCACCAGCTTTGTCCCTGCTCAGTCTGCCTGGGTTGCAATAATCTTGTCTCCAAATAGCCACAAAGATCTGGGGTGTAGAATTTGAGAAGGTCTCCCATCGAGTTTTGGCTGAATTTTTGTGATTTGAGGAAGTTTTTTACGTTTTACAGAAAGTCCTCCAAGTGCTTTGTGGTGTAGAGGTGAGGCAGGAGCTGGAATTTTTGATGCAAAATAGCCAAACAAACTTTTCTGAAGATGAATTTGGCTTCTTTTTCCCAGTGTTTCCTGAAAAATGAATCTAAATCTGGGTTTGAGTGTGTCCTTGGCCCTGCAGGACCTGATTAGTCCTTGAGGAAGGTGGCACTGGGCTGTCAAATCAGAATTGAGATCACACCATGGCAGTGTTTATTCCAGAGACGTGTGAAAGAGGCAAAATGTACCATTTCTGAGCACCTTGCTTATCAATCATTGTAATGTCCTCATTTTCCCTTTAAAGGGTAAAGGAGAACCACTGGAGGTGTGCAGGCAGAAGGGAAGGGAAGCACAAAGAAATGAAAGCCTGTCAGTGGTGAACTGGGATAAAAAAATCTGGGTTGGAGTTGCAATCCAGTCCCCTCCTAAAGAGGTGTGAAATTCCAGCCTTTCCATTCGTGAGACTCATTGTAGCATTGCAGAAAAAATGAGCATTTTGGGCCATCTGTAGGCACAGGCACAGCCAGGACACAAGATGACTAACAGAATTTCTGACAAACACAAACAAGCCGCCCATCCGAAGGGTATTTTTGTGGATTTTACATATATACACACAGAAATCTGCTTTCTACGGTGAGAGCTTGTTTAGAGAATGCAATGCCACAGTTCTGTTCCTTTATTTTTTCCCCTCTTTTTTCTGCTGCTGGGCTGCTTATCCAGCACATATAGGAAGATATTTGAGCTACCAGACAATGGAATCTTACTTTTTTTTTTT
>VWZU01013613.1:1186945-1206474 GCA_013397095.1 Sterrhoptilus dennistouni | reverse complement strand
AAAAAAAAAAAAAAAAAAAAAAAAAGAGAAAAAGAAAAACAAAACAAAACAAACCAAAAACAACAACAAAAACTTTTACAAAGGATGTCCTTTTGAAAAAGGATGTCAAAAACTTGTAGTTTCCAGAAGGGCAGTGTCAGCAATTGGTCAGAAAGAATTTTTCCTTTTTTTTTTTTTTTTTTTTTTTTTTTGACGGGATAACTGTCTGATCTGGAAATCTGTCCTGGTGTACTCGAGGAAAGCAATAAGCCAGAGGAAAGACCATTAACAGAAAGGAAATGCCGGGCTGGTGATGGGGAGCTCATCCCTTTGGAAGGAGCTCTTTCTCCAGACCTGCTGGAGGCCACAGGTGGGACAAACCCCTCCTGCACTGCAGGGCTGTGGCCGGGAGAGCCAAAGCTTGTACAGCCAAAGTGTTTTTAATTACAGACGTGACTCAGATATTGATGCAGAAGGCAGTGCATGGCCTGGGATCCCCAAAAATGCACCTTAAGCTTAGACTTGGCCAGTGCTGGTTCTCTCAGGGTTCTGTGCAAGGACTGCCAGGTGGATCAGTGCTGATCCCTCACTGCTCTGCTGCTCCTGTGCTGGGCTCACTGCTGCCCACAGAGGCTGATCCTGCACAAGTCCTTCAGTAGAAAAATACATGGAGTTTAGGCAAAAAAAAAAATCCAGAAAAAAAAATTCCAGGAAAAAAAAATCCAGAAAATAGATGGAGTTGAGGGGAAAAATTATATATATATATATTCAGAAACTGTAAAGTTTGCATGTTGTCTCTGTTGTGATGTGTTGGAAAGTGCAGGCTGGTGTTTGTGAAAGTCTGATAAATATCCCAGGGTGTAGCTATGGCCATAGAGCTCATTAGCTACAGTTTCTGCATTAAAAAAAAATATTAATAAAACTGCCATTTTAAGGAGGACAGAAGGCAAAAAAAAATGTCCCCTGCTGGCTGGATGTAAAGGTGGGCTTGGAAACTGAGTCAACTGCTCCCTGAAGGTGAAACCTGGGGCTGTGGAGTTGCAGCAGGGCAAGAATCCAGCTGCCCCTCTGGGAATGGGGTGTCCAGGCTGGGCCCCAGAGCTGCCTCCAAGTCACTTTCAGCTGGAGCTGGTTATGATTTTAATAGTTGGTTGTTGAACTGAACCAACCAAACTGCTCCCAGCACTGCCCTGTGCTCGTAGGTGATGGAGAGACTCGAAGGAGAGGCAGCTCTGGGTGTCCTGAGAGGTTTTGTTGGAGCAGGGTTTGGATTTCCTAACCCCCAGCTGCAGCATCCCCTGCAGGACTCCCGAAGTTGTGGTGTTGAGCTTTTCCCCAGGCCTTGGCAGTGATGTCCTGATTCATCTCTGTGTGCAGGGAAGGGCAGTGGCAGCTGCCTGCTCTGAATTTGGGAGGTGAAATTCATTTCTGGTCACAGTGAGCTACTCCTGAACTATTTATGGGCAGATCAGGCCCCTAATTTTTAGTGCAATAAGTGACAGTGAAATACCTGAACACTTTACATGACTATAAAGAATTTACTCCTTACCATGGGACTGTGAGGGGAGTGTGATCTGCACTTGTCACCACGGCCTTAAAAAGTGCTTGTATGAGGAATTGCATTTGTCTAGTGAAAAATTTTACATTTTAAAATTTTTGTTATGTTTTTTCCTCCTCATCCCTCCCCTTTTACATCTCTGATGAATTTACTGGTTGGGGAGGGGGAAATCTCCTGCCTTTCACCAAAGTGTAAACTTAAAATTAGAATAAAAGGATGTTGAAATAAAGGAGTGCACGGAGGAGTAGCTCCATGTCTGTGCCAACAGGCTTCATTTAACTGCAGCATTTTGTATCTCTGGATGGTTCTCTGCTTCTTTCCTCCAATTCTTCCTTTGGGTTGATATCCCTGCCCTTTCAAGTGTGTCTCTGCACAGATCCACTGTGAGGTTAGACTACATTTATGAGGATGACACAAGAAAAGCTGACTCCTCCTGTGGTTACTGTGTGCCCTTCCCTGAGCTGTAGCTGTGGCCTGGATCTGTGTGTGCTCAGGGATGTCATCACACCTGCCTGCTGGGAAGGTGCCTCTTCCATCTCTCTGTCCCTTTCTGGGTCACTCTCAATCACCTTTGAATGTTTGGGTTTTTTTTTTTACAGCCAGGCTCTTATTGGTAGTGCCAAGTGACAGGAAGAGAAGAAATGAGCAGAAACTGCTGGACAGGGAATTTTGCCAAAAATGGGGCAGAGCTTTACAGTGAGGGTGATCTGAGCACTGGAACAGATTGCCCTGAGAGGTTGTGGAGTCTCATTCCCCAGGGATATTCAAAAGCCACCTGAACTGAGTCCTGAGGAAGGTGCTCAGGGGGACCCTGCTCGAGCAGAGAGACTGAGCTGGGTGACCTGCAGTGATCCCTGGTGATCTGAACCACTCTGTGAAAGGTGGAAATGGTTATTACAGGATGCACTGCAGCTGGGATGTTGTGGAACAGCCTCCCTTGGGACTTTAATGAGCTTCATTACAACAAGGAGCCGAGCAAACCTGTCTGTGTTGCTGCTGCTGGGTGTGAGAGCTGATTCCTGGAGCTGGTGACTTGATGTCTGGCTGCTGGAAGTCTCTTTAGCTGGTGCTTGTGCCCTGTACTTATTTCTGACGTTTGAAACACCATCATATGCAGGCAACTTGGGAACTGTGGCCCAAGTACTTTGCAGGCAACAAGAGTTGTTGTTCCCAGCTCACCCAAATGAGCAGTTTGAAAGGAAGAAGGTTCTTGTGTCTGAGGAAGAAACATGAAAAGTTTCAAAGCCTCATCTGGGAAAATAATGAAAGAACTACACTTTTCCTCTCTAATTTTTTGGGGGGTTCAATCACTGTGAGAGTGTCCTCTCTGGGATGTATTAGCTGACCTTTACAATACAAGGGAAAGGTATCAAAAAACACCTTCTTGATTTTTGGGGGGTTTTAATCACTGTGAGATTGTCCCCTCTGGGATGTATTAGCTGACCTTTACAATACAAGGGAAAGGTGTCAAAGGACACCTTCTCAAAAATACGGACCTAAAAAGAGTCTGGGCCTCAGGGTTTTTCTACCACCAGCCTTAAAAACCCAGAGCCAGCAGGCAGGTGGGGAATTGCATCCCTGGGGAGGGAAGAGGCTGAGGGGAGAATGCACAAGTGCTCTTTGGGGCTGAGCTGGCCACAGGAGAGGCCGAGGGGAGGCTCCTGCAGACAGGGAGCACAGTGAGAATTTCTGGTGAGTCACTGATGGGCTCAAGCCCTGCCTGGCAATGCTGCTGGGCTTGGACCATTTTGTAATGCAGAGGTTATTCTTCCTGTTCCTTCTGCTGGCAGTGCTAAGCTGTTGTGACAGTGATGCTGCTGCTGCTGCTGCTAATGCAGCCTTGCTGGAGCTGCAGGAGTCAGGCTGGATCTGGGGATGCGCACTCGGAGCCATCCCTGCTCTGTGCTTTGTTGTTCTGAGTCCTGTCAAAACACCACAGCCATTGTGTGGGAGGGTTACAGACTGGGCAGGGATGTGCCTGGGAGCTCCTTTTCCATCCCATCCCAGTGCTGGGCTGTTGGAGCCCTGGGCACTGAGAATTCCAGACTTTCTGTGCTCACAGGCACTGACCCCCAAGCAAACACTGCATTGACCTGAGGCCGTGGAAAAGGCTCCCAAAATTGAGTGACAGCACTGGGATTGTGGGTGTGGGGTTTGGATAGAAGTGTGTGATAGCACAGGGGAGAAAACTTAGAGTTTAAGGGTTTAGAATATAGTAATACATATATAAAGCCGGATGGAGGATTTAGGGCAGAGGCTGAGTCCTTCTTTTTCACCTTCTCTTTCATGGCTCTGGGTGGTGTTTTGTAATTGGGTAGAAAAATCCTCATTGCAGGCCATGGATGGTTGGTTATTGGGCTAAAAGTCAAAATAATTTAGGTGTCATTTCTTAATTGGACAGTTTATCTTTAAAAGGCCTTGTAGAGAAAAAGATAGGGCTCTATTTTCAGTTTGTTAAGTAAAATGCTGTAGAACTCACGGTCTGTGAGACTGTAATATAGATAAGAATTAATAAACATCTGAGTCCAAACAAGAAATACTGTCTCAAGCATTTAATCCCAACCCTGTCAAAAAAAGAAGATAAAACATGACACTGCACCACGTCAGCATTTTTATCCATTTTCTCCTATTATCCAAGAGGGTCACTTGTGTGGGAACACCTCCAATTCTTCCATGCAGTCACACATTTCTGCTCCATGCCTCAACTTCCTGCCTCATCAATGCAGCCCTTTATGCAGCCCCCAGGCTCTGTGTGGATTCATCAAAGCACAGCTCATCCTTGGGCATGTGTGTGGGGAAAACACTGGCTTGGGTGCTTTGTGTTGAGGGGCAGAAGGAACCATCCAGCAGTGCCTTGTTCTTGCTCTCCCAGAGATGCCTGGACCAGGCTTTGGATGGGTTTAATTCCCAGAAATTAGAGAGAAAGTGCCTGGGAGAAAGTGGCTGTTTGTGCCACCTGGAAGCTTTTCTGGAAGCCCCCGTGGAGGTTCCCATGTGCCACAACAGGGAGATCATTAGGGCCAGCCCCTGGCACAGATTGCTCCTCAGGGGATTATTTCCACACATTCCCCACCAAAACAGCCTCTCTTTGCACATGAGCTCCTCTCCTAGCCCAGTCCTTTAGAGCAGGGAGTGAGTTTTGGTGGGTTTAGACCATAATTTCCCTTCTAGTTTGAGAGATTGCCTCGCTGGAGAGGTCCAGGTTTCCTCTCCTGTGTTTCCTGGCTGTGCCCACAGCCAGGTCTGTAACAGTGCTGAGAGCCTGACCATGAGGAAAGGTGTGAGAGGACAAAATGCTGCCCAGGAGTGCTGGGGAAAGGGTGAGGAGCAGCTCTGCCATCCCTGTGGAGGTGCCCAAAGCCCTGCAGGGATCTCCTGCAGCCATTCCAGGGGAGAAGTGTGGGGAGTGTGCAAGGTGCTGTTTTAATTCTGTTTTTGCTTCTCGCCATCCAAACTTATTTTTATTGACAATGCATTAAATCAGTTCTCCCCAAATCAAGCCTGTTTTGCTCATGGCAGCAACTGCTCTGGGACCTCTGTGGATTTTTATGTTGAGCCATGAGTTTGTTAATCTTTTCTTTGCTGTTGAGGGAGAGTAAGGGCTTAGGTTGACCCACCACACTTGTGCAGCTCAGTGTTCACCCAGTGCTTAAGCTGTATCCTTGATTTTATCACAAAATTTCCTTCTCTTGTTGTTAACCTGGTGTTCACAGGCCTTTAATTCAGCAGAAACCCCCCAGATAAATCCCTTAGTCGGTGTTTTGGGAGTGCCACAGCTGGAATGGGGCAGGTTTCAGGTGCTGGATTCCCTGGGCTGGGAAGGTTACAAAGGCTCTGTGTAATCTCCTGCAGTCTGACCAGGTTTTCACTTAGAATTTTCAGCCATAGCTAAAATCCTATGGCTAAAAACATCCCCTAGGGCTGTGTGTGTGCTTGTGATGGCTCCAGATGCAGCGTCAGCGGACTCTGTGTGCAAGGTGCAAGGAATGCACTCCCAGCTCTGCATGCACAGCTCCAGACACTTGGATTCATTCTTAAGATGTGCACAAAACTCCTTCCCCTTCACTTGGTTTTACTGTAAGTGACAAAGCTGCCTGACTCAAGCATCTCAGAAATCCAATGCCTAAGATTTCGCTGTGGATTTTTTTTTTTTTTTTTTTTTTTTTTTTTTTTTGGCTTCAAAGTGATTTTGTTCTGTCCCCAGAGCCCGGTTAAATCCTTAGTTATAATGATTGCACACTGAAGGGTGCTGTTACATAGAAATGCTGTCCCATAATGGCTTCGTTGCTGTGGAAAATCCGATGTTATTTGGTCATTCGCTGCGAGTTCCCTAAGCCATCAAGACATTTGCCTCAAGGCTACAAACACAAAGCTACAGGCAAAACCCTCTGGACATAATGAGTGGGCATTTATGCAGAACTAAAAACTGGAACAGCTGAGCAGTGGATCTATGAATAGCAAGCATGCCTCTGAGCACAAAAGACATCATTCTGCAGTAAAGGGGTTTATAATGGTTCTGACATCTTGGATGTCAAGATCATGCTACGTTGTTGTAACTTTTTTTTTTTCCCCTCCCTTGTTTGTTTGTTTGAGCCGTGTTTCTTAAGTAAGGTGTGAGTAATTAAAAGGTGTGAAGGAAACCCTGTAGCTCGGGAAGAAGAAGAAAAAATTAGGCAAGAGGCACTTTTTGGCAAGATCCATAATTTTGATCATGTTTGCTGGGGAACATGCTCATTGCTCCCATGTTTTATTCCCAGTTCCACCCTTCAGGATTTCTTAGGGGGCTCCTCTCGTATCAGCAGCTCTAATGGGCTCAAATCTGATGTTTAGCTGAGAAGAGTCTTCTGATGGGAGCACAAAGATTGGACTAACCATAAACTCCAGGGTCAGGGAGTCAGGCAATACAAAGGAGGGCAATAAAATTCAGAGTGATTTGGATCAACAGGGAGCTGGAGGAGTTTCATGCTGAGAAATGTAGCCCAGCGAGGTCTCAGGCCTTTGCAAATCATCTACAGGCACTTCCAAATAAATGAAAAAGAACAAGATGGGAAGGGATGTGTGGCTCTTACACCAGGAGCAGAATGAAAACCCAGAGTAGAAATTGGAGCTGGAGTTAGAATATAGAAACAGCCCAGAGGAAAACCAGGAGGGGAAAGGGAAGATAAGAATACACAAGATGATAAATCATTATCTGTGTGCTTGCATCCACATGTATCTGATCAGTTCTTGAGACACTGTTGATTTCCAAGTTGGTGTGGAGTTTTCGTGGGGGTTTTGTGGGGTTTTCCCCCATATTTTCCTTGGATGCCAAGGTGCAGTGGGACTGGGAAGGGACGTGCCAACCCTTTGTGACTGAGGAAACAAATTCAAACATGTTTTGCGATCCTTGCAAAGTGGTTTGGGCCTCTCAAAACCATCCATCACAGAGATGAGCAAAGCCCCAGCACTGTGAAGTTCCTACAGGAGAGGGTGGTGCAGGGATTAGGTGCTGCCTCTGGCCTGAGAAGTGATGGAAGTCTGCAAGAGATACCTGAACTGGCTGTGACTGTGGCACAATAACCCACCCCTTCATTTTGGGAAGCAAATTTCCCTGATCAGAGATCAGTGCTAGAGAGTCCAGAACATTGGCAGAACACTGGAGCCCACAATACAGCAGTGCACCCATTTCCTCATGTCCAAATGCCTTGCACAGCCACAAGCAAATTGTTTCTCCCCTTGGCATGTACCTTTCTTATCACTGAAAACTGGGTACTGTGTCTATTTTGCATCTCACCCCGGAGAGAGTCTAAACTGCAAGATGTCTGATATGGAAGGATGATACTTAAGTTGCTTAGGAAGGCAAAGGAATTAATTTCATTATCCCTCCATCTTCTTCCTTGCAGCTGATGGCTTTTCCTGCCAGGAAAGAGACTCCTGAGGCCCTGTTGGGAGAATGACAGCTCTGGCCTGCTGGTAAGTGATGGCTTTGTACTTTTGAGGAGTTAATTGACAGAGCAGCGTGGAAGAACTGGGACTGAACTGTTCCCTTCACAAAAAGTTAAACCAAGTGATTTCTGCTTGGTCAGAGTGACATTGGCTGTGGTTTTGTGAAGGCAGGGCTGTGTTGGAAACCTGGTCCTGCTGCATGTCCTGAAACATCAAACAAGAGCAATCTGGTCATGGAGTCAGATTTTGTCCTGCTGTGTTTGTATTCCAATTGTATTCCAGGCAAGGATTTTAACTTTTTTCTCTGGAAACATCTTCTACTGTTGGATATTTTAGTAGCATCTCTGTGGGTTTCTGTCTGTGACTGGCAGAGAAGACAAAATTTGGTGAAGGGGGATTTTGACTGAAACCTGCTTAGTTATTTGAATATTTGACTGGAGACGTGCATTTCTGGCTGTTAAACAAAATATCCAATTATAAAATGAAAATTGGGCATTACAATTCATGTGTTTTTCTACAGCAGCAAGTGAAGGGTAAAAAAAGATGTGTAGTGACAGCAAAACTAGAAAGACTGAGATCTGTGTGTGCCCAGGGTTGGTGGTTCTTCACCAAGGTTCTCCTGGCATGGAGAAGAGACAGAGGTTGGTTCTCATCTCCTGCTGTGGGTGTGTGTTGTCCATCACTAGAAACTCCCCTGCAGGAGTAAATCCCTCCAGGTTTGTGCACAGAGGAGAGCCCATAACCTGATCTCTGATCCCAAATCTATATCAGTGCTCTTGACTTTGAGACCTGGCTCTGCTTTTTTTCACCCCTTCATGTCCAAGCGCCCCTGGAAGCTGCAACCTGCACTGCCCAGGATGGGAGAGCTGCTCCTTTGTCATGTAATGAAACACTTCCAAGCAGCCCAAGAATTTTGCTCACAAAACATCTCCCTCCTTATCAACTCTTCTGTGTACAAACTCCATAATCACCACCACGTAGCCTGAACAGCACTGCAAGCTTATTTGCTTCGTGATTTGTGGTTGGATCATTGGATTTCAGCCTTCCCCAATGAAAGGAAATTACTAACAAGACACTGGTATTTACATTAATTGTGGCTTTGGGGAGATAGTCCAAAGAAAATGATGCTAAAGCCAGTTATTATGTGTCTCCCTAACAATTAGAACGAAACCCAAAGTTTATAAAACAAAAGTTGATCTCAAACAGATTTTAGCTGCTACTTGATATTTTCCCTCAAAAGGGCTGAGGGGAAAAAGGGAGATTCATATTTTTTCTTTTACTTCCTCCTCTCTTTCATCCACCATTAAAAAGTTTAATGAAACTCCTCATTTACAGTGAGCAGGAGGTCTCATGGAGTGGGTCAGTTGTCACATATGCCACACTCTCCATGTCGGGGTTTCCTTGGTTGAAGCTGTTGGTTTTCATTCATTTTTTTTCCACCTCAAAGCAGTTTTGTGCAGCTCTGTAGGCTGAGCAGAGGTTTTGCTCCAAAACCTTCAAGGTACTCCCAGCTCCTTTCATGTGTATCCCACGAGATAAATTCTGTGAGTGTGCTGAGACTTCTCCTCGCTCCTGCTGCAATTTGAACTATTTCTGGACACTAATTCAATGGCTTTTATGATGTTAGATGTATGATGAAAAGTAATTTAAGGTTTCTCAGGGTGAATCACTTGCCAGCATAGCACCAGATCCAAGAAACAAACACAGATGTGAGATTTAAATTCTCTTTTTGGCATAAAACACTGCCTCATGCTACAAACCACAAACTATGCCCAGTGGAGACTGGGAACACTATTCTTTTTTTAGCTTTAACTAGTCAGGTAACTTCTGGCTGCAGAGGTGAGCAGGGATTTGTGCACCTTGTTCTCTCACTAAACATCATTGCTGGTGGTGCATCCTCACCCGTGGTGGGATTTGTCTCCTCCAGCTCTGGATGTCTGACCTGAGCTCCTTGTAGTGAGGAAACTCAGGCATTTCTGAAGGATGAATCATCTGCCTCCCTGTCAATGTCTATTTTAGGGACATGCCTGAAGTGAGGTGAAATTAAATCCTTCCCCCAAAAAAATTCTTCTGTAAAGGAAGGGGATTTTTTGGATGCTCTGGGGAGGTAGCCTGGGCTTCCTTTCCTCGGATGACCCCGTGAGCAGAGTCTTCCCTTACGTCAGTGCACAAGTCCTGAGCAGATCCAGGCTCAGGAATGTGTTTGCTGGCACAGACACGCTCCTGCTGACCTGCCTTTGGGGGTTTTTCTGCTCCCCTTTTCCCCTCTCAGAGGGCAAAATGGGCTGCAGTGATACGTGGCTGGCCACCAAGAGGCTGCAGACTAAAAGTGTATAACTGGGTTTAATTATTAAGGTATAATTGAGGTCTTTGTGTTTATGGGATAATTGTTTCTTTTTTTAATATAACTTAAACTTCGCAATAGGAGAAACAGGCCCGAACCTGTGGATGGAGTGCTGGAAACTGTCTAAGAAGATTAAGGTCTCTTAATTGATTTCACATAAACAGGTGTGACTGAATTCATCAGAAGAAGGTTAAGACTAAATGTATTCTGCTAATTATGTGAAAATTGCCAGAGTGTGCTGGGTTGAGCAATTGCCTTCCCTTTGCAAGTGGGATCATTCCTCAACGGTGCATCAAATGGGAAAAAAAAAAAAGACATTTCCTAAGCAAATGAGCCAACCTGTCACACGCTGGGCTTTATTTTGAAATTTCCTTGCTCGTAGACACGTTGGCAGTGGTGGATTTGGCAAGAGGACATGGGAATGTCCCTGGTGTGAGTGGAGTGTGGGAGGACAGGTGTCACAGCAGGGCTGGGTCATTCCCTAAACTTCAGGAATCTGCACCATTGGAAATTCCTGCTCTGGAGCAACTGAGGGAGTATCTCTGTTTAAAACACTTGTTACTCGCTGTCAAGGTTTATGTGACCTCTTAAGTCAATTTTTTTTCCTTGTTTAGTTCACTTTAGGCTTTGGAGATGCAGAGCACGAATGTTTCGGCAGTACATGGAACACTCTTTTGTCTTGGGTTTCAAAGTATAAAACTCCTCACCCAGCTGACAAACAAACCGATTTATTCTGTTTACTCTGCACTCTTTGCCATCTGTCCCCTCCCTAATCTTCCATCTTAAAGGGAACAAGATGGAATCAACAGCGTAGAAAGAACAAAAGTCCTGCTTTTGAGGCCTCCACCTCAGACTGTGCAGGTGTGACAATAAATTGTGTGTGGAGATAAAATATCCCAGCACAGCATCACTGCAATTACCCACTGGTGCTCCCAACAAAACCATCTGCTGATGAAATCGGTTTTTTGAGTCTCCAGACTGAGGAGTGACTCGCGTTTAAGGTGTGATTTCGGCAGCACATTTGCATAGAGATGCTCTAAAATTAGTTCAGTTGCCTAAATCGCTGTTTTGTAATAGCAAAGATACTGTTTGTGACATTTAAAATTAATACAGAAAATGACACGCCTGGTGTGTTATTGTCTTTTCCTATTTTAATTTTGAGACCCAAATGCAGAGTTACATTGATGAGCAGTGAGTGATGATTTAGTAGCACTTTGATATGTGTTTTACTCAAGTTAAAGGGAGCAACTACCAGGTAATGAGGAGCAAAATCTTAATTTAAATCTGTATTTAAAAAAAAACAACCCTCACTTAATTGCACCTCTACAGAATGCTGGGAAACCATCTTCTAAGTGCAGATGCAGAGTTTTATGTATATTATTTAAGATGCTCACCATCCATTCAGATTTTCAGCTCATTTTTTTTGGAGATGAGGCTTTCTGAAGTACAAATCTTATTATTCTTAGGGGATCTCAGCAGGAAAACCTGTCTGTTGTCTGCATTTTGGAAAAGGGATGTGGTTGTTCTACGTGCACCTGCTGAACATGAGCTAAAGAAAAAAAAAAAAGAATAATTTAAAAAACATTATAAATTAACTAAACTTTGCAGAAGAGATCAGACATAATCTTCCACACTTCTTGGCTTTGGCAGAGCATTAGGAGGAAGATTATTTCCAGATTTAGGCACCATAATTTGGGAAAGGTATGGAGCAGTATCTCCAAGGTATGATGAGTATCTAAAAAGGAAGGGAAAAAGAGTTTGTGAAAAAAATATTGAACTTGGGCTGCTTTTCTTGCAGACCAGACCAGGATGGCATTACAAGGCTTCAAAAAGAAGGAAGAGAGTTTATCCTCTGTGTCCATTCACCCATAAAAATAAATTCCTTGACTACAAAGCTAGACATCAGAAACCCATTTTTAGCCATTAAGAGGATATTTGGAATAGATTTTGAGTTTCAGCTGAGGAAAAGATGAGACCAACATCAGCTTGGGGTGGGGAGGGGAATAGCTGGAAGAATTGCTCAAGATCCCTTCCAGCCCTGTTGTTCTAATTTTATGATTTATTTTTTTTAATAACTGCTGTAAGCAGTTGTACAACGAGTTAGAAGAAGTAATTTTAAAAAGTTGTAACTTCATTATTCCTTTTTCCAAGTAAACATGTCAGCTTCATTTTCCCATCCTGGATTACAATTTTTCTCTAGAAAAGCATCTTCCTTTAAATGGAACACGGTGAAGAAGCTCTTTGGCAGTTTCCTGCCAGCTTTTCCAGAAATATATCTATAGGTGGAAAAAAAAAAAAAAAACTCTCATCAGAACATATTGTCTGCAGGAGAGAAAAAAAATTCAGTCTTGAGTTATGTTGATGTGGAAAAGGATCTGTGTCTGACACTCTCTCACTCCCGTTCAAGTTTAAATTTATTTTGCAAATAGAAGCCCTGCTCCTTGCCATCTGCTTCAAACATCTCCTTCAGGCTGACTTTTGGCTGTTCTTCATAGGAACTCTTTTTTATTCTCTACAGCCGAAGTTTCATTTGATTTCCAAAGGGGATGAATGCCCTGATTCCTTTGCTCCTTTGAAAACTCAGGCTGGTTTTTTTTGTTGGGTTTTATTTATATATATATACACTTTTTTTTTTTTTTTTAATCAGGACTGTCAAGAGCTGGCTGAGAGAGCTTTGCAATTGATAGGATTTAAGCACATGCCTTAAAATATTAAGATAAATTGGCTACTTCCTATTTATTTGCTGCCTGACACGAAGCTGATTTTTATCCAAACAAGCTCGTTCCGGCTCCCACCTTTGTGCTTTTTGTGCTGACATTAATCAGACTCCAAAATCCGAAGTTTCTCCGTGAATTTGGAGCAGGGAAAGAGTTGTGAGAGGCAGTTTGGAGGGACAGGAACCTCAGCCAGACCCAGGTGCTGCTCCATGGCAGGGGATGCAAAAGCTCAACTCCTCTGGATGGAAACCAGTCCTGGGCAAAAACATCTTCAGGGCACGGCTGGGACAGGGGAAAATGATTGATTGGAACAGATTTCCAAGGGATTTATCTCATCCAGAGTGATTTGCCACATCCTCTCCAATTGATGAAAAAACAACACGATGCACCAAGAGGGTTTTGCTCTCCAAGGTGTGAGGTTATACAGGAATTACTGGTATTTTTATTTTTTTTTTTTTAAGTGATTGGAAGCACTTAATTCTTGGCCCCCTGCCTCATAATACAGCCCAGGCTGGTACAAGCAGTTCTGCAAAACATGTAATTTTACTTCACTTGTTTTAATGATCGGGAGACATCCACTTTTAAACTGATCTCTGCCGTGCAATTACAAATGTTTTGATGGAAACACTTTTTTTTGAAATTAGTTTCATTGCCATAATGACTCTAGTTAGACGGTTCCATTAGTGAGCAAAAGGATTGCAGTCTCTCATCAGGTTGTTTAGCTTTCCAAATCCAAATTTGTTTCCATTAAGGAACTGGATCAGAGTTAATAATTTTAAAAAAGATTATTAAAGAAATCCTCATCTTTGGAGAAATTAAATTTAAAACCAAGTTCTGTTTTTCAGGTCTGTTACTATTTAATTGAGAAACATATTCAAATGTTGCTGTTTAAAACAACCAAAAAAAACCCCCAAAAAACAACAACAAACAACAACAACAACCCAAAAACACATACACAAAAAAGGCAAATTAAAAAAAAAAAAAGAAAAAAAACCCCAAAAAACCAAAAAAAACCACCCAAACACACACATTCCCCCCCCCCCCCAAACAAAACAAAACAAAAACAACCCACCAAAAAAACACCTTATGACATCTAAATCTTGAAATGTGGATTTATATTTATTTTCTTGTGCTGGTGTGGAAATGGTGAATGGAACAAAAATCTCTTCTCTGTGTGTGGCAGATAAGTCTGGAAACAAGAAGCTAAAATTGTACATAAAAAGGATATTCCTGCCACTTAAAGAAAACTTTATTTCTACTAACTAGTGAAAGAATAGCATAAATCAGGCTGGATTTTGAAGATTTAGGGTCATAAATACTGTCCTAAACTCTTCTGGCCTTTTTTAGGAAGGAACTTAAAAACTGTTGAGGATTTTTTGGGGGGAACTGGCTGTGAAATTGCAGGAATTCAGAGGTGGGATGAGCTTCTGTGGGAATGTCTCTGGCTCTGCAGATTGAGATATTATTGTGTAAATGAAACGTTGGGTATTCATTTTCCACCGAGGAGATTCAGTAATTACTGTGCTCACCCAGTAGATGACAGCTGTTATCATTCTGATGAAAAGAGCCCTAAATTAAAACCCTGTTGCTTTGCATAGATCCCTATCAGGGACAAATGTTAATTTTCTTGGTTGGTCAACCTCCTTCCTGGAGTCCTCTGGTAGGTATAAATAAGGTCCACATCNTTTTTTTTTTTTTTTTTTTTTTTTTTTTTTTTTTTTTTTGGGTTTTTTTTTTTTTTTTTTTTTTTTTTTTTTTTTTTTTTTTGTAGTAATTTGATAATCTGATAATTTTTGCAGCTGAGAGGATAAATCCACAATTAAAATCTGGTGGATTTTTGCGTGTTTCTGGCACTGATTCTTCAGCCAATACAGAGGCATTAAAAAATCTACTCAGATTTTATTTTGGTTTGCCTTGTAAAATAAACGTGTTGCAGCTGGAGAGAAAAAGTTTTGATGATCAGGATGTGTTGCTAGCACAGATCTCTGGCTGTTGGAAAAACAGGGAATTTCCTCTCTCTTTTCCAAGGAGGGCACAGGGATGAACATGGTGACATCTGCACAGCCAGGATGGGGAACTGCTCCTTGGACACCTCTTGTTTTCTCTGGAAGCTTTTCCCAATTATGGGAGATTAATCCCTTTAATGTGTCATCATTTCAGGCCGGATGGCAATGCCAGGCTGTTCTGCTCTGTGCAGATAATGAGGGGGAAAAAATGAGCTTGTTGATGGGGCAGGTTTGATAAACAGAACAGCTCCTTGTGCAAAAGGGGTTTAGGATTTGTAGGAAAACTCTGACATGTGAGGGGACACTGAGGCTGAGTGAGGGTTTTGAACATGAACACCCCACTACTGTTATCCCACAAAATTCCACAGATATATAACATTACTGATCAGTCATTCCAGATTTCTGCTAAAACTACAACCTGCCACTGCCACCTTTGCTTGGAGTGACCTCTGGTTTCACAAGAATAAAATTCAGACCACCAAGAACCTTGTTCCTTGTCTTTTTTTATTATTTAAAATCTCCAGTTTTGTCATAGTTGCTGAGTCTTTCTGTTTATTTTAAACCTCTAGAGCTTATCATAATTGCTGTTCCAAAGGTGGTTTAAACAAAAAGGACTCAGATGGAGAGTGGTGAGTGCAGGACAAAACCTTGGGTTGCATGTGGAGTTTCAGGGCTCTTATTCTGTGCAAAAATTAAGTAAAGCACAGTTTGAAGGGCAGCAGAGACTTGAAACACTCAAAGATCCTGGGGAAAATTTGGATCCTTACTTTGTTTCCATTCTGGGAGTTGTTCATACAGCAAATAAAAATCACTGGAGCGTCCCGTGGAAACAAAGCAATCTGATCAATTTGAGAATGCAAGATCCTTTATTTTCTTGAAGGCAATGGTAAATCATCTGTTTAGAAAAGTGCAGCACATGTCCCAAAGCAGAAGAGCAGCAATAAAAAAAACTCTCTCGAGCAAATATTGCAAAAGAAACTTTAAATACAATCGAGTGTAAAATGCTTTACTGCAAACTGTGTCCTTTCTGCAATATGAGTGATCCAGGGGTAATTAAACCAGGCTTCTGAAGAAAAATGCCTCCCTGAGATTTTACAGAGGAGAATATTTTGGCACTTTACAGAATTACAGTTTTGTTTTGGGCTCTTTTTTTCCCCCCTAAAGCTTCGAGGATAGTGGGAATATTGCCTGTGGATGTCATTATTTCGGTGCCTGCACCATTTGCATGCACAAAGCCTTTGGAGTTTCCATGTTGTACAGATTCTCCCTGGCTACCTGGCTCAGAGGAAATGGGAGTTTAATGGATTTTGTGCTTTTAAGAGCTGGCTGGGCTGGAGATAAATGTCGTCGTAGCTCCAAGGACTCGCAGCTTGTGAGAATCTCCCAGATCCTTCTGGAGAGGGAGACGTGATGGTGCTTTGGTGCCTTTTAACTCAGCTACAGGTCTGAAGTTTCCTTGGGTTTCTAAGATTGAAAACTGCCAGGAGCCTTTTTAAATTTTTTATTTTATTTTATTTTATTTTATTTTATTTTATTTTATTTTATTTTATTTTATTTTATTTTATTTTATTTTATTTTATTTTATTTTATTTTTTTCCCTTCATTGTTCTCCTTTGGAAGGATGAAACAAGTTATGGCTCTCTCCAAACAGACTTAAGTGCAACTTTCCCAAAGCAGGCAGCTGTCTTTATTTTATTTGGTTTCTCTGGGTGGCTGAGTAGTTTTCAGGCTCTTGGAGAGGGTTGATGAGGAGAGAGGAGCTCTGTGCTCGCTCTAGGAATTGTCCTTTCTCATCCTGGCCTGGCTGGGATGGGGAGATTCCATGGAAAAGCAGGACAGGCTCCTCATTGCTGGGCTGTGCCTCGGGCTCCAGCGCGAGCGGCTGCAATTTTGGTTTTTGTGAACACTCTTAACTTCACAATTTCCTGAGTGCTTGTGCCATTTATTTATGCCTGCCTTTTATTTATATTCATAGAAGTGCATGCAGACACAGAACTGAGGCTTACAAAAAAGTTCAAGCCAATACTTGCCATTTTTTCGGAGATATTTTCACAGCTCTAATATTCAAACGCTGCTTTTACTAATTAAGTTTTCTTAATTATATGATTTGCAAGATTAAAAGGCCACTGCCAATATAAACCACATATTGCCCCTGAACTGTTAGATTATTAAACTGAATTTTTTAAATTAATTTTTACTTGCCATGATTTGTATTCTGTTTGTTCTGTGCTATTTTAAGCTTGGATAATAAATATCATGTCAGTCTCGTATTCATTTGTGGACAATTCCAAGTTTTCAGTGCTACAGGGTAAGGGTTTGAAAGGCAACAACACAAGTTTTTGTTTTGTTTCAAAGAATTGTTTTCTTAATTCTGTTCGTCTTACGCTTTACAGAAGGCTTTTATTTTTAAACAAAGTAAAAAATAAAAACCAAAACTAGGCTAAATATAAGTTGACAGCATCTCCTGAAATTATATTCTTGTTTATGACAGTGTAGAGGAGAGGCACAAAAAGTCAGAGGTCATTTTTTTTATGCAGAAAAATTCTCATACGCAAGAATGTCTGGATGTGTAAAGTGTCTGTATGAGACTTGAGTCATCTCTTCCTCCCTGATGGGATTTCTCAGGGCTACGGCCGCAAAAACTGCTTGTGATAAGAACATCTCCCTGCTGATGTGTTCTGCAGCCCTGGCAGTCGTGCTTGGAGCCCCTTCCTGCTCCTTGGCTGTGGCCACGACTCCTCACCCACCCAGGAGGGTGACTGGGGGTGCCAGTCAATAAAATCAGTCAATAAAATCAGGGGGCAAAAGCTCAGGGGCTTGGAGAGGGGGAGAGGGCAGAGCTGTGCCAGGGCAGGAGCTGCTGGGCAGGGCTGGGGCTGCAGGAAGGGCACGACAGGATGGAATTGGTGGCAGCAGTGGAGTCACAGCCACACCACAGGAGTCTGAGGAAGCACTTTGGTAGTTCTGCTTCACCAGCTGCGCCCACTCCCACTGGAAATAACCCCTTTGTCCCAGCAGGCTCAGGTACATAATTGTGCTCAGGGATCTGTTTTTTGGGTGCTGCCAGTGTGGTTTGAGCTGCTGGTTTTCCCTTGGTCCCATCCCAGTGCCATGGTGGGAGGTGTGTGCAGAGCTGGAGATGTCCTGGCTGTCACCACTCCCTGCTCAGCTGGGGTGATGTGCAAGTGGAAGCCTGATGGGTTTTTATCTTCTTTTCTGTTACAGTCGGGATTAAATGCTCAGGAGATGTTGTTTCATGTTCAGACTCAGATGTTTATTAATTCTTATCTCTGTTACAGTCTCACAAGCTGTGAGTTGTAGCTAACAAAGTGAAAAATGGCCTCTATCTCTTTCTCTACAAGGCCTTTTAAGGATAAACTGTCCAATTAAGAAATTTTGACTTTTAACCCAATAACCAACCACCCGTGGCTGCAATGTGAATTTTTCTACCCAATTACAAAATCCCACCCAGACCCATGAAGAAGAGGGTGAAAAAGGACTCAGCCTCTGCTCTAAAACCTCCATCTCGCTTTATATCTATATTACTATATTCTAAACCCTTAAACTCTAAGTTTTCCACCTTGTGCTATCACACAGCTCTATCCAAACCCCACACCCACAATCCCAGTGCTGTCACTCAATTTTGGGAGCCTTTTCCACGGCCTCAGGTCAATGCAGTGTTTGCTTGGGGGTCAGTGCCTGTGAGCACAGAAAGCCTGAAATCCTCAGTGCCCAGGGCTCCAACAGAAGCCCCAGAGAGATGCAGGGATAACATGAAACATTCCCTCCTGCGCAGTAATTTCACAGACAAATCCAAATCCCTGTGGAGAGCCGAGGAGATGAGCACAGGGAGCTCTGCCTTTAGGTCAAGAGAATATGGATTAATCTAATTTCAGTTTTGGCTCCTCCAAGCTGGTTACCTCCAGCAAGCTGAAAGCAGAGAACACTTCATGGTGAGCAGAAACCTGTACTACAGCAAATTGGTAGTTTGTTGTGTAATAGGGGAAAAGTGAAACTCTTTAGCAAAATTGCCCCTTTCTCTCCCAAATTTCAAATATTGAGGGCCAACACTGTGAGGTGCTAAACCAGATTATTAAGTGGTTAAATTGATATAATAATTTTTTTCCTCTTACACTACAGAATTCTATTTCTGCCAGGAAGCAAAATAAGAAATTATTAGTTGGGCATGAAAGTGCCTTGAATTCAGAATTCACGTGGAAAAACGGAGATTCTGAAAATTTATTGTTGCAAATGAATCTTTAAGAAGAAAACGAGGTTCTTGACTATTTGTCTCCTATTTGACACTCAGTGTTGCAAATAAAATTTGTTGGGCACGTGCACACAGATATTGTGGAAGGAAGGGTTTTCATACAAAGAAAACAGTCAACATTTTTGGCATCTGACAGAATGTATTTAACAGAGCTTGAAATGGTGAAGATGGGGAGCATGGAGAGAAGCTTTTTTTTTTCAGGCTATGGCTTCCTGAAAAAAAAACCACCCTGGAAAAACCCCCACCATGTGTGAGCACATGCAGAGGGCGATGGTGCAGAAATGCCACTGGCTTTAGACACTGTCTTGATAAGGACCTTTCTCAGAGTCCCTTTCAGAATGCTGCCTCTGTTACGCTGCTGTCCCAGGTTATGACTTTTTTTTTTTTTCTTTCCACCGCAAAAGATCCTGGATTGAGGGATTGTCCTGATGATCTGTTCAGTGTTCCAAGGGGGCTGATTAATCTGAAAAACCCAACAAGACAGCTGAAACCGCTGCCAAAAACTGTCATCCGTTCTGCTCTCTCAACTGCCAGCTCTCTGTGCTCTGGCTGCACAGACAGGTCTACTCTTAAAGATGCAGCCTGACATTTCCTAATGCTGCAGCAGCAACAGGGTGAATGATGGGGGAGTGATTTGGGGGGCTGAGTTTTCCCTTTATTCTGTCACTTCCGAGTGGTTGAGTTTCTCTCCCGAGCTCAGTGCTGTTAATCCTGTTTGTTGAATGTAATT
>VWZU01013613.1:1164568-1185085 GCA_013397095.1 Sterrhoptilus dennistouni | reverse complement strand
TTTTTTGAGCTCCTGCTGAGCCCTCCTGGTGGTGCTTTGACTCCAAACATTCTGCTCCTGCTTTTGTGGCTCTGCACAAACCTTTGGCATCACAAGCCAGGGGCGCATCACCCACAAACTGTGGCTCCTCCTGGCTGAGTTTTGGGATGATCAGAGCAGCCTCACCTCGGGGGGTTGTGCAGCCTTTCTGCCTGACCTCAGTGCAGTAAAAAGCCTGTGGCATTGGCAGCAGAGATGTTGACAATATCACAGGAGAAGGTGGAAATCCTTAATCACACCGGGCTGCATGAATGTTTTATTTCCACTCACAAGAATGGAGAAGGCACAGGCAGATGAACCTTTAAATGCTGTTCCTCCGAGTCTTCCTTCAAAGCCAGAAATTCCTTTTTATCACCCACAAACTCCTACCTCGCTCTGGGCCCTGACAAATCTGTCCCTTTAAATAAAGCTGCTGCTCTTGCACAACCTTTGGTCTTGCAAAATGCAAAGCCATCTGTTACAACCTCAATTACAGGTTAGAGGAGACAGAAACTCATTTGATGGACTGCAAGAGCAGGATTTACCTTCTCTGTGTGTCTGAGGGAAAAGACCAACCTTTATGACAGAGGCCAGGTCAAGAATGAGGAGTTCTGTCTATTAAAGTAAGTTGGAGAGGGAGAAAAACTCTAAAAGACAGATTGAGTTCATACCTAAATTTTAAATGAAATTTAAATGTCTCTGTGTGTATTAGTGGTATGTGCAAGCCTTTTTTTTTAAAAAAAATTTTCTCCCAAAGTTTGTAAATGTTCCTGAAGTTCCGCTCTGCGTTTTAAGATTCCATATCCTTATAAAGAAAAACTCAAAGCACTGATATTCACTTGAGTTTCTGCTTGTATATTGTTATTGAGACAAAATAATTTGGTTTCTGTTGTTTGTTCTTTGCAAGCTCAACCTAAGCAAAACACCGTAGTGCACATGAGATAAAGCTGACAGGCTCTTGATTTTGATTTTTATTGGGAGATCAATATTTTAGTCTTTGTAAAGCTGCAATCACCAGATTTTCTCAAAATTTTTATTTAAAAGTTTATAAATGTAGTAGCAGGAAAAAAAATCAAGTAAGTATATGGAGAAAGCCTCTAAGAAACTTCAAAACGTAGCTTTGGTTTCATTCCCCTGTGGGGTAATTCATGGATTCCCAGAATGTCCAATCAAGCTTTACTTTTGATGCCCGGGGTTGTCATTAATGAAGCAGTCACTCCACCAATTAAACCAGAGCTGATATGTATATTTTAGCTATTTTCCCCTTACTCTGTTGCAATTCCCTTGGGAATAGGAAGCCCAGGTGCCCATCCTGGCTGTTCCCTGGGTGGACACTTGGCTCTGAGAGTTTTTTCTCACTTTGGCTGGGCTCTGTCTCAGTCTGTCCTAACCCCAGGATTCTCCTCCCCTTCAAGATGACACAAAACCAAAGCTCAGATCCCCAATAAAATCCCCCTTCCCCCTCCTGTCCAGCAGCCTGGGACAGGTTTGATTTATCTCTGTTGCAGCAGAGGGAGGTGATTGCTGAGCACAGGGGGGGAAAGAATCTGAGACAAACCTGAATGTGCTGAGTTTAAAAAAAAAAAAAGATAAATAAAGAAATAGGTGAAAGCAGTAAATATGGCAACTATGCCAGTCCTTCCTACTCTGCTTTTTTGCTACATTCTTGTTATACAATGGTGAGAGCTATTGCAGGAAGGCCTGTTGAAAGATGGGGGATTTAAGAGAGCTGTGATGGCTCTGTTGGATTGCTGCCTATATTTGGACTGTATTTATTATTCTCCTTCTATTAAGGTGCTTAAGTATTCAGAGTTGGGTTTAGACAAGAAATAAATATCTGAGCAGCTGTGACTACATGTCTGTCGATGATTAGTCATCACTACAACTCCTCAGAGTTGGATTTACCAGCAAATTGTTAAAATTCCCCCAAATGGAGGGCAGCAGAGTGGAGAAAATTGAGGTTTATTTTGCTGTGTTTGGCTGGAAGTTTAACCTGGAGCAATCACACAGGCCAGGAGAGGAGAGATCCTGACCTGGCACAGGAGAAGGAGCTATTTAGGATTTTCCTTCCTTGCAGGTGCTGTTTTCTGCAGCTCACCTGCCAGGAGCTGGATCTGGAGGAAACACAGAGAGCAGGAAGAGATTTATCAGTGATACTTGGTGATGAGAGCAAAGAGAATTGTTAAACTCTTGGGCAGGTTAAGCTGATTCCACCTGCACTGCACTGAGGGAGTCTCCAAGTGTTCAGCATCCCCAGGCTTTGGCTCTGCTGGGAGAGGCAAGGAAGGGCTGAACACTGATTTCAGCCTTGGACAGGCACTGCAAGGCTGGATTGTGAACATTAAGGTTTATTTTCCTGAAAATACTAAAGAAAAAAGATCTCAGTGTGTTCTGTGTTTCTGGCTGATGTAATGCATTGCCGCACAACTCCAGGTTCTGTTTTTCTCCTTGGGTTTGTTTTGTTTTTAGAAGAATGAAGCATCACCATTTCCTCCTCTTCTAAAACTGAAGGAAGGACACCTACACTTAGAGTAGAAAAAAATACCTGCTTGCTTTGGTCCCAAAAATCCAGTTTTGATAGAAAGCAAAAGAACTGGTAGCACCTCTCCTGACCATGTTGAAGGAGAGAAGAGGATTATTTTTCTCCTCTAACAAATCCTGCTGCAAGTTTTTGCTTTAGTTCAGGACAGCGTTGCCCATTGGGTAGGGACAGAGGGAATAAAAACTGGAGTTTTGGAAAGCCACGCCTGCTCAACCAACATTCCCAGCTGGGTGAGGGAAGGCCCATCCAGCATGGAAAATGCTAATTGGGAGAGTGGGGAAATTGGGATTTGGTTTCCTGCTCTGCCTCACACAAGCAGAGCAACCTGGAGCTTGCAGGTGGGGATGTTCCTGTCCTATGAGTGACCCAAATTTGATCCTAAAATGGGTAAACTCAGAAATCTCTTGAAAAGGTCCTGTGGAGAAGTTGTTGATGCCTTTGTAATTTGTAAAAGCTGTAAAAGTGGTTCCAACTAATTTAGACTATTTCATGTTGGGAATCATTTTGACTTCAATTCTTATCCCCCACCAGAACTCATGAAATGGATGTAGGGGGAAGGATTACTGGTAAAGCCCCATAATTTCTAGTGTCAGATGATTACAAATGATAAATCACATCTTTTATCAACAGCTGAACGTGTGAAACCTGGTTTATCTGTTGGGGAGATCAATTTGTAAGACAGATGTTTCTTGATGCACTTAACACTTGACACTATTGAAGGTAGAGAACAATTTCTGGCCAAATGTTTCATGGTGCATAATTTCTGTAGGATTAAGATGAATTTCCCAAACCACCTATGTGCCCTTCTTGTTTAATCCAGAAAAATTTGCTTCTGGCTGCCTCCCTTGAGGTCTTGGCTTCTCACTTGGGAATTAGGGCTGTGAGTGAAGCCTGAGGAATTACTCACTGGATGTATTACATGCCATAAAAATACTGAATGTGCTCCTGAGTAAAATGGGGTTTGGCTGTTTGCAGCAGAAGCAGCTAATCCTTGAAAATTTTAGGGTTTTTCTTCATATTCCAACTGCTCTAGGAAAAAACCAAAAGACCCCAGAATAGCAACAGGAAAAAGAAACTCAAACCCCAGAAGATCCAAAAAGAGCTGATCTTATCAAAGTGTATCTTATCAATCCATTGAAGTCTGGTTTTGCCCATATTTTATCTGCCACATTCCCAGCTATGGGGAGGATTCCTGTTCCACAAGAGCTGCCTGCTCTGAGGTCCCATGGGGACAAAATAACTCCTCAAGTGGTGGTGGGCTGAATTTCCTCACTCAAGCTTTTTAAAATTCAAGAATGTGTTAATTCAAGCATCCCCAAGCTTCAGGAGTACCGATTATGCAAGGCAGAGAATATATTTTTTCCCCCCTCTTGCAACAAAGAGCTGAATATTTGCACTGTGGTGAGGCTGGGGAGGCACAAACCGTGTTCCAAAGGTGCAGCTCCTGCCCTGACTTGTAGGTGTTTTTTTAATTAAATCCTTTGCTAATGATAAGACTTTTGCTTTTTATTTTTGGTTTTCTGATTCCTTCTAATAGAGTTAATACAATTTAAAAAAAAAAAAAAAAGTGGATCTTTGCAACAATGGCTCAGGGAAAGGGAACCCTCAGTTCTTTCCTGCAAGGAGAACCACGGGCTGTATTTGAGCTGTTTGTGCCCCCTGAGCTGGTTTGTCAGTGTGCAGTTCAGTGCTCTGAGACATCTCAAGCGATTTGCTTCTCAAAAGGCCGAGAATGCCGCTCGAGTTTGAAACATCACCCGCTAAATACCCTGTGATTCTGCGGGGATTGCTGGTCAGTCCCAGCACATTTCTCCAACCCCTGAAATGTGCTGTGCCAGGTCGGTTTGTTTTCCTCTGCTGCCCTGGGTGGTTGTGAGAGGAGTGTGGGATAAAGCCACTAGCCCCTGGTATCACTGCGTCCCTCCCAGCCTGTGATATCCCTGCATCCTTCCCAGCCCCTGGTATCACTGCATCCCTCCCAGCCCGTGGTATCCCTGCATCCCCCCCTGCCTGTGGGATCCGAGCCCGTGGTATCCCTACATCCCTTACAGCCCCTGGTATCCCTCCCAGCCTGTGGTATCCCTCCATCCTGCATCCCTCCCAGCCCCTTGTATCTCTGCATCCCTCTGAACCCCTGGTATCCCTCCATTCCCCTGAGCCTGTGGTATCCCTGCATCCCTCCCTGCCCGTGATATCACTGCATCCCTCCCAGCCCCTGGTATCCCTCCATCCTGCATCCCTCCCAGCCCCTTGTATCTCTGCATCCCTCTGAACCCCTGGTATCCCTCCATTCCCCTGAGCCTGTGGTATCCCTGCATNTCTCCCTCCACCCCCCCCAGCCCCTGGTCTCCCCCCATCCCTCCCAGCCCCTGGTATCCCTCCATCCCCCTGAGCCTGTGGTATCCCTCCATCCCTCTGAGCCCCTGGTATCCCTCCATTCCCCCGAGCCTGTGGTATCACTGCATCCCTTCCAGCCCATGGTATCCTTCTATCCCTCCCTCTCTCCCAGCCCATGGTATCCCACCATCCCTCCCAGCCTGTGCTATCCCTGCATCTCTCCCAGCCTGTGGTATCCCTCCATCCCCCTGAGCCCCTGGTATCCCTCCATCCCTCCCAGGCCCTGGTATTCCTCCATCCCTCCGGCAGCCCATGGTATCCCTNCGTGGTATCCCTCTATCCCTCCATTCCTCCCAGCCCCTGGTATCCCTCCATCCCTCTGGCAGCTCCTGGAAGGCAGCACATGCAGCACACAGAGCTCATCCTGGATCTGGATGAGTTCTCCCAGGCTGAGCAGCACATCACCTTGGACTTGTGCAATCCTCCTGCTAATCCCTGCACAGAGACACCCCTGAGCTCTGTGTAACATTTATGGAGCAGCAGGCACAGAACAGGCACAGTCCCTTTGTGCTGTCACACAGGAGCCACCCTGCAGGGACAGCCTGGTGGGCAGGCAGGCAGTGGACAGGGTTTAATCCATCGTACCCATTGTTTGTTACCTTCCCAAGGCTCTGTTCTCCACCTTCTACCCCAACCTAAACCAAATTTCATAGGGGAAAAAAAAAACCAAAGGGCATGTGGGGTGGGAAATATTTCTTTGGACTTTGCAGACCTGAGAACAAATTGAGCATTCAGCTTATTCTTCCTAACTTGGAATCTTTCCCCTTGCAAAGAGCTGAAATAAGGTCTCACCATTATGTTGCCTTGATTTTTATTTTTCCTCCTTCTGGTCAAAATTTGTAGTATTTGTAAATTCCTGTGAAGGGATTAAAAGTTGTAGAAGTCTAAAGGAGATGGATTTCTGTGAAGTGAAATTTTCAGGATCTAATAGAAAATTCCACAAAAGAGAATGGGAGTCAGAGTTCTCAGATTTATTTTCTCTTTATATAAAACTAATCATAACTATACAAATATTAAGAGTTAAAATCAAACTAATTGGGTTACCATGGTCTAAATAAGTGTGGACCACTGAGATTTCAAATGCACAGCATTTAATGTCTTTTTCTTTGGGTTGTTCATCATTTTAATGCCTGGACAGATTCTCAGATCTGAAAGAAAAGCCACATCCCATATTTTCATTGTTTTAGAAAAATCTCTGAATGTTTAAAAACTCACTGGCTTGAAACAATTGAAATTAGTTTCTTGATAACACGGTACAAAACTGAATGATGAAGAAAGTGCTTATTGGCAGGACATGTGTGTCATTTCTCTCTTTGTTGGTCTTTTGTTTGTATCATTTTATGACAATCTGGAATACAAAAAATTAGCACATTTTTCAGTGCTTTGGGTACCTGGCAGTACTGCAAAGTGTCTTTCTGTGTAGCCAGGGCTGGCTTGTGTGGGTGGAGGGATCCAGGACTGTTCTCATCAACAGCTGAACTGGTCTGGCAGTTCCTATATGGGTTAAGCTTTGAGGTTTATTTGCTGAATACTGCAAAGGGAGGATTTAAAATCCTATTTTTAATGGTTTTTATTTTCCCCCCAGTCCTGCCCATTGAATCCAGAGTTTGGTAGCACATGAACAAGTTTTACCTTAGATTTTTTTAATATATATTTTAAAAACCTCTTCGATTTAAGAGAGCTTCCTCTCCTACAAGTCCAGTGAGCGAAAATATATATATATATATATTTTTTTTTTACAACATCCTCTGTGAAGCAAATGAACTTTCATAAGCCTGCATGACTGCAGGCTATGCAGAAGGTACATGTACAACCCTGAGAAAGGGATTTGTGAGCGCTGTGGGCAGCTGAAAAGCCTGGTAGACATTGGGCATCATGTAGGATTGTGGCAAAGCCATGGCAGGGCAGCCAGCTCTGACAACCAACAACCTCACAAGGCTTTGACAGGATACGAACTTACATGTGGTGTCAATCATTCTCCACATGCCACTTCCAATTTGTCTGGCTGGGAGAGGACACCCGTCCCCAGTGGCGTCCGAAATGCAGCTGCCAATGTCACAGCACCAAGGACACCGAGGGGCCGAGCGTGGGGTGCTGCACTCTGGGGCTGCCAGTGTGTCGTGGTTTGAAAGCAAAATGAGTGAGAGGCTCCAAGTCAGAAATACAAGTTAATAAGAAGAAAGGTAAAAAGTAATATAAAATAAAATAAATGCAAAAATACAAAAGAGCACTGACAGAGTCAGAACACAACCTGAGCAGGGTGGTGGGAGCAGTCCAGGTGAGGGGCTCTTCCTGAAGCAGTGATCCCACAGAAAGGTCTGGGAGCTCTGCTCCTCTGGGAATCCAGTGGGTCAGGGCTGCTTGTCCTGTCCCAAATCCCAGATTCTCTGCAGGTGGGAATGCTTGGCTCCTCCCCCTGGGCGGAGCATCTCCCAATGGGATGAGGAGTCCTGCAGTGGGTCCTTGGTGCCCCATTAAACACAGACAGTCCTGCAGTGGGTCCTTGATGGCCCATTAAACACAGACAGTCCTGCAGTGGGTCCTTGGTGGCCCATTAAACACAGACAGTCCTGCAGTGGGTCCTTGGTGGCCCATTAAACAGAGAGAGCTCCTGGAGGGAGTTCCCTGTGAGTCCTGGGCAAGGCATTGATGGGCCATGAGCAGAAGAGCCCAAAGGAGGGGCCTGGGAAAACACTGCCCCACTTGGTTCCAACTGCTCATGGAGATGGTGATAGAGTAAATACTCTGTGTACATCCTACACTGCAACTCAGGACACAGTGCCATGTGGGGACAGATGGCTCTGGTGTGTCCTCTTCCTTTGAAGGACAATCTCCCCACTGTGGGTGGCAAAGAGGCCAAGCCATGGCTCCAGGTGTTCTTCCAGGTCAGGAGTAGGTTTGCAGCACTAAGGTCAGGACACTTAGAATGGGCTTGAGTTCATATTAGTGTTGCTGATTGGGCTCTTCTACCCTGCTGCTAGCTCAGCTTTGAGGGGGTGAATATTTCCTGTTTCTAAACTTAATTGAATTTTCACTGTCTTAAGAAGAGGATAAATATCTTTTACTATTTTTTTTAAGCTGCAGAGGATACAGCATGAAAGTCTCAGTATTTTCCTGCTTCCATTTTCATGTGTTTTTCTATAGATCAATACTGGAGCCAGACAGAAACTTCATTTTCCTTTTTAAAAACAGGTATCTCCATGCCACTTAAGGAGCTTGGCTTTTACAGGGCTGTGTCTGATGGGCTTTAGTGTTGGAGAAAGTGCAAGATCTCTCTTGTGATCAAACATTTGTCAGGTGTCCCTCTCCCTGTTGATTTCCTGATGCCTTTTGAGCATGAGATTGCGCTTTGCTTTTCTCCCTGAGTCAGTTTGACTTGGTCAGTGGATTGAAACGATGTTGAGGCAGCAATGGGAGCTCAATGGGAGCATCCCATGTATTCCCCAGCCTGGATTTTATGTGGAATCAGACCAAAAGCAAGCCAGACACAGTGGGCTGGCTGATCTACTCTCCTCCTATCCTGCCCTCATCCAGACAGAAATGGGACAGAAGGGTCTGGATGAGCCTGGGATATCTTGCACAGAGCCTGGGAGGGAGCTTTGTTCCTCTCTCAGAAGAAACCCTTAGTGCCACTGAAGGGAGGGAGCAGAGCTGTGCTGCCAAACCTGCTCGAGGTGCCAGAAGTGCAGAGCTGAGCTGCTCAGTCTGAGGCTGCTGTGACTGTGTCCCCTCCAGCTGCAGTGAGCTGGTTCCTTCGTTGTTTGCACCATTTCCTTCAGTGCACAAAGTCCCGTCCTGAGAGAGCTCCGTGCAGGAGCTGCAGTCCCAGAGTTTGAGTTGTGTGTGTGCACAGATGTGCCTTGTTTTGATCAAAAGGCTGCACATGGAGTGGAAGGAGGGCTGTTTTTTGCAAGCCTGCCCTATGCTATGGTTGCATTTCATCTCTGTTTAGATCTCCTGAGGAGCACACAGACCGATATCCAAATGCCAGTGCAGTCCAGACGGGTTCTTCATCCTCCTGCTCCTCCCACTGCTGTGGGTGTTGTGTTTATCAGGTTTGTTTTGGGGGGGTACACAAGTTGCTCCGGGTCTGCTCTGGCTGCCTCTGGTAGAAATGGAATAGTTCTAGCACACCCTGGGGCAGTGTCTGAGTGTGTGGTGGTGGCAGCTCTTGGTGGCAGGAGTGACTGTGCTCGTGCTCATGGGGCTGGCACAGCAGGACCACGAGGGAGGCTCTGCTTCCAAATGACTCAAACAGAGCAAGTGATCAGAGAAATGAGGGAGGAATTCAGATCAGAGCTGTAAATAAATTCCACGTGGATTTTGAGTGCTGTGAGAAAGATGACTTCATGTTGACTGATGCTCTCCTGCCTCTTTTAAAATGCCCTGGTACAGATTTATGAACCTGTTCTGGGGAGAGAAATAAATTAGAGCAGTAGGGTGGCCAGCACAAATAAAATATTATTATTGATATTATTTGATACAACTTTATTATTTTTTTATTATTATTATTGATATTATTTGATACAACTTTAATGTTCTAGAGAAAAGTGGGTGTAACAGTCTGAGGCTACCCCAAACTGCAAATCTCCAGTGCGTCCTCAGAGTTTCCCATTTGCTACTTTACCCTCAGCTGTGTGAACAGCAGTAGTAAAAAACATGTGCAGGCTGTGTCATCTTTCTGTGGGGATGAGCACAAGTGCAAATTCAGAGCTGTGAAAATCTGCTGTTTTGATTCTTTCTGCTTTATTTTGAATGCTTAGTGATGTGCCCAGAACCCTACTGCTGCACAGGCAGAGCTCCAAAGAATGATGGGCTCGCCTCCTGTTTTTATTTGGAGTTTTACAAACTGTAATAAAAGAGCACCCAGACAATGCTCTGGGCACTGCATATGATCTTATTTAAAAAACACACTTGTAAACAAATGGCTTCATCAACCACCTCAGATCAGATCAAATAAAACTTGCTATATTTATTCTGCTGCTGAGTTAAGAGCCATCTGTGGCTCTCTATTAACAGACTATTTACAGGCAGATCTAAATGCTCTGGAAATGTGGAATTGTCTTTTCTCTAGGAATCCCACAGTGTTTTGCAGTGCTTTCCACCCCTCAGGTTCTTACAGTGAAAGGGGAAAGGAGACTCTGTGGTGAGTTAGGAGGGCTGAACCCCTGGTTTGCACTGACTTGTGGGCAGATATTCCAGAGGCTGGGAGCTGCAAGGGAGGTTGTTTGGAAATGGGATTACCAGAGACAGTGATGTGCTGGCCTGGAACAGATTGTATTAAATTTCTGATTTTTGACTCATTTATAGAAAAGTAGAGTGCAAATACATATGAATTCTAGTAAGAACCAGAATATAAGAATACAAAAGAGAGGTTCAAATTAAAATCAAGAACCAACTGTGAAACAATCACTTCCAAGATTTTTCTCCAGATATGGTAAATCTGAGGGTAAGGGTGATCTGCCTTTTGACTTGATCCCTTTTTTTACATCATAGCCTTCTACATACCCATTTTTTCAAGTGACGAGATGTTGTTAGATCAGAGCTTCAGTGTGGAAAGTAATAGCCTATTTTAAAGGAAATAATAATAATAAATAGGTTCTTATAATGAGGCCTGGAAATGAATATGAAAACTTTCATGGGATATGCCTGTCCACCTTTGGCTCAGGATTGCTCTCCAATTGTGTGGCTGGGGAGCAATAACTTCTCAAGGAGTTGCTGGAGAGCCCTTGGGGCTGTTTGGCCAGGAGGAGCAGTGCAGCCTTTTGCTGTCATAGGAAGAGCAGCACTGACAGAGCAGAGGTTGGGAAAGCATGGAGTCATCTTGGCTCATGTTTCCGGGAAGGTGGTTCCATCCTGGAGCCAAAATAGATGGAATTACTTTTAGCTATGGGTGGCCAAGGAGGTCACATCTCTGAGGGTCCCTGTCCCCAGAAGAAGGGGAAAATAGCTGAAGCCTGTTGGAGTGGACAGAGACAATCCCCTAGAGGTGCCATGGGCCTGGAGCTCCTTGAATTTTAACAGCTCCAAGGGTTTCAACAGTGCCCTTGCGCCTTTTTTTTTTTTTTTTTCTTCCTTCTAAAGTGTTTGCAAAATGCAGAAAAATGCAGCGGGTCCAGAAAAACTGGAACTGTTTGGTGCAATTATTCAGAGCAACTGCTTAGCACAGACAAACCGTAGTAAACCCCTGCCTAGAAAGTGCTGCAAATGCAGCAGTTTAGTGAGGAAAAAAGATATTTTTAATAATTGCAATCTTCCTTGAGGAGAATCCAGATCTCAAATATAAGCCTGAATTATGGTAAGCATGGTGTGAACGTTTAGGAAAACTTTCCTTTTTCTTTAGGAAAAGTGCAGAGACTCACAGAGAACAGTTCCATGGAATGCAGGGAAAGCAGAGGAGGTGAGCAAAAGGGGGATGCTGCTCCTGGATCATGTCTGGTACCTGGAAAATTTACAATTATACATAATCCACAGCAGAGGTTTTTGTGTTATTAAAGCATGTCATATGGCCACATAGAAGTGTGTTGTAACAGCCATAGGAACACCCACAGTGCAACACCATTACTCTGAAATGGCCTAAAAATCTTGAATAACACAATTTCCAGCTTTTCCGTCACTTTAGGATTGGTGACTTGCCTGGATGTTGTTTATCCCAAAAGCATCAGGCCTGATATTTGAAAAACTAGTCATACAGAAGCAAAATGCATGAAGTTTTTATTGCTTTTGTGCCAGAGACCTTGAACCGTGTGAAAATCTGGTCCTTGCACCTGTAGATGATCAGTCAGTACCTCCTGCACTTGAGAGATGTTGGCAGCTCAATGACTTGACTTTTTTTTATGATTAATGTCCTGCAAACTCAAGATTTCTTCTCTCCTCCACAGCAGGGCACAAACTGCCTCCTGTATCCTCCCCATCCCATGTGCAGTATTGGGGGAACTAATTATAATCCAGGATTTGTTGCAGAAAACTCTGTGTGTGTGTGTGTAACTCTATTAACAACCCTCAGAACGTCTTTCAAGGTTCTCCTTAGCAAGGGCAACTGCTGCTGGCATTTTGGCTCCCCTTCAAACCAGTCTTGTCAGCAAGAAAAACCATATGAACTTGGAGATTGAAATCAGTTGCCCCAGGGCACCAGGTCCGGTTTCATTTTAACAATAAAAGAATCTGATGCCTTTTAGCAGGCAGGTAGTTATTGCCTAGATGAAGGAAGAGTTGTAATAGTAAATCTAGAATTGCATTCAGATGTGACATCAGCTGATATATAAGTACTGCATGTCTTGCCATATCCACCCACTCTTTCTATATGCAGGGAAATCCGAACCGAGGGAAAAGTCAAATGTGGGGCTGGCTCCCCCAACTCCACAATTATGTGCCAGTGATCCTGAACTTCCTCTCCATTTGCAGGTTAGCTAGAGGGGCCTGAATCCTAATGCTGTGCTCAACTCCATGGGCTGTTTACATTAACCTACAAAAGCTTGAGCGTGTCTGTGTCCCCAGACACACAAGACTCGGGGACACAATAAATGTTTGAAAGTTGCTGGAAAATTGCTGTTATGGAAAGGCTCTTCTTTGCAGACATTTGTGTAGCTGTTCTGCACTGATCTCCTGTGGTTGAGGTGTTCATTGGGGCCAAACATTTGGTTGACTGATTCCTACTAAAATTCTGGAAGGAAGGTGTTCATCTGTGGGCTGCACACCTCTTGCTATGGCAGAATAAACCAGCAAAAGGAGGAATCATGAATTAGTTACTACCTGAATCTCTTGTTGTTATCTCAGGTATCCCATAACACGTGTAAAGACTTGGAGTTTTATCCAGACAGTTCCTTAATGTTGTCACCACCACAAAACCTTTGCGAACTCCCAGCAGGGACAAACGAAGGCAAAGGCGATATTGTTCTCCTTCAAGAGAGATTCCCAATTAATTTTTTTACTGAGTCCACTATTGTTTTATTGCATCTTGTCTTTGAGGCTGTGAAAATGAACCTCTCTGAGTGGCTCATGGCTGGTTGCTGTGGCAGGGCTGTTGGTTGGTGTGTTAATTGCAATCCCAGAGCCGGTTCCGTGCCCAGCAGGACGGTGGCTCTCAATGGCACCGAGCAGCTGTTGATAGTGGCTGTAATTACTGCCCTGATCTATTGATTAAGTGGAGTAGTGGGGGAAAAGCCCTGCTGGGGTTCAGCCTAACAGCTCCCCTTATGAATAACCTTCCCGAAGGTGCCACTCATTCTTCTACTCAAATACGGTGGAATTAATCTCACCCATGTGGCTTAATCAGCACGAAATTCATTTGGCACATTGTGGGGAAGGAAACTGCTCTCTGCCATCGAGCCCAGCCTGGGCTGTAGCTGCCAAGACAAACAGGGTTTGGATGAGGATGAGGACATCCTCAGTCTGTCAGTATCCAGAGTTTAGTATCAGTAAGAAACGGAATTTTTGCTTTTTTGGTTGTGTCCCACCTGCAAAACGTGGCGAGGCTCAGTTTGCAACCAAGCTGAAATGTCAGGGCACGGGTTCCTGCAGTGGCTGCCTGTGGGAGAGCTTCTCCTTCCCTGTGAAGGGTCTTTACAGGTGTGTGGTTGTGTCTTCCATGGGCACAAAGGTAAACCAGCAGAGCTTCTGCCTGCCTGCAATGTCCATGCACCACTGCAGTGGGGAAAGCTGGGCAGGAAAATTCAATTAGCTGCTGTTTCTGGGTTTGACTGGGGGGAAAAAGTGGAAAATTAATTGCTAAAAGTTAAAAACAAAAACCCTGAAAGCAGTTATTCTGATGTATTTAAAATGCTTTATGGTGTTGTTTCAACTTCAGCTGTTTGAAACTCAAACTTCAGAAAGATGATCTGTAACCAAAAGAAAAAAAAAAACCATAAAAATTGATGTCTGGAAATTACAAATGCTACAATTTAATAGGGAAATTTTCACTGGGAGAAAAAAAACAGCTGTCCAAATTCACTAAGAGACTTCATTTTACAGGCAATCTACCACTTTGATGAAGTACTTTTATCAACATATCTCCAAGCAGTTTCACCATCTCCCTCTTATCTATGTGGGTTAATTTTTCTCGATGGAATCGCTTTGTCTTTCTTGTGTCTTCAAATTGATAGCAAGCTGATCCTTCACTCAGCCTCCTCCCTTTTGATCTGATGCTACATTTGTCTCAGTCATAGAAAATGTTGCTCAACAGGATATCAGTGCCTTTGACCTTTTCCTGGGATACACATGGGTCCCATGCAATGCCCCACCACACGTGCCTTAAAGAAGGAGTTTGCAATCTTTGCAGGTTGAGCAAGGTGGGACTGGGCTGCTTTAATCTTTGGACAGCTTTAAGCAATCCAGACATGACATTATTTCAGCTGCGTGGCTTTGCCTCGCTGTGCTTGGCAGGATCCACTACAACAATGTCAGGTATGTTCAGGGGAAAAACCTTCAAAAGGAAAAATAAATTTCACAAAACCCAACGGTGTTGTTTTCTCCGATGACAGAAGAAAATTCTTTTTGCATGCAAAAGAAATCAATCAATCATCTGGCAGTTTTCAATTTTAAAAAAAAATAGCAGGAAGAGGAGGGGAAATGCCATTATTTTGTTTATTCTTTTAGTAGTTAATTTTTTGCCTCTGGGAGCTGTCTTATAAAGAGTACATAAAAGATTTGTTCTGTTTGCTTGGGGATTGGGGAGGATGGAGCCACCAGATCTTCCTGATATTTGTGCCAGGCTCATGGAAAGAAAAGAAACTCAAAGGAATTTTTGTCTACCTCTAAGTTTACCAATAATTTCATGTGATCAAAAGTTTTAAATTTCTCAGAGAATAAAAATGAATATTATATTTCCATTTTTATCAAGTTATTTAAGTAAAACTATTGTCTCTTCAATTGGCATTAAACTGCTTTGACACAGAGGATATTCCACCATGACCCACAGTGCACAGAACTCTGGATTGAGATGTTTGATATCCAACCAGACTTGTCAATTTTGGAGAAATTTTTTCAGAGATGTTTCAAACTTCCCCAGTTTCCAGCTGGCTGCACGAAATAATTCAGTATGGGGATAGATAAAAGTGCAGCCTGGTAGCACCGTGTAATCTACCTGACAGCTTTTTTTCACTTACTCATTTATCAACCTAAAAGCTAAAGCAAATAGGGATGCAACCTGTAAAAGCTGTTGAATAATTTTAGTGAGCTTAACCGCATGTTTAGCCTGAGGAAGAAAAAGTAGTTAATTTTATATCTAAATTTTTATTTTTTTTTATCCAAAGCAAAGGACCCTCCTTTTTCCTGAAGGCAATTTCAAGCTGTTATTCAAGAATGAAAATTGATAATTGTTATATCTGTACTCAGTTGATCTTAATTTTAGTGGAGCTCCAGGCTAGCAAATATGAAAATATCGTCTTGCTGGCTGATAAACTGGTTAAATGCATTGGTGCAGGATTTTGATGAAGTAGCAATAGTTAACATTTGTTGCTTAGCAAAGTGCAGTTATAATCCTGGCTTTGGAGTAAATCCAAATAGGGAGGGAGAAAGAAGTCATTCAGCAGCAGCACAAAGTGGTTTTTTTATCTATGCAGACACACACAAACATAGTTAGACAGCATTAAGTGCTCTCACAGCAAATTGTTTGCTCTTCCTGCTGCTGAGATGCTCCTCAAGCTCAAGGAGGTTCCAGTGCCTGTGCCCAGACCTTGTCCAACTCAAACATTGGATCACAGACCTTCTCATTGAATAGGCTTTTCACCCCATGGCAGTGCAATAATTACAGAAATGTGTGCAGCAGATGCCTTTGTCTCACCTGTGTGGAGGGCAGGAGGCTCTTTGGGAAAGCCCTCAAAGGTCCCCCTGCAAACAGGGACCTTGGGCCAATGCAGCCATGAAAAAATGCCCCATCTCCAAATCCAGGGTGGTGGTGGCTGCCTAAACACCAGGGTTTTACAGATCACTGTCCACACTGGTGAAAAATAGTGTATTCTTTTCACTGGATGTAGTTAAAGAAATGCAGGGTTGTGGTACCAGTTTGGACAGTGAGAGTCCTTTCAGACCATATATTAATTAATTTTTAATTATTAATGTCTTGTCTTGAGAAATACTTTCCTCTTGCTTTCTCCTTTTCATTCTTTCCATGGCCAGAACTGTGTTCCCTGGGATGCCTCCTCTACTGGGTTCAGATTGATTAAAGGCAGGGTTGATTTCAGCTTTAGGCATCACAAAGACACTTTCCTGCTTTTCATTAATTGTCATGTCTGGTATTTCATTGTGTCCAGCCCTCTGGTCCTAAAAGGTACAGCACCTTGTGGCTTTTCCCTAGAAAACGTCGTTTTAAAATGAATTAGTACTTTTGTCTTTTTTCCTCTGAAATGGCTTTTCGACACTTCCATCAGAATCACTGCCAAGAGGACAGACATTCTGCCTCATCCCAGGGTTAGAATTGGCCAAATGGATGTTGAGGAGTTAGAGTAGGATCTGCTGAAACTGAGTCAAGCAGAGCACTGGATCTTTTGCAGAATTATTTAATGATAAAAGTTATTTCTGCAGTGCTCAGGAGGCAGCACAGCTTTCCAGCTGTGTGTGCAGCACTAATTCAGTGATAACTTCTTCTGTTAGAGTGGAATTTTTTACAATGTCACTTTTATTGGGGTTTTAGATCAGCTAAAAGTAGGCTGGTTGAAGTCTAAGCCTTCCTCCATTCCACAGGCAATTGGGTTTTTTGGGTGTATACAGGTTTTTGTGGTTTAATAAGACTGGAGAAAAAAAGTCAGCAACCGAGACTATTTCAGCAACTTGCATACTGCTGTGATGAAAGAAACCAGATATTACGGATTCATTCTGGGGAAATATTTATGAAGTATGAATTTATTAAAGGCCTTAAAGTACTTAAAACAGCTGCTGTGCATCTTGCAGCCGAACATGTAGGTTTTATTTGAATATATATAACACTATTGCTCACAAAGATCACAATCAGAGGTGTGCAGCACGGTGTTCCCCAGGATAACAATGTTCAGGGAATAACTGGAGGGGTATTAATTTAAAGCACATGCAGTCCACTCTCCCAACTCAGCCTGCAGGAAGCAAAAGCAGAAAATGAGGGCCAAGTGGAGATAAGGTGGTGATAACTTCGCGGAGAGGGAGAGGTGCCAGCTGGGCAGTGTCACACGATGATTGCGATGAGGCACGGTTATGCAAAGTGCCAAGATGAGAAATCCTCCCTGGGCAGGTGAGAAGATAAAATAAGGCCCTTAGAGGCAGAGCAATCCAGGCTTTCTGTCGATGACTTGGTGATAAAGGAGCAATGTCAGACACTGAGAGCAGGAGCTGAGGCTCCTCACCGTTCGCTCTTCAATCCCATCATTTCATTCCCTGCTTTTCTTTCTTCTGTAACTCAAAGATGCTTTTGCTGCCCTCAGTGCTGGTCTCTGACTTGTACAAGCACATAATTCTAACTGTGAGTTTCCATAAAAACATGAAGGAAACAGAGGAGATAAGTGACTTGCCAAAGGCCAAACAAAGCACCTGAGGTGGAGTCAGGCACAGCACCCACTTCTCCAGGCTCGTTTGTTTAACTGCTTTTCCTATTTTCCACCACTTTTCTGTTCCCTGTCAGCCCCTCTATTCTTGTTTGAGGCATGGGGGCCTTTATAACCCTGTATTTCTCACAACTCTATGAAAGCTCTACAAGAGGGAAATGCTCCTGATTGTTTCTGTTCAAAGATGGGGGCGTTTCTAGACGTGTCACATCTGAAAAGTGAGTGACTTCTGGCACCTAGTCCTCCGTTTTCTGACACGAGGGACACATGCAAGGAATATCAAATACATGGCTGAAGCCAGACCGTGCCTTTCTAAGCATACCGTGCTTTTTTTTCTATGCTGAAGGCCTAAAAAGGGAATTTTCTCTGCCTATCTAGGCAGGGGAGCCCCTTTTAGGTATTATCTGCTGTACAAATATTGGCCTACTTAAAGCCAGTTTCATAGAAAGTTGAAGGCAGTCTGAGGAGGAGAACATATCCTTTTATATGCCTTGGATAAGGTAAATGATATCAAATAAAATGAAGGATTAGAGCATGCTCGAGCTTGAAGCCATAGATATAAAAAGGACAGGAATTATTGTTTACTTACATTTTTCAGCTGGGTGTGTGCAGTCAGTTTTGCTGAGGATTTATGTATCACATCAGTTAATTTCCAGCCTGTGCCAAGTCTCACAGCAGCAACTCTGCCCTGAGCAGCCCTGGGCACTTGCCCTGGCCCCTGCCCACCCAGTGCCACCTTCTCCTCACACTTCTCCCCTGCTGAGCACTTCCCTTTTCTCACCATTTCTTCCAGTTATTTAACCATGGATCACCAATAGCTTTGTAATTAAGATCCACTCAGAGATGTTTTCTTCTTTTTTTTTTTCCTCTTTCCCCCCCCCCCCCTCTTTTTTTTTTTTTTTTTTTTTTTGTTTTAAATTGTTGAGGTTTAGGAGCTTTGTTCTCTGGTTATCACAATGTTACAAAGCATAATAATGCCAAGATATTTCCTGGAAATTGTGTGGAGAGTGCTGTGGCTTGCACCTTCAACAAAGAGTAAAATATTGCAGTGATTTATGTGATTTACACTTCACATTTTATGCTCCACATTGCTAATAAGCACTGTGACAGTCTGAGTAATATGGCAACAAAATTAATGAAGTAAAAGAATTCGAAGACTCTTGAGACCAATCAATATAATTACACTTCACATAAAAAAAATTAGGAATTGTGCAAAGTTAAAGCATTAGAAGAGCCATGGAACAGAGATAGTTCCACGGTTGGAAATGCACATGTATTTACGACTGTTTAACCACAACTATGTGAGAATTTCTATAAAGATTTAAACAAACAGGAAAGATTTCAGTCTATACACTCTGCTCTGAAGTGAGCTGGCCCGACAATGGAATTGTTCTCCAGCAATCAATCAATCAAAGCCTTACAAAGCATTTCACATTTCTAATGGTCAATGAGTAGGAATAACTCCAGCAACTCCAATTTCCCTCTGTTTCATCAATGAAGCCAGTGCTGGGGTTTGGCTTTTCAAGTGTTTTGTGTGTGATAGTTGGAAGGTTTAGGTGAGTTGCTGACGTAGCAGGGATTACATTTAGGCTGCCATAGAGAATTCAGACCTCAATGCTTTGTCCTTCTAAATTCCTGCAGCAGCTGTGAGGCAGAGGTTGGGCTGGAGGTGGGATTGAGGCTCTGGTTGGGATGTGGGCAGGGGTCCAGAGGAACTGGAGTGGAGAGTGATGATCTCTGGGAACTCTGAGCTAGTCTCAGTCTGGGATTGCTTGCTCGTGGCTAAAGAGTGGCTGATTGATTATTAAAACTAGAGCTGAGGCTTTCTGAGACATCACAATGCGAAAAGAAACATCCAAAAATCATTTTTTCACCCTGTTTCAGCTTTGAGCCTTAAAACGAGGGTTTGATTTGGAAATTATTTCTGAAGTTTTGAAAAGCAGCAGCAGCAGATCTGCATCTCCTCCCAGCTTTGCACCATGGCTGCTGCAGTGACCAACAGCCTCAGCAGAGAGTTTCCTTCCAGGTTCAGACAGGGAGAAGGATGGATCTCTTTCTCCTGGAGGAGGGAAGCACAGCTGAGCTGTGGCCAAACATGAGATTGACCAAACACCCAAACATGTGTTGGGCTTTGCTGTCCCAATAACTGTGGGGAGGCTTTGCAGTGCAGGACAGCTGAGAATGGCTAGACAGGGGCTACAGGGCTGCTCCCTGAGCTGTAATTTTTCACTGGAGAGGTGTCACTACCCTTGATCCAGTTGGCTTTGCCTTGAATTGATCTTTCCAGAAAGACAGACCCAACTAATGGCAGCTGACAAGCCCGTGGGGGTGAACTCCTGGGGCTCATCCAGGTTTTTCTCCATGACCTCAATCCTCCTGTCCTGCACTCAGGGCACATGAGGAGGCTGCAGGGAGAGGAGATGATCCTGGGAGCAACACATGGAAGTCCAGAAGTCAAGGCTCATTCAGAGCATTTATTTTGCTTTGTTTCACACCCAGTGTTCCTCCTCTTAACCAGATCAGACTTTCCCAGGCATTACTCAGCGGGCTGATCCACAGAGAAGTTCTTTCAGAATGAAAAATCTGTTTGCTGGTGGGGAAAGGGTAAGGTAGCAACTCTTGTGTACTTTGGTGAAAAAAAAGCATAAAAGGTGACTCTCTTTATGTTTCCCTGGGTGATTCAGGCTGGCTGGGTGTGCCAGCCAGGGAAATTTGATCCACCAACTATTTACATAAACCAAAAACTGTTTGTCTAAGCACCAGGAGACAAGAGCTAAGCTGGATGAAGTGCAGCTTAAAGAATTCTTTTTCAGAATGATCCCTCTTTGCCATCCAAAGAGCCAGGCGGATGCTTATATAGCACAATATAAATTTTTGAGGAGTAGTTAAAATCCTCTCTCTAACAGCATGGTCAAGCTTTGTCCTCTACCCCCTTGAGAGCTGAGTGTGTGGATGGAGAAAGAATGGTGGAGGAGTGCCTCCCAAAATTCTCTCTTGAAGCCTTCAAAAAATAGAGAGAACAAATACACTACAATGCTAAAAAAAAAAAAA
>VWZU01013613.1:1090694-1164551 GCA_013397095.1 Sterrhoptilus dennistouni | reverse complement strand
AAAAAAAAAAAAAGTTGCAAAAATAATTTCCATTTTATACAATGTTTACCAGAGCCATTGCAGAAGTTTCATAATCACATAATTAACCATTCTGCCTGTCAAGTGGGTCTAGTTTCAGCTAATACCAACCATGTAAA
This sequence comes from Sterrhoptilus dennistouni, assembly GCA_013397095.1. Classification (NCBI taxonomy): domain Eukaryota; kingdom Metazoa; phylum Chordata; class Aves; order Passeriformes; family Zosteropidae; genus Sterrhoptilus; species Sterrhoptilus dennistouni. The sequence goes on along the minus strand of VWZU01013613.1, from coordinate 1,164,414 downwards.
GCTCTAATATGCAAATGAACTGGCAGAAAGGAGTTCAGAATTTAACATTAGGTGCTGATTTCACTGCTGATAAATTGCTTTGATCCATTGAGTCATGCCTTGTTGTCCTTCCAAATGAATGCAAGCACCTTCTCCTAGAAGTGAGTCACCCCTGGAGATGGGGGCCAGCCTGACCTCGCTGCTGTCCATGTAATAACACTCCAGAGGTTTAAAACCTTGGACATGTTTATCCTCACGGTATTATTGTGAGGTCAAGAGATGCTGTTCTTTCCATTTTACAGCAATGAGGCTGAGGTGTGAACTTTTGAAATGTGTTGAAGCAGCAAAGTCTCGAAATTAGTGGGAGCTGCAACACCCGACAGCTCATGCTCATTCCTATGGGAGATGGATGATTTCCCCAAGATAACTCAGGAAAACTGGAGCAGACAGCAGAGTTAATCCAGCTCTGGGTTCTAGGCAGCAAATTTTCTTGCTCTGATGGAGTGAAATTTTCTGTTATTTGTTGTTGTTCTAGAAATCTAATGGGAATGTATTTATGGTATGGAGTTTATTTTTCTTCACATTTGGTGAATTTGTAGAAGCCAAAGTCCCTGAAACAGAAAAAAGTAAAGCTCAGTAATGCAAGTTTTTGATATTCACCTTGCATGTGAGCACCAGCTCCTCCTTGGCACTTCCTGACTCACTGTCCTTGGCATGTGTGATTGTGGGTGAGTGCAACAAGGCAAAGGATGACTGTTCTGAGTAAAGTCAGGGTTATCTTTAGCAAGGGAGGATCCACTCCTGCAAGAGCAGTGAAATGTGCACTCCAGGCCTTCTGCTGTGATTGTGGTGAGGGATTTTGGGCTACAACCATGAAAGAGTTCATGTCTTGGTTGGTGCTTGCCCTCCAGAGGCAAAGCCAAATCTGAAAGTACAGCTTTCCTGTGAGACACTTCCACTGCCATTAATGCTTTATGATGTTCAAATGCATAAAGGGAACACTTTAAAGGCACAGACAGCTGACAGAGCAGAGGTCCAGATGCAAGAGGACTGATTTGAAAGGCCTGTGTGTTCAATATAGCTGTACATGTCTTCCCACAGGTGAGTCTGGGAAAGGATATAGCACATTTTCCCCAGGACAGCTCCATGCATTTTCTATTCCTGATCAAGATCTATTCATTGGGCAAGTGCTGTTTAATCAAGCAGCAGGAAAAGGGTGTGTGCTGTCTTCAGTAGTACAAAGAAATCTCATTCAAAGACAGTCCCGTTCTTAAAAGGCTGGTGTTTAAATTAGACCTGCCCAGACAGGTCTGGCATGTTTAGTGTGACCCCCTTTTACTGTGGATGTTCCGGTTATAACCATCTCGCTGCTTCCAGTTAAAATAAAAACACAACTGCCGTGGAAAACGTGGAGGAAACCAAGCTCCCAACACTTGCCAGCCCCCGTTTAATGATAAACCACTGCTACTGGAAAGCAGCTACAAGCAAAACTTTTAGAAAAGTACATAGAAGAGGAAATCCAGTAGAGAAATTTAGAAGATAGTGTGCAAATTGACAAGGGCAGCAGGGGAGAAACAATGTCGTTTTGGTTTATTCCAGCATTTGGGCTCTATGGGTTTTGATGCCATTTGGACCTAAATGTGTTGAAGGTTCTATGGTTGCCTTTCCTCCTACAAACCAAGCAGGGCATGTCCTTCTCTGCAGCATTAACAGGAGAAGCTGCATATCATCTTTGATAGTCAGAAGAATGGTCTTCTTGGCTTTTTTCCTCTTCTTGGTCCTTTATCTCTGATCTTCTAATGTTACCTATCATGATGAGTCTTAGAGGTCACCAAGGCTTATTTTAGTCATGTTGCTGTGATATGCTACAGCTTTATAAAAAAATGATCGTGTGCTGTGAGATGTGCAGCATTTCTGGTGCAAGAGCAGATCACCCTGGCCTCTCCTCGAGCCCATATGGTCAGGGTTTTCCCTGCTAAAGTCCCTTGGTGTGTTACAGCCTGCCTCAGCCTTCTCCAATCTGCTGGCAGAGGTGGCAGATGCTCAGCTCAGGTCTGCAGTGAGTCATGTGCGGAGAGCAAGTGATCCATCTGCAAACTCGATGTGAGTTTGATGGAGAGACTCCCTGGGAGCCACTCCCAGGCCGTGCTGCTCGTGGGGATAAGTGCAAGTCCAGCCTCATTTCTCCAGGTGTTCTCTGCTCCCCTTTCAGCCCTGTGGTGGCTGGAATGTCTGCAGAGAGGAGAGAAGTGTTGGAGTGTGGTGATAACCTTGAGGCAGCCTTAGGCCTCCCTTTCTCCTCGTTAGGTTGATGAAGTCCAGGGAGATGTTATGGACAAACCCCCCTTATCCCAGCTCACACAGCACAGGAGTGAAGGTGACTTTGCTTTTGCTTGATGTGAGATGGAGCAGGGCAGAAATACAGGTGTCATCCTTAAACTGTGCTTTCTGTCCTGAGTTATTGCTGCACAAGCAGCTTAGGACACTTTCCAGGATTCATTACAAATGACTTTAAGTCTGGACTCAAATAGACAACAAGTAGAGGAGTTGTTGCATGCAGGAGAAATCATGAATGTTCCAAAATAGCAATCTCACAGGGAGGAAAGAGCAGGTGCTGCTTTATTGATCAAGAAATGAGGCAGGTTTTGCCCATTTTCTAGGGGAATGAACATTGGTGAGTTAAACAGGATGATAAGGGTTCAACCATCCCACTTTCCTAAGGATTAAAAGGAAACACAACCCTGTGTGTGTGAGGAACTGCAGTGTACAAGTGAAATTCCATATTTATCAAATAGGATCTGCCATCACATCTGGAGATTTTAATACAGATCCATTGCAAAGGAGAGGAGCTCAAAGATTTCTCTTCCCTTACTGACATGAAGCCGGTGTTGAAATCCTCCATCAAGTGTAGAAATTGCTGCCTCGTGGTTAGATTTTTCCAGATTGCCCCACTGCAGTCGCAATGTCTAATCCCCCACCTCATTGCTGGGGAAGATCTTTGTCATCATCTTTCCTTTGTGCCAATTCCTGCCAGCTTTGGGAGGCACAAAGGAGGTGGGAGGTCTGTGGGATCCTGGGGAGCTGCAGCTCTCTGGAGCCCTGTTGCTCTCAGCAGAAAGGCCCAAAGGAGCCATTTAGGAAGAATTGCTTAGTCTATAGCGATTTGGAGATTTACCATTATAACTCCTTCCTTATAATCCTTTTTAAAAAGCTGGATTTGAGGTAGATCAGGTCTAAGGCAAGGCAGTTTCTGTGGGTATTGTAGTTTTCTTAAGATTGTGTGTGGTACTTTGGTGAGCATAAAAATGTAGTAAAAATCTCCTGCTTCTGCCTGACATTCTCAGGTAGCAAAAGCTTCTATTGTAGACATGAAAGTACAGACAGGATCCTGTTTTAGGCTTTTATTTATTTTTATTATTTTTTTTTAAACTGAATTTGACAAAATTTGATACACAGTTGTATTTTTTCACCCAAGCCGAGTTCAGTGTAGGGGTCCCACATCATCCCTCAATCACATCAGTCCCCCGAAGGCAGCAGTGATACTGCTCAGAGATCAAACTAAGTCTGAGCACTTAGTTACACTTTGATAAAATCCTGGGGTTATTTACTTTGTTTTTTTAATCTTAATTTTATTTGTCCATCTTTTCTATTTTGTAAAATACGTACAGAGATTGTAGTTTTTCCATACCACAGCTGGGGTGGGGATGTTTGCTAAGCAAGAGTCCCAGGTGCTAAAAATGCTGGAATACTTTCTTGTTCCAACATCTGAGGCTGTTGCCTGTTTCCACCACTGTGTAGCTGTCAGCAGTGCAGTTTATCAGGCTTCCAAGGAAAAGCTCTTGTCAGAGTGGGAAAAGACCCAACAGTACCTGTGTGGGGAATCTCAGAAATTGCATAAACGCATCCAAATGTTATGTTGAGACTCTGAGGCATTGCAAAGCATGAAAGAATTGCTTAACATCATGGAACAGCTAGCTGGTTCTGTTTTGCCTAAAAATGTGTTAGGAATATTTCTGATGCTAAGGCTTGTTCATGTCTTAGGGAGCTGTAGAACAGATACATTTACAAGTATGAGTAATGGGAAACAGAATTTCTGCACAATGCAGACAATCCTTTCATGTTACATCATTCAAAGCAGGGTATTCACATGGGGATATATTCAGGCAAAACTCCGCAGCCAGAAGACCAGGCTCCTCTGCTTGGCTGCGCTTTTAATGTAGGAAACTTTTGGTTAAGATTTGTGGGTATCTTTCACACAATGCATCAAAGAGCTGAAAAGTTGAGGATAATCATTCCCACACATGAATCTACGTGCGCTGCAGTGCGAGCCCTTCTGTGCTTCCTGCACTTCAAACATGATTCCCTACATTTGCTCTCGGAGGTCCCCAGCAGTGCAGACAGCTCAAGAGACAATTCTGAGATTACTGATTTATCAATCCAGTGAAAAACAGTAATATTAAAAAAATTGAAGAAATAAGTGTTGTACAGAAGTGTATTATGAACTACATTTATTTTCTATGGATAACTTTCTTCATAAGGTGGAAGTCAAAATTTGCTTCTGGAATATACATTTCAAAGCAGGAGGAATCAATGGGAACAACCAGCTTTGCTGTCTGTTTTGGAATGACTAACATGTCATGAAGAGCAGTTTAGACTCCATATTATGATAAATGATGTGGTGGAGGTGAAGGGAAGAAAAAAAATTAGAGATTTCATGCCTTTTTTTTGTTTGTATTGTAAGGTGTCTACTTCCAAAATGTTAATGAGCCTTTGGATTCCACAGCGAGATCCCAAATACCTTAGAGTCAGGAACTCGAGTTTCCAGAAAACATGTAGCACCCTATATTTTGAATATACAAAAAACCTGGCAGCATAAATGAATGTGTAAATGCACATAAGGCTCGTAGTTAGCCATGCAAAGGCCGAGCTGCAGACCCGGCCTGTGCACCGTGTGTAGGCTGAGGTAAACGTGACACAGCCCTGTGCCTATCTCTGCCCGGGCTGCTGGCAGGGTGTCTCCATCCTGACACACAACAATCCTCGCATTCCTGTCCGACCTGAAGCCAAGAGTGAATTTAATTAGGGAAAACTCGATGCTCAACTGTCCTGCCTGAGAGCGCGCGGAGCTGGGCGAGGTGCGGGCAGAGAACAGAAAGGACATGGGGCAGTGTGTTTGGACAAAATCCTGTCTTTGTCCTCTTCCCCTTTGAGAGTGAAAGGGGGTGAGGATTTTTGGTGGCTGTTCAGAGACAGACTGACCCACCAGAGTTGAGGCCAGGGCCCCCCCGTGGGTGCTGAGCGAGGAGCCAGCCATGCAACCAGATGCCACTGCTGGCAGTGCTGAGGAGAAACACATCCAGGCTCTTGGCACTTGACTCTTGCATCTGCCAGGCTTTCCCCCCATTTGTTTTCCCCGTGTGCCACTCCAGGGAAGGGGCTGTGCCCAGGGGAATGAACTCCGTGGGGAATGAACTCCGTGCACGAAGAGGAGGAGGCTGCCTGATGTGCCTGACACTGCTCTTGCTCACTGGGCTTCCTTTCCAACCCCACTAAGAGATCAGGACATTCCTTTTGGTTGAGTTTTAAAAGCATAATTATTAGGGAAAATGAAGTAGGGCTGTGATTTTGACGTGCTCAGTGCTGCACTGGCACCTGGGCCCCAGCTCAGTGCAGCCATCTGGGGCAGGCAGTCCCCACTGCCAACACTGCCTGACCCCTCTGCCCAGCCTGGTACAGGGGCTGCCAGCTCTGCCAAGCTGCTTGGCAATCCATTTCTTAGCAAAGAAATGTCATTTAGGTTTGGATTTTTAAATTTTTTTTTAAAGAGGTGGTGATCTTTTCCAGGGCAAGAGGAAAAAATAATTCGGTTACACTCTTTCTCTATAAACATAATCTGTACACACCTAATCCCAGTTACAGTATTGACAGCACTGGATTTCACACGTTTAGTAATGAACAAACAGTCCTTTGCAATGCCATGAGTTACCTGCATTTTGAGCAGACTTAATATGAACTATGAAGTGGCTGTGTGTTTTATTTTGGATTTTGTGTGTTGGCCCAAAGCTGTATCACGATGTTGTCTTTGGCCAGGACTGACATCTGCACTGAACATTTAAAATAACAGATGCTTGTCCAGGCCTTTAAGGATAAATCTGGTGCCTGAGTGGTACTTCTCTGACACTTCCCTTGTACTTCAGTCAATGTTTGCTGTATTTACCTCAGTGTGTTTCACACTCAGGGAACTGCTGCTGGGGAGATCAGGGGACCTGTGGAGAAGAGGTTGCCAAGTTTTGTCACCTGCTGGAGTGAAGGGAAGGAGCACTTGGGCTATGAAACCAGGCTGAGATGGGATTGTTCAGCCTGGAGAAGAAAACGGAGATGTTGTAGCACCTTCCAGTGCCCAAAAGGAATCCCAAGAGAGATGGGGAGAGACTGTTGACAAGGGCATGTAGTGACAGGACAAGGGGTATGGCCTTCAACTGACAGAGAGCAGGGGTAGATGGAATATTGGGAAGGAATTCTCTGTGAAGGTGGTAGGGTCCTGGCACAGGTTGTCCAGAGGGGCTGTGGCTGTCCCTGGATCCCTGGAAATGTCCCAGGCAAGGCTGGACAGGGCTTCTTCTCTTCCCTGAGAACCATCTCAAGGTGTCCCTGCCCATGGCAGGGAGTGGCACTGGATGATCTTGAAAGTCCCCTCTGACCCAAACCATGCCATGACTCTGTAACTTGCAGTAATGTATTTTCAGACTTATAAAGACACCTCAGGGCACCATGAATTGCTTCCTTTTACCCCTTCTTGGCAAAAGATTTATGATTAAAAATATGCGGACCATATGACTGGTTTTGCTGAAAACTTATTGGAAGAATCTAATTGAAGAAACAGAATGCCAAAACTTTAACAAAGGCTTTTTTTTCTTTCCCCATCTGTTTGATCAGGTGTCTCGGTATAGAAGGTGTTTTAACAAAAGGTTGTGCAGATGGTAGGGAAAACATTCAACTGTTTGACTAAAAATCATTTCCTCTCTCAAAGAGGGAGTGCTTTCACAGATCTCATTAGTTCAACTGTTATAACTTCCAGGAGTTGCCACAGGGTACAAAATGCCTGAGTTTGGTGGCACAAACTTATAAGCCAGAAAAAAAAAAATCAGAGAAAGAAAAAAAAAGTGAATGCTTAGATAGCTTTAATTTTGGCGTGCACATCCAAAGGAATTACATGGTTCCTCATTTGCTCTAGAAATATTATGTATTCCTTTATTTGCCACACCAATATTGCTTTGCCGCCTCTGTTGTGCCGGCTGGGTGTTAATTGTGGCTGGTGTAGCAATGCATGGAGCCAGTGCTGATTCACAGGGCTGCTGCCTGCTCAGGGCTCCTCTCATTGCCTTGTTATTTTCCTGCAGAGGGATCAGCTCCGTGCTGGTGCTGTGCAAGCAGAAAGATAGTCTGGAGGAGTCTGCAGTCTCAGACAGGCTGTGTGCCTTACTCCAAACTGTAAGGTCTGTCTGATTCTGCTGAATGAGTCACAGTTTTGTTTTGCCACATTCAGATGACACCTCCTCCTCTCAGTGAAAACATGCTGGAATAGCCTGGCAGCATAACCAAACAACAAAAGAGTGCTGCTGATGGCTGACAGCTCTGACAGGTGCATTTGAAACCGGAGTCAGTTTTGTCATCGTGCACAGAAAGGAGCTTTGACGCTTGGAAAAAAATAAGTAGATTTTTGAAATGTAATTTTGTAACTCTGCCAAACGACGAACTCCAAACATTGCGATCTTCCAAGCAGGGGTTTTCAGATGCAGATTTGTTGGTTTATTTTTATTTTTTTTTTAGTGAGGGCACTTAAATATTTCATTCTTTAGCAGAGGATTTGACGTGGCTGCTGGGGGAAGATTTGCCCGTTCTGCTTGGAGGAGAGCAGGATGACTCTGGGGTTCTTCAGCGCTCCGAGCGCGCTTCTGTTCCAGCTCTGTAATTTTTCATCACAAATTGCCTTGACTGGTTCAATGATTTTTGTCATTGTACAGGTCACTAACGTTCAGTCATAATCTGAAGCAGAATTCTTGTGTTAGCCTTTTGCAGACTTTGGGTTCATCGTGTTTGTGCAGGAAACCCAAGGCCCTGCTAAAAGCAAATGCTTTGGATGACAGTTGGTTTATTTTTTTTTTCTTTGACCATAATGTCTCCTTATAAAGGTGATCACATGAGAGAAATTTAGAAATTCCAAATGATTAGAGATTTTGTTTTATCTGTAACCTATATTCAGCTGTCTGGAAAGGTCTGTTTATTGAGGAAAGCTTACAGGAACTTTAAGATCATAAATAAGGTCACTAGACTTGAGACACAGATAAACCAACAAGAAACCATCTTTAGTGTGGTAAAGCATGTGGAATAAAATATATTTAGTGTGTTTCTGGTGTAATTCTGAGCTATTGGTGAATTTAGGACAAGCGCTGACTATGGGAGGACCTGCCTGGAATTCTTCATGTGCTGAGAAAACATTAAAACATTTTTGGTAGAAAAAGTGTGATGTTAGTTTGCTAATGGTTTGATAGATTAATAAGTTGTGTTCTTCTCACAGTCAGACATACAAGTCTTAGGCTCCACAAACTGGGGTCTTCAAAAGACCCTCAAATTTTTAATATTAATAAATAAAAGAGTAAATTAACAGCATTAGCACTAATATGAGGCTTTGGTTGTCATTTTAGTGTGATCATTTCAGGCGTGCTCCCCTCTTCCTTGGAAGATCCAGCCCTTCCTTTCTGGGTGTGAAATGGTAGGATTTTACATGTTTAAAATGAATTAATTTTTTACCCCTAAGTGTGAATATCTTCTGAGCATGCAAACTAGTCAGCTAAATTAAGGTAGGGACCATAACATTTTTGTTTGGAAAATTACATCTAGTTCTTTGTAACATTGGCTCCATGTTTAAAGAAGTCTCAGTGTATATTTTTACATGCACAATTCACAGCTGCAGACAGGCCTAACTAGCATTTGGACTTGACTTTCTTCTTGAAAAAAAAATCTGACTCTCAAATGCATTCTTTTCTTGTGAGGCTTAGGAATATTGATTTAATTTTTTTTTTTCTTAATGACTTATGTGTCAGACCACCCTTCATTCCTAGTACTGAAATGAAGTGACAGTCTGTGGATGGCTGTGGAATTAGTGATGTCTTGGTCATGGCCCAACACAGATTTCAGGCACAGCACTTCTGCCTCCCTTGCCAGCCTCTGAGGCTAAAAGTCTGCCTCTGTCCCAGTATCTCATCTGCTTTCTCACTTGGACTCCAAAGAAAGGTCAAGCCTTGACTTTACAGGTCAGTGCAACGAGTGGCAACAAACTACATTGAGGAGGGGAAAGAAAAAAGCCCTTTGAATTTGTGTGTTGGGGTCAGACCCAGGCAGGACACGAGGTTTGCGCTCTGTCCTTCCAGCACAGGGTGAGTTTCCCTCCCTGATGTCCACACTGTGAGGTGCTGGGGGCCTTTGGCTCCCAAATTCTTCAGCACATCCAATTCCCAGTGACTTGTCTGAGCATCCATTGCCCGAGAGCCTCCCCCATGGAGCAGTGTGTGTGTGACAAGGGGCTGCAAAGAGAGATTTGGGAACACAGAACTTCCCTGCCTAATCAAGTGTGTGATATTTTAAAGCCCAGACATCCCTTTCACTGTTTGCTTTATGGAAGTTCTGCGTCTCTGTCATATCTTTATTTCCATTTGCTTAAAATTCTCCTACCTGGAGCTCTGAACACATATGTACCTGCATATATATTAAATATAAATATATATACACATACTATGTCAACATACAAAACTCTCATTTCTGCACTTTAAACTCTGCCAAAAAAAGCAGTTTAGAAGTGATCACAGACAGTGAATTCTCCATCTGAGCCCAGAAGCAAGTGCAGACTCTGTGATTAGGCCTCTCGCTCTGCTCAGTAAAATGAGGCACAGCTTGGCTGAGGACGTGCTGAAGGCCCTAAACAAGTCTGGCAGTGCTGAGAACCCCGTGGAGGTGTTTTTGCTCCTCGGTACATTCATGTGACAAACTGTGCTGCTTTAAGCTGAGGAAAGGCTTTACAAACAAACAAGGAGCACTGAGGGAGCAAACCCAATGTTTTATAGGGTGCTATGCAAAAGTGGATTAAAAAAAAAATCATTCTGTGAGATACTATATGGTGTTTCTGATATTTCTCTGGAGAGAAGTTCAGAAACCTTCTAGTATTTCCTTCAAACTTGGGTTTATCAGCTGATTAACATGGAATTAAACGCAGAAAAAATGTCAGACAAGAGGGGAGAAAAAGATCAAATGTTGCCTGAGATGTAAAGAAATGGCTAAAATGATGTAGAGCATTGCTGTATCCTTCTAATTTGAATATTATGCCTCCCAACAATAAAAGGAGAGGGAAGAAGGTGTGAAAATCACCACGTGATGATTGTCCCGTCCTGTTGGGCAACTAATGGAGACTGAGCTGTTTGCTGCTCTCCAGGCCTGGGATTAGAGAACAAACATGTCTGGGATTTAGCATAGGCAGTGCAGGGCTGGTTCCCATGCCCTGGGATGGGTGTGCAGTGCCTCACTCCAGGTTGTTACCTCTGAGTAGGGAATGGGGTCAATGGTCCCTCTCCTGTCCCCTGGGATGCAGCACTGGGAACCACAGCAGGGCGTGGAAGGGACACTCAAAACATCCAAGCTGCTGCCTGAAATACTCCCCAGAAAAACCCATCATTAGTTCTCTATATTCATTTATCTGCTGGTTGTGCACCCGAGTTCTCAGCACAATTTTACACTGGGTTGCTATTTCAAGGAGATTTTTGCCAGGTCACTGTAAGAGCTGATTTGAGTGGTTTGTCCCCCAAGGAAGCTGCACCTTTCCCTAAATGCTGGCTGTAGGTGTGTTAGAAGGTGCTTTCACACAAAGGTAAAATAGGATTGTGCTGCCTATTAGGAGTAAAAAAAACTCCATAATCCTCTTTTTACTTAATCCTAGAGCAGAATGTGTCTAGTGGGAAAATGAATTACTAGAGGCTTTCCCCTACAATGTAAGAAGAATGTCGGGAAGGGAAATTCACTTATGTATCAAGTAAAGAATACCAGGATTTAGGTTTGTCATGTTATTGCTGAACCAATTTCAACCCCACCATGGTCAGATACCAGAAACCTGAATTGTCTTCACTTCCTGGCAGTTAATTTATATTTTGGTGGAATTCAAGGAGGACTTGTAGGACAAGCAAAGCAGCTCCCTGTGAAGTTTATGAGAACTTGTGATGTATTTTGTAATGTCCACACACTGGATCCAAATCTCAGATATCCCATTAATTATAAATTTTTGCAATGAGGGCAGCCTGCAGTGACCCATGGATGACTAGCACAGTTCCAGGAATTTCTTAGCCACAGATGAAGTCTGGAAAAGGAATTGGATGCATAACCAGGCTTTCTTCCCACTAAAGTGTTTAAATCCTGAAATTTTAAGGAAATCAAAAATTTGCATGAATATAGGTTTGGCAGATTAGTTTATCCTTCAAAGTAAGGAAAGGAGTGGTGAATGCTGAAGTGTTTTCTTTTTCAAATTAAAGTTATTGATTTTCATTCCAGAATGACAGTTTTCTTTGTTAAATAATTGCCATAATTCAAAGAAACATTCCCTTTTGAGTAAAAAAGAATGTTTCTGTTTGAATCAATTAAAAGGCCTGTGTGGGTACAAATTTTTCTTTCACTAAGCAAAAATTGCAGTAATTAGAGAGCTTTTTCAAGAGGCTGTGATTCACATATAACAGAAGGTCTAAAAAAAGTAGCAGCAATGTTTTGTCTTTTTGCATATGTTTATTCTTGCTATTTAGAATTTAGTAACAGGAGAATAAATACATTTTCTGGGGAAATTGTTTATGAGAAAATAATGGAGATTTCTTTTTTCTTTCCTTGTGTCCATTGGGCAAATATGCAGATTTCCTTCTACCTCTTGTTTGATTTCTTGCCCCAAATATTTACAGAATGAGTGAACTGTAGGATATTTTTGCCCTCTTATGCAAATTACATGTGAGTACATAATTACCTGTTTGGGTAATTGCTTGGTTCCTACACAGAGGTAGCAACTATATGTAAATCGAGCACACAAATACCTGAATATTTTGGTATTTGTTTCATGTGCATGAAAATATGCGTCACAGTTTCTGTGTAAAGATGATCATCTCATTTCTAGTGAAATGCAAACGAGTTCTGAGCAGCATATCTCAAGATCTAAATTCAATTAGACTCGTGTAATGATCTGTCAGGAGGGTATTACAGGCAAGGCTTTCTAGATATCAAACCCTTTTCTATCTTGTATCAAACACTTGAGCAAAATAATTGTGAATTAGGAGTATGAAGCACAGTCTGCCTCGGGATCGTGAGATTTCCTCTCAAGGATGCTCCCACAGATCTCACAAAAGCAGAGGGTATTTATCATCCTACCAATGATTCCTTCCCCACAGAAGGTTTAGAGGAGGACATGATTAAAAATCACCTTTGGCAAAAGTCGGTGCTTGGATTGGGTTCTCTTGATCTGGGTTATTCCAAGAACTCTGAAATTAAAATGTGCCTTTTGTTATATTTCTTGAGGTCTCCCTAAATCATCTCAGCTCTTACACCCCAGACAGCTGCGAATTTTCATCTGTTTTATGGTGTTTGGCCCACATTAATTAATGCAGAGATCTCAGTCTGATTGGTGCCATTGGAAGTGGTGGATGTTTGGGATTGTTCCCTTTTCCCTGAAAACAATGAAGCCTCCCCAGGATGGCTCCAGTTTGAAGGGATTCCACATGGCTGATTCAGTCTAGACTGTTTATCTTTCAAACACCACTGACCACAAATTACCTGGTCTTCCGTGGTCATTAATTAATAGACTCCATTACTGAGCAGCCAATTACAGGATGATTATTTTTCCCTTCCACCTTGTACCCTTGGCTCCTTCCATCTGTGTTTCCTTTTTGTCCACAAGGCAGAGCAGGGGATGCAGCCAGCCCAGATCCCACAAGGCACTGACCCCATTGCTGCTCTACCCTCACCTGTCCTCATTTTTCTGATGCTTTTGATGCCATCACTCAGCTCCTACTTCCTAAAATATTTGTATTTTTGCTTTTTGTGCCTCCATTCTCACCATTATTGCTTTGCTCACCCTGTATGTGTTTCCTTGTAGATGTGTCTGTAGTTATCTCTGAAAGCCACCTGCTATGTGATGAGAAAAAGAATGATGGCATTGGTTTTATTCTTTCAATTTTTTATTCTTTGAAGGGGTTGGTATTGAACGTGGAAATGAAAAGACAGCGAAGAGTCTTCTGCAAAGATAGTATCTTATATCTTATGAAAAGATGGGAAAAATCCTTTCATTTAGATGAAAAGATAAACAGATCTTTAGATGCAGTAAATTCTGCGCTTTCAGCCATTCATTTCAGTAGCTGGATGGCTGAACTGTGGCAAGCTGGCCCAACACGTCCTGGGAATTTATGGGAATGATGCAGAACAGGGGCAATGCAGGTGAAGGAGGAGCTTCTCACAGGCTCCCAGTGCAAACTGGTCCAACTGGAGGCTGGGATGCTTTTAAAGCTCCCTGTTTCTGGGAGGAGCAGTCCCCTACAGCACCTGTGCTCAACAGTGCCTTTGAAGAACACTTTGCAATCTGTGAGCACAATCTCACTCCTGCTCAAGCTGCAGATTAAACCCAGGCCCCAGATTTGGTGATGTGGTGGCAGCCTTTAAAAGAAATGATTTATAAACACAAACTGTAGCTAAATTTTTCAGGGAACTGGATCTGTAGACATCAATGGCACGATTAGAAACACCGTGGGGAGTACACGCATAAAGCTCCTTTTAATTCTGGGCTTTTCAAGCGTTTAATAGCTTGACAGCAACATTTTAATAACAGCCCACTAGGCCCAGTTTTGGCATTCACCACACACGGAAACAGCTCCTGGAACTTGTCCATGGAACAGAGAATTCCGTTTCTGCAGGCAAGAGCTCATGTGGAGATAGAGCCGAGATAGAGCACTTGGAATTCAGGACACTTTTCCCTCGCCGGGTGCTTGGGAACGTTACGTGTTCCTGCAGCAAAGCCACCCCTCGGCGGGGGTCTTGTGCTCCATGAATTTTTCAACACACATTTTTCTCCCTGAGCTGACTTTCCCCCAGCAGTGCTGAAGAAAAGTTGTCGTGAGGCAATGAAGTTTTTGGTTTTTTTGGTCGGGGGATTTTGTGGCGTGCTCCGAGCCCCCGTCAGTGACAAGGCAGAATGGGGACCACGTCTGGAGACCCTTTGGAAGTTCTCCTGAATACCAGGGCTCCTGTTAGTAGTTACTGCCTTGAAAAAAAGGAAAAGGTTTGGCCCCTCTGAACCTTGGTTTTAACCTTAAGAAGGGAAACTGCTTTAAGAAGAAAAAAAATAAAAGCAATTTAAACTCAATTGAGTTTCAAAGGGCTCAAAAAAAATCGTATTTCCTGAAAGTACCAAATCTTTGATTCTTTGTTTCGTTGCATCTTGTACAGTGCCCATAGCTCTGAAGGAAAAATGTAAATATGCTTGTAGTTATTCAAGCTGATGCTGATTGCTGCAGGAACAGTATGTACCAATAAATACTTTATACAAGGAAAGGGAAAATTAAGAATATTTAGGCTCTTAACATGGAACTGCTTCTTAGACTTTTGCATGCAAGAAGACTTCAGTCTTCCATCAGAGTCTGGATGTGGGCTTAGACCCAAACAATTATCTGTATAGTGCTTTTCTACTTCAATTGTTGCTCTTTGGTTTCTTTTTGTGGGATGTTGCTTATCTAAAAAGAGAAAAGAGGAAACTGAGTTTAAAACATGTATTTTTATTGGAAATATCCAGGGCTTTTTTTGCTTTTATAAATTCAAATATCTCAATCAAATTTGATATTTTTATATCTTTTCCCAAAAGGTCAAAAAAGACCCTGTTTTCTAACAAACACCACAGTGGAAATGAGATTCACGAGGTGTTTCTCAGGGTTGTGTGTTTTCACATTTTAAGGCGAAAGAGAAATAAACTGCTTTGATTCATCACGTTTGCATCTCACCACAGCAGAAATCGCTCAGCACTCGCCCAAATCCATCCACTGACCTTGTTAAATATATGTGTGGGCTTTTGCAGGCAGGCAGCCTAAATATAGAAGCAAATTGCAAATGCTGTTTGACCAAATGGTCTCACATTGGCTGGGCAATTCTGCACATCCCGCTCGCACCAAATGCTGGGAAATTAATTAATTTACCTGTCATTGAGCTGCTAATGTGGAGCAAGCAGAGATAGCCAAGCACACAGGGCGTCAAGCACTTCAAGTTTGGTCTGACCTATGCCAGGGGAGTGATTGTATATTTTAAATTTTGCTCTGTGATGGTTTCTCCTTCTCTTGGCTGGTTTCCTCCTGTGTCTGAGCCTTGTCTCTGCTCATCTCTTTGCCAGGGCTGCTCTTTCTCAGGGCTGGCACAGCTGCCTGGCAGAGAATTCCCAGCGTGGCATCTCCTCACCAGGCTCAGGCATCTCTTCATCTAAAAACATCACCAGGAGCAGTTGGAGGTGGAAATCTGCACCATCCCTTTAACCCTGTGCTGCCTCTTTAAGCGAGTGAAGCAAATTGTTTGAGGAACATTAAAAACTTGTGGATGTGGTGGATAAGTGTGTGAGAAAATGGCAGAGCAGAAGGAGAGGTTCCTTTAATTGGATTATGAGGTTTTTGAGCTTAATTTTTAAGGGAGATTTTCCCCCACCCTGGGTTCTGCTATTAATAAAGAGCAGAGGACAGAGTCCCTCTGGATTCCTGTGCAAGTAATCAAACATAATATCTTCAATATTGAAAAATTTCAATGCTGCAATCTTTTGTGCATATGCTTGTTTTTAAGCATGTGAATGATCCCATTGCCATCAAATATGTTTCCTTTGCAGGTGCCTGATTTGGTTTAGTTTTCCATTGGAAACTGGAAAAATTCAGGTGTCAAAATGTAGCTTTTTCTGACGATATTCTGGCAAAATAAACCATCCAACACAAAATGAGTTGAAGTGTGCTGTGACTCCAAAACCCATGTAAAAAGTGGGAGCACCTTTAGTTCAGATGATGTTATCACTGCATATGCTGACTCCTAATATCAGCAATGATTTCAGGATCATTTATAAATGATTTCCATTTCTCCATGTGTAGGACATCCATTAATGTTGGTGGCAGGTCCAGGCTGGGTCATTCCCTTCCTGGGCCAGACTGGGCCCTTGAGGTACAGCTTATTACTTTGTTTCTTCCACTGAGTAGAAACTGCAAAAAAAGCATTAAAAGTGTGCAAAATATAATAACTACACTTTTTGTACATGGGTTTTTCTATTTCTAGATTATTCAAGGACCATTGACATCCTCACAAAGAACCCTTGCCTTGCATTGGGTTTTTAAAGACATTTTAAGACATTTTAAAATGCAAATAGTTTTAAAGATATTTTTCAGCACTTCCTGGATTTCTCCCAGGATTAAGTTGCTACACTGATGGTTGCAGTGGTTAGATTAGTGATTTAGGTGACTGGTTTTGAGGTATATAAAAGCAGGTTTTAGATGTTTATTACATTTCACTGCTCCTTTTAAGGCAGTAAAGCCACATTTCAATGCAAAGATGTTTACTGGAGAAAAATCAGGACCAAAATAAACAGTTTAGATTTGAACAAAACTGATCACTCAACAGCATTTATATGATCCATAGACTTTAATCCCTCTTACTAGGGAATCTCCTCTGGGTTCAGTGGCATTGTTTGTTTTAGCTCCCTAAAAAATGCACATGATGGGAAGAGGTATGTTGATAATAATGTGCTGTGAATAGCATGAAGGCATTCTGTGCACAGCCTATCATATCATCCATCATTAAGTTTTTCTTCTCCCTCTCCCTTGCTAATGGCAGTGAATCCAATTTTTAAATGCATTTGTTAGTCCTACGTCCAACGGTGAGAGGATGTGGAGCAGGGAAGAAACAGATTGTGTAGCACAAAATTAGGCTGTAAAGTGCATTTTAAACTGGAGATTTGGTAATGGACACAGAGCAAATGAACTCAGAGAATTAACATTAGAATTTGCACTTTCAATGCTTCCTAATTGGCATCTCTTGGGATCCGTTTTAGCTCACCCAACACAATTTTTTTTTCTTTTTACTGAAAACAGTCAGTTTGGGCTGACAGCACCTGGGTCATAGTGAATGAGAGATGATGATGTATTTGGCAGCTTTTCTAGTTGAGCACTGACAAGTCTTGTTCTCTAAAGAAAAAAATCAAAACATATCAATCCACATGCTCACTGTACTGAGGAACTTCGTTGTCATATCTTTCAAATTGTTTTAATGTTTCAGCACTGCAGAAGGGAAGGCATAACAGAAGGAGACAACTATATGCAGTTTCACTTTGTTGAAAGCAACTACATAAGGAAAGCAGAACATAACTAGCAGAGTCCTGATAAGGTCATGTCAAACAAATTAATGGGAGATGGAAAAGAAAAGCTTAAAAATTGTTCTTTTAAGATGATAGTCCTGCTGGATGGAAGTTGGGCCAGCCCATCCAGTCCTTCTCATGGCTTCCTGCCTTTTGCCTCCCCAGGATTGTGGATGTGAGTGTATTGACTAATCCTGGAGTGTTGGTGTGTGTGCTGACCCCGTCTGCCACCCAGGCCTTGTTAGAGCTGCTCACTCACTGCCATCCCAGAGCCACCTCCTGCCCTCTCTCCCAGATGACAGAAAGACAAGACAAGGTGACATCAGCCTGGCTTTAGATTATCTCTGAGCACAGAACTGACTTTCCAGAGTGTGCACCACTTCCAGTGGCTCTGCAGCTGGAATCCCTCCTCCCTGCAGGCTGGATTTGTGAGACATCAAATAACTGGGGCTGATTTTTGGTGGTGGTTTGTGCATCATGGTGCTGGATCACTGCTCAGCTCCTGAGCAGCTCTGCAGCCTCAAATGGGCTCCTGTGGTGCCATCACAGGGAGATCCAAGCCCACAGGTAGAAGAGCAAGTCTCCTCATTCCTTTGGGAGGAGGGTTGATTCCAGCCTCAGCTGGAGCATAAATGCTAAAAATACATAAAGACTTCGGAGGAGAGATCCCTTATCCTCTCCTTGCCTTTTGGTCTGCACCAACAGAGTGGAGAGATGATTTCCAGCCTTACCTGAATGCTACAGACCCAGCAGTTCCTTTAATTCTGACATCTGGGTGGATCACCATACGGAACTTCTGTAGCTTTCCTCACAACAGAACTTTACAATTTTATTTATGAGTACCTAAATTCTCAGTTGTGGTGAAGAAAAATAGTTTTGAATGCAAAGGTGTAGTGGGCTCCTTTTACTCTTTGAACACAAGGGGCCAAATCTGCAAAACGTATTCACTAATATGGCTGAGCTTTATTGAAGGATTTCATTAACTAAAGAATTGGATTAATATATAATATATATTTAATTTAATAATGAATATATATTCCTTCTTTTACTATTACCACCTTTGTTGTGAGGGAATTGAGAGTCAAGGGGAAAAAGAAGATAGAACAGTAAAAGGATGCCCTGACATAAAAAGTTGTAACAACAATATCTATGACCTTGAATTTGTTCATTTTTGCCTCATTCTATTAAACTGCACAAGGATTGCTCATTTTAGGAATTTTTTTTTTCTGCATTGAAAATAATCAAGTCAATAGGTTTGTGTTTAAATCCAGCCTTGTTTGCTTCCCTGTAACCTGTTGCTTAGTTCTACTGACTAAATGTCCCGAGGCACAGTCTTCTCATCCTTTTGTCAGTGGAATCTACTTAATTATTCACCTTAGAGCAAAGATGTTACAATTATAGCCTTCCCTTTGTGTAAGTAACCAAGCATCTCTTTGACTGTTATGTTAACTGTTTCAGAATTAAAATATCTGCCTATAAATCTGGCCCCTTTATTCATGTGAATTCATGGGGCCTGTTACTAAGCTGAGAAGTTTGGGGTTTAATCTGATAAACCACTATTTCATAGATTAATCTGAAATTCTGATTAAAGGAGTGTGGGAAAGCCTTTTTGCATTTATTTTAGTTGGTTTGCTTTTGTTTTTTTCCAAAGGATTTCTGTGGGCTTGGGATCTGTCTCTCTCTTTATCTTCTGTAATGATTTACAATTATCTCCCTTCTGTCCTCGACAATGTGTGAAAGGAGCTGCCACTTCCAATAATTCCCAGTCCTGTAACCTTCCTGTAAATTTCCCTGTGTTCCCTGACCTCTCCCTTCGAGGAAAGAAGGAACCTGGAGTGTGTTCCCTGTTGTTTGCAGCAAATGTTTATTAACATATTTACCATGGTTGATCCCTGTTTGCTCAGGGTGGGAGGGGGCACTGCAGAGACCCTGCTCACACTTATCTCTAATCAACCCCACTGAAGTAAATCAGTGATAAAATTATCACTGTCTTTGCACTGAAGTTTTGACAGTCAGTGTTTGTGTGTGTGTGAACGCAGGAACACAAAGTTTTGAGGGTTTCCCTGTAAGAGACTCATAAGTGTGACAAAACATCCTAAACTGGAAACTCTCAAAGTGAGAGTTCTCCAAGTGGCTGCGGGTTTTAAGTGCCTCGTTTTCCCATTTTTAATTGGGACACCACAAACTCCAGTCTGGGACCTGCAGGAAATGAGGAACTCAGCACCTTGGGAGGACTGGGCCCTGATCAAACAGCGCTGGGCTCATTGAAATCATTCTCTGTGCTCATGACACCATGCCACGCTTTTCAATCCCAAGGTTGTTTTTTGTATTTAGTATAAAGGTCATGTTAGGATTAAAAACAATGAGCAGCTCACAGCGTGTCCAGTGACCCTGTGAGAGAAATGGTAACGGGTTTCACAGTAAATTCACAGTAAAATCTACGTGTGCTGAGCACAGAGCTGTGGCCAAGAAGTGGAATTTTCTAATTACGTGGTCATTTTGAGAAGGAATGTGCTTGTTAGAACCAGGCCAGGTGTGCACTTGTGATGGGAGCTGGGGAGGCTGTGTAATTACACACCTTGCATAATATAAAGTTTACAATAGCCCGTACAATTGATGCAGCAAGATGTAAATGCAGCAAGTTGAAGTGTCTGAAGGGACACCTGTAATCTAGCCTACAGCTAGGACAATTACATTTGAAACAGTGTTGCATTTAAGATTTATTAGTGTGTTAAAGTTGCCACTATTCTAAAACAAAACAAAAAAAACCCCAAAAAAACCCAACCAACCAACCAACCAACCAAAAAAAAAAAAAAAAAAAAAAAAAANNAAAAAAAACAAAAAAAAAAAAAAAAAAAAAAAAAAAAAAAAAAGAAAAAAAAAGGAAATACTTCAGAAAATTTTGACAGTATCTTCTCAATGAGAAATGAAAGTTATTTGAGGAATTTTCCTGTAGTTTCCTGAAGAGTCGCATTGAAATCACATTTCTTCAAATATTTTTTGATTCAATAATTATGCAGCAGTTTTCAGTAAATCAGTTTTATATTTGTAAAGGACTTGCATGGTGTGTGTCTGCCCAAAAGATCCCCAAAACTTTTGCCCCCTTGCAACAAATTAAAAACATCAGGGAAAATTTAAAGAGGGAAAAAAAAGGGAAAGAAAAACAATTCTACATTAGATTACGCTGGGATTATGGCAGTTTCCAAAGCACTGTATTTGCAGTGTGTAGAGCTCTAAGGTGAGAGAGATCAGCAAGATTTCTCAGTGTCAGTGAAAAAAGGCTCCTTGTAAAGGTGTTTTTCCCCACTCAGCACTGCTGGGTGATCCCTGGGGGCAGGGACAGAGTCAGAGCCTCGCTGGGTGTCCTGCACCACTCCTGTCCCCAGGTGCCCGTGCTCAGCTGGCGTGGGATGCAGGAGGGGTCCTGGTGTCACCCTGTTGCAGTGCACCCCATAACTGAGTGAGTGTTTTCATTTTAGGGAAAGGGTTTCAATTTCACCCCTGACTTTTAAGGAGAAGCACCAGAACTTTTTTGTGTTTCTCTCACCGTGGTTGGCCCAGCACCAGCATAGGGCCACTGGTTGGATCTTGGAAATGTTTCTCAAAACCTGTGGCTGTTTGTATTGAGCAGCAAGCCAAATAACCCTCCTGAAACATTAAGTACATAAGAAAGAGCACAGAGGTGCTCAGGGCTTTTTGGGGTGCCTTAGCCAGATGTAAGGGGCTTCCCTGCACTTGAGCATGGTTTTGCTTTTTATTTTGTATCATTTATTTTCTCCCTAATTAAAACCTTTTGCTTTTCCAAGCACACCTGATCAACCATCTCACAAAGCCATTTTTGGGAGGCTGCAGGTCAGCCCTCAGAGCTTGATACATCTTTGTGGGGCTTATAACACACTGGCCACCACTCAGCCTGTATCATCTCTTGCTTGATGCTCCTGCCCAGTGCAGGGAGTCCTGTGGTGTCCCGCTGTCATCCTGGGCATCTCAGACATGCCCTGCACCAGGGACCTGTGTGAGGAGGTGACTCAGGGCCAGGCAGAGCCCAGGGAGGTGCTGAGACATGCAGAGGGGCTGGGAGTGCCCGTGGCAGTGCCACAGCCCTGCCCGGGCAGGTCACCCCTACTCTGGGCCACTCCGCACCTAGAAATGCCACACCTGTGTGTGTGTGTGTGCAGGTGTGTGATGCATAAACATGAGGGCTCTTTGCATGGGCAAGCAGCACCTTGGGAGAGGCTCTCAGGGCAGTGCTGGGATAATTCTGTGCTCTCTCTGTCACTGCAGGCCTTGGGTGTGCATCGAGGACCTCCTATTAAAGCTCTTTTTTTTTTTACAGTCCCTGCTCTTGCCCTCCTCCTGTCCCACCAGATTCACTGTGCTGCTCAGTGTGTTGTGAGATATCCAGCCCCCCTTCAGCCATAAAACTGGGCATGCTAATTATAAAAAAAAGGGGGAAAAAATTACTCTATTTGTCTGATGGAGGTGGGAGGTTACTGCTCCGTTTTCCTCGTTTGTTTGCTGCTGCTTTGTGAATAATAGAACAAGCCTCCAGGACAGGAACTTAGCCTAGGCCATGCTCACAGCATTATTTCCTCCCCTGGCTGTTCTGCACCACCCACCAGCTTTCCATGCCTTGAGGTAGGAAAAGGAGCATCGTGCTGGTGACCCACTGCAGGCAGGTACCGGTGACAGCCCTGCAGGGGAAGGTGTGTGTGCCAGAGGGGCAAAAATAATCCAAATAAAGGCTCAGGCAGTGCTGACAGGTCACAGGTAAAGAAAAAGGCTCTGTCCGTGCCTCTGGAACACAGCAGGGAGGAGGAGGTGGGAGTCAGTGCCCTCTAGAATACAGCAGGGAGGAGGAGGTGGGAGTCAGTGCCAGGTGTTTGCAGGAGCAGAGATGTGAGTGACCTGCATTTCTCACCGAGCTGCTCCTTCCCCCAGGGATGATTTAGCAATGGCAGTGGGGAGGGAGGTTGAGCAGCAGAGCCGGGCAGGGTGTGTGTCAGCGATGCCCGGGAGGCTCAGCAAACTCAGGTGCCCTGAGAGACCCGTTAGGGGCATTTCCAGGGCTCCAGGAGCTCAAGGCTGCCCTGAGCAGGGGGTGGGAACTTGGCTGCACCGTTTGATCGTGATCCATATCCAGCAAAGCGGAAAAAATGACAAACAAAGGGATCTTTTTGCTCATAATTTAGAAGGAAGTGTAAAATCTGGTGTGACAAGTTTAGTAAAATAAAGGCACAGGAAGGAGCCATTCAGTGCTCACATGCATTTCATGGAGAAGAGCAGCTCATCTTGGCTCTGACCACTGCCTTGTAAATTTAGGAAAATAGCTATTTTGCAAGCAAGTAATTCTTTGAATATTCCTTGTTATCACAATAAATTAACTCATCTTTCCTCTCTTTCTATTGGAACACAGTTTTTGAGTTGAATGTGACTGACACGTAGGCAAATGACCTTCAAGAAAGAGCCAAGATTTGTTGGGAAAGGTGAACGGAGAGAAACATGGGAGAGAAATTAGGACTTTGTAGTGGAAATATGGAAACCTGCGTGAGAAGGGAGCTGGCAGGAAGGTGCCTTGCAGAGGATTTGTACAAAGCTGTGTGAACCATCCTTGCTCTTTTGACCTGCACTGAGCACTTCTCCTCATCAATGCTCATAGTCATTTTGGCTTCATTTTACAGAAATTAGATTGAAAATTTAAAATGAACAGTTAGCAGCATGTAACTACCACTGGAGGAAGATTGCAGTGGTGATGAGCAAAATAGCAACTTCCCCCTCACCAACTGAACCCATGTTAAAATTGTGGCTGATTTTTATGTGAATTTTGCCTGCAAAGGGAGGGACTTTCATTGTGTCAGGGTGTGGAGAGCAGAGCAAAGACAAATTAATTTTTTGGTTTGGTTTTTTTGGAAGAAGAGTGAAAAGCTCACAAACATTGCTGTATTTGTGAAGAACATTCCTTGCTGTGAGAACTGAAGGGCTTAGTCTGTTAAGTTTTTTTTTTAAGAAGGGAGGTGACTTGGTTAGATGTCTAAGTGCCTCCAGGGCACAGTACGCAATATGTGTTTCTAATCTAGTGAAGAAAGACATGGGAAGAACCAAAGAGTGGAGGAGAAACCCATTAAGTTCACCTTAGAGGTAAAGCATCAAGTAACAGGGCATCGAGCCTTGAGGGGGAAAAAAATTATGAAGTGAAATCACAGTTTCTCATCTCGATCAAGATGTTATTCTGAAAGAAGGGTTTTATTCAAACATAGATGATTGGATTTCAAACAGATTACAACAGATGAGGGGAAGATCTGCAAATTCAGGGGTGGCTCTCTGTGGCTTTCCTAAGTTGCCCATTGTCTTAAATAAATTAGAGACATGTCAGGTTGGAATAGCAGAGCTCTGACTCCTTTCCTTTGCCCACATCACACAATCTCTGCAAAGATATCTCTGTTTGGAGGGTGGGAAGAGAGTGCTGGGCCTTTAGTTTACCAAACCTGTCACACTGTATTTTACACTCTCCTGTACAGTATAAGAAATCTAAATCTTACAGTTGTGGCCGGATTCCAGTCCCTTTACATCATTTAGGTGGATAATTTGTTCCACTGTGTTTTTCTTTCTTCTCAGCTGTACTTTCCCTTTGAAGCCTCCAGCTACTGGACTGGGGAGGTAAATTACAATCTGTCTTAGGCCTGAATTGTGCCTCTTGTTTCAATTTTTGGAACTCACATAATGGATTCATCCCAGCATCGCTTTCGTTCAGGGGATTAAATAACTGGGACCCCTTTTCACAGAAGCTGCTGTGTGAAAATCGTTATGATACTTAAAAATGATCTTTTAGTACTTCCTTTCTCGAGGCTACAGGAGAAACAATGCTTTGTCTGTGTCATTAAGTGCAGGGAAAAAAAAAAGGTACTTGCTCAGTTTTCAGCATGTGCACTCCTGGGCTTGGTGTTGCTTCTTTGGGGCATGTGCAGGTTCATAAGGGTCGTTTTTGCTCCCTGTAGTGACAGACAGAGACACCTGTGGGAGAATTTGGCTCCCAATACTCATCACAGAATCACAGATATCTGACTTTATCAGGGAAAATATTGTGGTGGCAATGTCTGTGGTCATAGCAAAGCTGTAGTGAGATGTTTAAAGGGGATTCCTTTAGGGATTTTATGGATATAGAGGGTTTTTTTGTTTTATCATATCAAATTTTGCTTAACTTTGAAGCATCTGGAATCTAGCAAAGATTGGTGAAATTATAATGAAGGAAAAAAGCAGTTTTGAGAAATAATGGGGATTTTCATTCCCTGAAGTGCCCTGGCGTCCACAGGCAGTTCAGCCTTATTCCCTGCCACTGCCTGGCCACTGTTTTGGAACAGTTTTTAACCCATCAGATACCACTGAGGGGCCCATGAAAAATGGAGAAGATGAAAATTGATCCTTCTGATATTTGATATTTTAAAAGAGGAAAACCAAGGGAAATTATTTCCCTTTATAGAACAGAGCTGGAAGAGTAAAACCCTCCCAGTCTTTTTTTTTTTCTTTTAAAAGAAAGTGACTTGTACAGCTCAGTCTCATATCAGCCTTGGGAAGTGCAGAGTGTCTTTATCATCTGCTCAGTGTGGACATCTCTTTAATGGTAATTAATGCCTGTTTGTGATGGACACCTGCAATCCAAGGGCTGGATTTTTTAACTGCATCATCGTGTTCTCCATGTGTGTTTCCAAGGAGCTGCTCTGGACAGATTTATACCATTAATGCATTTTTAAAAAAAATCTTGCACATATTTAGATTCTCTGTGTCCTAAACACAGACGTATTTAGAAGGAATAAAAATGTAAATGAAGAACTGGTTTGTGTTTGGTTAACGAAGAGAGCAGGAAGTGGGGATGTGCAAATGCCCAGCAGGCTCAGGGGTTAAACCTCCTCCCTTTAATTTTTACAATGGGTTCTCAACATCCACTATAAACAAAACTCAGCAAATTATTCCTTGTGCTCTGCTCAGCTTTCCAATCACAAACTCCTTTATTCCTTATTATACACATACTGCTTGAAAAGTAATTGAAGCCACTGGGAAAGTGCTGTGTGAGATGCAGAGGAAGCTTTAACCACCAGGAATTAAAATGTTAAGCTGCACAATGTACGACTCCCATAACCAGGAAGTTATTAGTTTAATCAATTCTTTAAAGTGTCCCAGACCTGAAGGAGAAATTTAATGTAAAAGTTATAAAAGAAGCCTCTAGAAACCATTATTGGGAGTAAAATAAAAAAATAATTTGTTACGTATTTAATCTGTGGTGGAACTTGGTGTGTAGAGAATCTTAAATATTGATCATATTGTGGTGGCTCCTGCAGATGTGACAGAAGATGGGATGAGATGGATCGCAGTGAAGAATTTATAAATGAAATAATGTCCGTGCTGTAAAGAGCTTGGAGTTCAAATTCTGTGTTAAATTTTCAGGAGAAAAGTAATTACAGATGAGAACAAAACACTAAAATCTCTCTGCAGAGTTGGAGTTTATGTGACTGTGGTGGACCTTGGGTGGGTTAGTAGCAGGTGTGGTAAATAGTTCCAAAGGGGAAGGAGGGCTTGGTGTTGGCTTGGGTCAGATTATCAGCACAAATATTCTGTTCTGTTGCAAACACAGATCTCTGGTGTCCCTCAGACCCACCACAGTCACCCCCATGTGTCTGATTTGAGGGCAAGAAGTGGCTAAAAATCACAAATTTGCATATAGGAAATTTGGGAAGCCCTGATTTAGTCCTGCCACTCCAGCAGCTGTGTCTGATGTTGGACTGGACCAGGAAAATACAAAATCCACCCTGGAGCATCTTAGGGAAGGAAAGAATGAAGTGATCCAGCAGTGTCAGGTTGGCCCTGCAGAGCAGAAGGTCTTTGAGGTGGCCCAGAGTTGTGCTTCTAGTCTCACCAGAGAGCAAAACCAGGAGCTTCTTGAAGGGTGGGAAAAATCGCAGGAAAAGGAAATAAAAATTTAAAAATCCCTGCTGTGGATTTGGCAGGCAAAACAAAGAAAAGCAAACTGGATGAAGGAAAACTTTTGTTAAAAGCATTTTCTGCACAAAAACTTGGTTTTAAGCAAACCTTGGGATGGTCCAAATGACTTACCCCCTGCTCCCTTAGTGATGGTCTTGATGAAATTTTATTCAAAGAAATTAAGAGTGATACATTTTAAATTTCAGAGCAGCTTTTCCCTTAGAACATTTGTATTCAAAGAGGGTAAAACAGTCAACACTGAGACACTCCTTCTCCATTAAAACAAAATACTTTGACTGACTAAATTGAAATCTGAAATATTTCACTTCAAGTTCTGTTGCTGTTGATATTTTGTATTTTTTTCCCTGATCACAGATTACTATGATTTTGCTTCACTTACATGTTTTACCTTATAAAAAGTTCTTTATCAGCTATTCAGAAACTGATTTAGTCCAGCAGAGTTGAAGCACTACACAGCACCAGAAGGTTGTTCTTCAATTTGCCTTTTTATTTTCACTTTTAATTTTCACTTTTTTATTTTCATTCTTGCTCGGATCTCTCAACACAGCAGCTTCAAAATGTGCATTTCTGAAAGCATCCACAATGGGATTGAAAGGCCACCAGGAATCAGATTAATTCGGATTTTAGAAGCCACTGGGGGCTGCAGTGGCAGCTGTGGCAGAGCTGCATTGTTGCTGCAGGTGGTGTAGCTCAGGATTGAAGGTTAATGCCCAGTCTCTTCCCCCAGCTGTTGGCAGCTGTATTTAGTTGCGTTTTCCATGGGATTTCCTCCTCCCCCCTCCTGCAGCTGGGCATTATTGGTCTCTCACTCCCCAGCCAAGTGACTGTGAGCCCAGGCTTGCTCAAGCACGTAATGTGCAGCAGAAATGTCAGACTTGTGCCATCACCTGTGATCAGTCACAGCCCTTCCAGAGGGGCTGCAGCTCCACTGAAACTGGGCTGGAGAGCACATGTGCTGCAAGCACCTTCTGTGCACTTAATAAAGGGTTCTCTGAGCTTGAAAAGCACCTTCAAATCAAGGATTTTCAACATGACTCTGTCTACTGATTCCTTTGTGCAAAAGGAACGTGCAATTCTCGCCCATTCAGGAGAAAAAGCCACACCAAACATCATTTCCTCCTTAAGATTTCGAGGCATCTTCTGCTTATTTCCCCAGTCAGTGTTTCTGTGAGAGGCTGAGACGTTGTGGTTATCCATGTCAGAGGCCAGACACAACTCTCCGAGCCCTGAGGAAAAGGTGACGGGCATCAAAGTAGGTCTGCAAGGGCCTCGTGCAACCCCTGGGCAACTCGCTGTGCATCCAAGCTTTAACAGGAAGCTTTCTTTGTTCCAAGATTTACATTCTGTTTTCTGCAGCAGGCTTTGTTTCTGCTTGAAGAATTCTTCTCCTCCGTGGTTAAAAAGTCTCTTCGTGCTTGCTGCTGGCTGTGCAATGCCCGGTGAATGAGTTTTGATAATTTCTGTTGGGATTAATTAATTAATTGCAAATGTCTCCAGGCTAAATTGTGAGTTTGCATGTCAGGATGCTGTACATAATCAACAAAATCACTCAGGGGCTTGACATTATGGAGGTTACATGGAGATTGTGAGAGGAGCACATTCATTCCACATTAGTCAAAACTTTCTATATGTTATTTATAGAACAGTTCCTCCTTTATGAATTCTCAGAGTCAGAAGCAGAGATTTAAGGTGAAATGTAAGGATAATAACAGGAGCAGGGAGGTAATTCCACTGATCAATCCTATTTGATGAAGCTGCAAAATGTTTGAATAGGATGAGTTGCAATTTTAGTGGGAAGTAGGACTGGAATAAATAAAGATCCATAATAACATTTCAGGTTAGATGGAACACTGCTCTCCCAAATGAATGAGCACTAATGAAGCATTTTATGAACTTCTAGAGACTGGCTACACCAGCCAAGTGAAGGGCACAGGATGTATTATTAAGTCAGAGAAAGATCTTTAATTAGGATGTTATCACCACCAACTGATCCATGAGAATAAACAGTGCATGAGGCACATAAAAAAGCATTTCTTAAATCTATAAACCTGAACGTTTTGGCTTCTGTCCTGATCCTAGATTGTTGGGTCGTGCTTTTCTTTTGTTTTTAATTTAACTGACATCTCCTGCCTTATAAAAAGCCTTTTCAGAAGCTGTTCTGAGTCCAGCAAAGTTGAGGCAAATCCAGCTACACAAAGGCTTTATGGTTTATAGAGAAATAGGGGGTGGATTTTCCAAATTTCTTATATCTGTATTTTGAAATCATCAGTTTAAATCCCCTTGGCAATGAAAGCATTGTTGCTTCTGCTGGATTCACCACTTTTCATGCACTTGGTGAAGTGATCTTGTTAGTTCAGTTAAGTGCTTATAGTTTTGATCCCTAGTACGTGGAATTTGGGGTGGATTTTTTTCCTATTAATGAATGCAACTCATTGGTTTTAAGTCTGCAACAGCTGTAGACCCAGAATGTTCTGTCAGTCACCAGTTTTCCCCTGCAGGGCCTGGGAATACCCACCAGGCTGGCTGCCTTTCCTCTGATTTATTTTAAGTGCTCATCAAAGCAGATTCTGAACTTCCACTTCGAATGCTCAGCGACGCAGCCTAAGACTTTGCAGGCCCTGTGTTATTTACGTTTCTGCCTGGGTATTTTGGTTGCATAATCAGGTGCACATGGAAATCTGGCAGGCAGCAAAATGCTCTAAGCATGAGTGAAAAGGCAGCATCCTCCTCATGAGGCTGGACAGGGTTTCAAGGTGATCTTTGTTGTCAACATTTAGGGGTTTTGAGGATGTTGCTGTAATAACAAGAAAAAGCAAAACTCTGCCTGGTTGAGTTGAAAACTGAGCTTCCAAAGAAGCAGCTTTGTCTTGGCCTTTGGTAACAACATTTTGTTTAAAATGGATGTAAAATGATATTGTGGAAGTGGGATTTATTCAGCTTGTGGATGGTCTTTCCTCCCAAGCACTTGACTGTAAGAAGCATTATGGGTTGGTGGGAAAAATGAAACTGTGTTCACTGGAACTGGCCAGTAGTGCCTGCATTTATTTGATTTATATTTACAATCCTCTCTTAAGCATGTGGAAATTAGATGTGCACTTGAGTGTGTTGGAGCATATATTTCACTAAATCAAAAGAAGCTTATGTAAATAGATGCCATAGTAAAATCTGCTGTTAAAATCCAGGATATTCCTGGATATTCTCCAGAGACGTTGGAGCTCCAGAATGCAGCAGCACAGCCTGATTTTCCCTTTGAGCTCTCTAGAACTTGCTTTCCAACAGTCAGGGCCTGGGCAAGCAGGGATGGAGGAAAGATCTGCTCCTCAGCTCTTGAGGTGTAAAAGGGCTGGAGCAGCATCAGGGAGTCCCAGGAATGGGAGGATGCTTCCAACCCAAATAATGCAAGAGGTGGCCATAAAAGTGCCTCCAGAAGGATTATGTTACACATTGTCTGTGGCTTAGACATCCCTGGAGCATCTCTTGAAATCACTGTCATCCTGACAAACACTGATTCCCCATGGATTTTCGGGACTGCTCTCTGCTTCTTTACTGACTTAGAGTTTTGGGAGTATAATCTTTGATTCTTCCTGATCTTTGACGTTTTCACTTGGCCCATGGTACCATGGAGGAGTTGAAAGGTATCCTGCTTCTTCTTAGTGCAGATCTGGATCACACTCATGGTTGGGCCCTCACTCTTTATTCAATTCCTCTCTGCAAAATCCCATCTTTGCAGTCTTCCACAGGGTGGGTTGGTTTCTTGTTGTTTGTTTTGTTTTGCTGGGTTTTAAAAAATTCTATTTATTGTTGGACTTCATCTGGTACAAAGGTTTAAACTACAGAAGTAATTTAAAATATTGTGGCATTTCCTTTCTTAATTAATCCCAACTGTTTCCCTCGGTAGTACAGAAAGTATCAGTATTTGATGAGGAGGTTTTGCCTTCATCACTGGAGCAGTGGATTCTTCCTGCCGAGTCTGTAAACAGCAGACAAGCCACAGAGTTCAGCCTTCATGTTCTGGTTTTCATTAAGCCCAGACTAGAGGAGCACCCAGCTGTGTCTTCCTGTAAGGTCTGTCAGTCTTCCAAAGCTTGTTAACATGCTAATATAAAAGGAAATAGGGTTGACTTCAAGGAATTTACAACTAGTCTTAAACTTCAAAGAGTAGAGCTACATCTCTTCAATGCAACAACAACAACAACAAAAAAAAATGCTATAATAAAAGTTCTGTTGGCCCACGAGAGCAGATCTGAGTGCATTGAACACTTCAGCCATGGTGCAGGATGCCACATTTTTTTGTGTGTTGTTGCAAGTTGCAACACAAAGCCTCCTGCAGTTGTGAAACTTTGCTCATAGCTGGTAGGTTTGATCAGAGACAAGATAAATTGCTGTCCAGCCCTCCATTAGGATATCAGGCATGAAGTTGTCAATCTCTCCTTCCCTGAACCTGTTTTCCATGTAAATGTTTGCAGTGGGATGGCGGGTCGGGTTTGAACAGTAGGCAGCATTCCCAGGTGGCAGGAATTGGAAGGACTCCTATGACTTCAAGGGAAATTTCTGAACATCTGAGCAGTTGGCCCAGGCTGAGGAAACAGCTGCAGTGTCGTCTGAAGGCGTTTCAAACAAGGTGGGACGCATTCTGTGGATTCTCATGGAAAAAGAGAGTGTGGAAGCCAGGGGGAGGGACCTCTTCCAACTGAGGAATGACTCAGGGCTGACAGGAATGGGGCAAACACTGATGCTTCCCCAGTCTCCAGCGATTTGAGGATCAGGAGCTTCCTGAATCAGGATCAATATCATTTATATCAAGAAGCAATCCATGTTTTTCCCCCAGCCCATCTTCATTTTCTTACCACATCTCTTCTTTAGTTAAATGGATAAGATGAAAGGTTCACTGAAAATGCCTCTTTCCCCCCTTGGAGGGCTCTCTGCTCCTGATGGAGCCTATAGGATATTTTGGGTCTGGCAGGAACATGGTAAGAGGAGGTTCTGCATCCCTGAAGTTCTCAGATGAGAACATTTCATCAGAAGTGAGGGTAAATTGCTGTTTTTAGCACCTGTGGATCACATTTCTAATAAAAAGAAACGCCTCAGACATTCAATAATGTACCATTATTTTGACATTTGAAAATAATTCCTTTAAAATTCTGCTGGAGAATGCTGAGGAATTTGGATGCATAGGAATAAGGGCTGTTGCACAGCTGAGATAATTATATATTGAATGGCTTTGGCAGGAACCCTGAGCAATAAATGTGTCAGATGACACATTCCGGAGTCATTTGAGGAGATTTCTTCATGGGGTCATTTTTTTAAAATCAAGATTGAACTCCTTGTGCCAAGGAGCTGTAAGTATTTGTGTACATTCACTTGACCTCAAAATTGGTTGCTTTGGTCACCCAGAAATATTAAAAACAACTCAATGTAGGGATTAAAAATAAATTAAAAAAAAAAAGCGCAAAGTAGCATATTAAACTCTGCTGTTATTCACACTGTTCCTTCTCTGACAGCTTGTTAAAAACGTTGGGGGAATAGGTGCTGCTGTCATACTTTCGTTATTTGGTGCTAATTAGAACAAACTTACACAGAATCAAGAGAGGTTTCTAAAGGGAGCTGATGGTTTAATAGGAATTAATTGAAAATGCAGCCCCCAGTGGCGCAGGAGGCCACAGGGAGCAATGGCACACGTTTAAATTCACTTACCAATGTGCCTTGTGCTCCTTGCAAAGGGAG
Source organism: Sterrhoptilus dennistouni (assembly GCA_013397095.1). Taxonomy (NCBI): domain Eukaryota; kingdom Metazoa; phylum Chordata; class Aves; order Passeriformes; family Zosteropidae; genus Sterrhoptilus; species Sterrhoptilus dennistouni. The sequence continues at coordinate 1,132,283 of VWZU01013613.1, read as the reverse complement.
TTGTGACTGCATCCACACTGGGGAACCACAGGGAGGAAGATTGAAGACCTGGATTGCTGGGCTGGAACCAGAACCAGGCCCAGCCATGTCCAAGTTAGATTTTATATTTTCCATCTTCCTTTCCCTTGGAAAATGCAGAAATGTAGATAGCAACAGGCTGTGCATCAACCCTGTGCTGCTGTGTCCAGAAATAGGGTTTGCAAAGCAAAACCAACTGGTCAAATATCCCATAAACTAATTTTTACAGTTATTTCCCTGTATTTATTCCCCTCATGGCTGCAGTTTCCATCTTCAGTTCACCTGGGAGTTCTCCCATGTGTAGGAATTTCTGTTCTTTCTTCTGGCTCGTGTTGGTCTTATCGAGGGTCACTGGAAAATAACACCCTCCAAAACACAAGTAGAAGAATTCTTATGTAAAGGAACAAACTGCCCCATAAAGCCTTTGTTTCTTTGACAGCAAAGGCAGTGATGTGCCATTTTTTTTCAACGTTCTTGAAAATCCCATTTTGAGGGAAAAAAACCTGATAGGAAAGGCTGCATCAGTCTTGTTAAATTCCTGGGGATGGAGCTAAACATGATACAGTGTGTATCTATTGCCTTCTGCCAAAAGCACCTCAATTTTGTCAGAGAAAAATGGTAGGAGACACTGTGCCATAAGCTGATAAGGTCATATTAAATCAGCTGTCCGTTGAGTCTCACATATTTTATATATAGACATCCCCTGAGGGGGTTGTGTTCAGACCCTGGGACAGCCAGCACATAGGTGATGGCTGACGAGCACAGCAAATCAGCTAGAAGGAAACCACACTTTTTTCTTTTTTTTTCTTTTTTTTTTTTTTGGGGGGGGGGAAAGGGTGCAAATTAAACCAAAAACTCCAGATGACATCATTTGGAATGATGATTACATGACATTATGAGGGTTTGGTAGCAGCAACAGAGAACTTTGAGGTGAGGGATCCACAGCCCAGCTGAGACATGGAACAGGGATTTGGGAACCGCCCCCTTCCCTGTTGGAGTGGTAATGAGCAGGAAAATAGGGAATTAAAAAGGAAATCAAGTTCCGCAGTAAAGTTATTAAAATTATCATAGAATTTGCTTTGGAAGAAAAAAAAGATTGTTGCTTAATATAGCCTTAAGAATCTGGCACATTCTCGATGATGTTAATCCATCTGCTGACATTTCATCTTCCTCTTATTGGTTTTGTTTCCAGTTTTTTGACACCTCCAGCATTTTAGATGTTATGTTATTGAAGTCGTGGGTCTTGTAGAAAACAAATTACTCCATAGACTTAACTGCACCCATCTCACTCTTTATCTTGTTGAGGTGAACTTCTTATCTGCATTTCATTGTAAAAAAAAAAATAATCTGTGCTAGGAAACAAACATACAAAAAGGGAGCAGGAGTTGATCACCTTTTGCCGTTTTCCCAAGAGCAAAATTAACAAGATAAGCTGTTATTAGCTGTCAGGTATTATCTAAAGCCCAAATATTCTGAGCCCTGGGTAGACCTGAGGAAACCTTGTGCTTTTGTGGCAAACTATTAAAAAAAGTATTCTTATTTGCATTATATAGAGAGTTAAGTTTGAGATCTTTTTCTCTCTGGGAAACTTCCTTGGTGGAGAAAGATGGTTTTAGAGGGAGCTTGGTGCATTTATCATGCTGAGATTTGGAGCCAGAGGAGGAATACATTTGAACTGGTCATCTAAAATTCCAGTTTCACTGTCCTGATTTCAAATATTCACTGGAAGCATCTTGGTTTTTCAGGCTGATTCCTTTTCCCTCACTGTCACCTCTGTGCTAGAATTCATACAGAATTTCCAGTTCTATTTTACCAATGCAATACTTTCAGTGTTGTGGTTTTGTATTCTNTTTTTTTTTGTTTGTTTTTTTTTGTTTTTTTTTTTTTTTTTTTTTGGATGCTTTTGGGTTGGGGTTTTTTTTTTTCCCTTGCTTTAGACAGAATAATCCCAGGAGCCAGCAGATGAATGGCGTGTGTTGTACACATTTCCCAAGATGTTCCAGATTCCCTCTTTAAACAAGCATGTGCTTGTGTGCAGTTAAGCTCGTGGAGCTTTGTGGTTGATGCCTATAAGTTATTCCACTTGATGATGAATCTATGGATTCACTGCTGGAATTAGCGGAGTGTGTGGATCAGGGAAGTCAAGGCAGGAGGGGAATCTGTGGGGAAAACCCAATTGAGTGGCTTACCCGAGACTTCTGAAGTAAGTTCCTTAATTTCTTTGTGTTTTCTCTTTTGCTGCGAGGTTTTTCTTTGTTTGTACGTGTTTAATTAGTATCTCAAAAGCATATGCAAACGAGCTGTCTGGCTAAAGATTCTGGAGCACACGGGAGTGGATGAAAGTGGTTGAGGAATACAAAGGAGCACCTACAGGGAAAAACGTGCTTCTACCTCCTGTCCCTTGCTTGCCAACAAGCCAAACTCCAACCTGGCTCTGCTGAAGCCAAATCTAAAACTTTTTGGGGCCAGGCTTTCACCTGGGGTTAAAATAGATATTTGACAAAGGTCCAACTCTTCAGTTGGTTGTAGAGTGTCCCACAGAGATTGCTGAGCTGCTTGGTGGGATGTGTCCATAGCCTAAATTATACTGTGGGATCACTCCCAGCACCAGGATGGCCAGAAGGAACTGCTAAATCTGGCCCTTAGGAGAACTGACACTCTGTATGTTCCACACAGGTTCTCCCACTCCCCTACTGTCGGAAAAAGCTGAATTAGGAAGCTGCTATAAGATCCAGCTTTGTTGGAGGAATGTATCAAAATAACGGGGAATTCAGGGGTTGATTCACCGGATGGCAGCGGATGAATGGTGTCTGTTTTCTGTGCATGAATTGTAATTGGCTTTATTATGAAGTCCTCAATGTATTCGTTATTTGAGCTGATTTCCTGATTCATTCTTTGTCAGTGCATTGGCTGCCAGCACTTCATTGTGGGTTTTCCAACATTTAAAATTTCAGCTCTTTGTAATGGGTATCCAAGTCACGTGGCGTTCTTCCTTTTCCTGGTTGGAAAAGGGGTTGATGCAAATACTAAAAATGAACGTGAATTTAAAATTCACTCTTCAAAACACCTTTAAAGGACATTATTTTTAGCCAAAACTTATCTCAGTGCAACAGTCTCAAAACCTGTTCCTTTTCCTTGTCCTGATCAAGCAACATACCGAAGTCTTGATCAACACGCAGGTTTTTTGCTCTGGTATTTGCACAGATTGATGTGTAGGAGCTCCCTTGAAGAATCAGGTGGGAAAACAACTTGAATGCAGTGAAACAGAATATTCACAGGCTTATTTGCAGCTTTCTCTCACTTCTAATAATAAGTGTAAGTGTGGATCACTTGAGCTGTCTTGCTGTTCCCAGCTCTCTGCAAGTTCTTCAGGGATTTATTTCTCTCTCTCTCTCTCTAGGGCTGCGTGTTGGAAAATAGGAAACTCTCAGGCTAAATTCACCTTGCACACATACAGTGTTGATTTCTTATCAAGCTGTGACTCAAGACCAAATGCAACCCACACTCCAGTTATTTGACCTTCTGGAATTCTGCCTCCCTCTGAGCAGCACAGCTCTGTGGGCTGACAGTGCTGGGTGTTCTCAGGATATTCTCGTTTCCTCAGGTGTCTCTTCTCGTTGCTGTAGATTTATGCACAGGTAGAATTTCTAGGCATAAAATATGTGATGTAAAAGTGAAGTGGAAGTTGATCTCTTTGGTGTTTGTATCAGCATCCTGAGACATGAGTTCATCTTAATTTTTCTACTCTGGTCCTTCATGAGCTGTTCAGCTGCTAAATCTGTGTGTCCATGGCTGTGGAGGAAGACCTTGGGATCTGAAACACTTCAGGATGAATTGCTATATTCCCCCAGTTTTTCATTCCTCCATTTATGGGTCAGGAATAACATGGAATGGGGTTTTTGTGAAGTGGGATGTGTAAAGCTTTGTCCAGCTCCTGATTTTGGCATAGAAATTGAAATACGAGGAAGCCTTAATAGAATTGAAGAGTTGGTAATGCTTTTCTGGTGGATATGTGTAATTGTCAGTTGAATTGAATGGAGAGTTTTGATTTCCAGAGCCATAAAATCAATAGTTTGAGCATTTCCAACTCCAATTAGTGGCGATTTGACTGAGGAAGCAAGTTCAGGGATCTGTGTCTCCCCTTCCTGTCTGGGTCGTGGTACTTTGGGAAACTCTGGAGCAGAGAACAGGCTGAGGCTCTGAAGATGACAGTGGTGGTCAGTGGTGCTGTGGAGCACATTATTAATGCTCGGGGCATTACCCACTCACGTTAATTCTGGGATCTCCTGTCCCATTAGTGATTTGTGGAATGTCAGCACATCCTGGGAGGCAGGAATTAACCCCATGTCCAGATAGAGGGATGACTAAATGTAGCAAAGCTTTTGTGTGTGCACTTCACAAGGAGTCACTCGCTGACCATTTTCATTAACAGGCAACATTTTTCCATCAACAAGAGTAAACTAAGCAAGTTTTGATTAGAAAAACCATCAGAGGATAAAAATATTAATTTAGAATATACATTCATGATGGTTTCCTTGACATGTCAGAACAATCATTGCTAGTTTTTTCTTGGTATTCAAAATGCTGGAGAAGAAAGGAAGAAGTGAGGGGACGAAGCCTCTCAGAAGGGTTTCACACTTTAAGCGTAGACATTATTATCCAATTTTAAGAGGTGTTCCTCATCCTTGTTTCTGAGGAACACAGGATTAGAGCCTATCTCCAGTAATTTCTGTCCCTAATAATGACTTATTTATTTCATATACAGATAGAGTGTGAGACTTCAGGGAGATTTAAAATTCCTGCTGCACAAGCTCTCACTGCTATGATGAAAGTGTCTGTTTCAGAGGAGTCCCAGGTGCAGGATCTTTTCTCCTTCGAAGATTTTCTCCTCTTCCTACTCTAACTGGTCCTACTTGTCTCAGTGTAAATATTCAACTGAACTCTTTCTATAAACGAAGGAGAGAAATCCATGACAAAGCTCTCTCAGCACCTTTTTTATTATTATTATTTTTAATAACAATACGGGTAATTATCTTTAAAATCTGCTGAACAATTAAAGACATTCCCATAAACAGCCCAGGCACTCCTCCAGCCCCTGTGCTTTAACATCATGGTGCAGCACCTTATATGAGCAACACAGCTCCCAAAAATGTGCAAATTTACCAGTTGGTAAAAATCCTACATTCCCCTTCTTGCTGAAAATGGCTTTCTGAGCAATTTCAGAGAGTAGATAACTTTCTCAGACAGCTCCCTGAAGTGGCTCTCAGAGAGGAGAAAATCTTTACATTTGCTAGATAATGCAAAGGACTCACTCAACCAGCCCTGTCCACTTTGCAGCTCAGGAAAGTGAGGCAAAAAAAGGACTTTTTCTTCAAGTTCCAGCAGTGAGCTGGTGGCAGAGGAGGGAGGGAAGCCCAGGTGAAGGGGCTGGGAGCCAAGTGCTCCAACCTCTCCTGGGTGCTCCAAATGCAACATCTCTCTTCAGCCAGGAAATATTGCCCCTATGATGCCACATTTTATAATATATATAGAAAGCGTGTACATTTACACATATAACTTAAAAGGTAGGTGGAATTTTTTTTCTGTGTTAGATTTATAGGTAATTTGCATAACTAATTTGTAAGCCAGAGTGTAAATGATGCTCAGCTGAAGTGACCATTTTGACAAGCAAGTGCAAACATTGTCAGAACATTGGCAGATCTGCTTTGGACAAGACTGAGCTTGACAGCTTTTTCTGTGTTCATCTGGATTTTCTGAGGGGGGGCAGCAAAGGGGGAATTGTGTTTTGTTTTCTTTAAAGAGCTACTTAAGATTATAGCATTATAATGGTCTGGGGTTTTAAATTTTCTGTTGAGCGATGTCATTTAAGATATTAAAAAAAACTGGCATGAAAAGCAGAAAGCTGTGAGGTTGTTGGGTTTTTTCTGTGCTTTTTGTGCCCAATACTGTTCAAACAAAACTATTGTGAAATGTGGAATATTCTCAGCCATTTGACATAATAATTCAGCTCTGGTTAAAGATGATAACATAAAGAAAGCTTGCAAGACCTCTTGCACCAATGTCAGATAGGGATTACAGGGATTGGGAGTGGGGAGATCAACATTTTAAAACCCCAGAAATATGGAAGGTAATTTTACTTTTTTTTTTTTTTTTTTAAATCTTAGAATACTAAAATTGAGGATTTAATGGCTTTAATATTCTGGAAATTTTAAAAGCCTTCAACTTCACATAAAGCCTACAAAAAACTCATGGTGCTGGTAATTTTTAATTTTTTTTTTTTTAGGCCAGTGGATCAGTTTCTTTGTTTCCATCCTTCTCACATATCACTCAGCTTGGAAAAAGTCTCCTCCTGTATTTAGCTCTCATCCAGCCCAGTACTCCCAGGATATGGTGGGAATCTCTCCTGCAGATTTGCAGTGAACTCTGGAAATTTGGGCTTTCTCAATGTCTGCCCCAGCACAGGCCAGCTTACACTGACATGCAATAAACACCAGGGAAAAAAAGTTATTCAAAAATAGAATATGAAATATATGAAATTATGAAATATATATAAATATATGAATATACGAAAAATGTATATAGTTTTTAAATGGAATATGAGTTAGTTTTGGACATTTAGTGGCAAGTAGCAAGTTGGGGTTATCCAGGGTTAGAAAAACATGATTTTCCCATTCTTGCCTTGCCCAACGAGTGTGATGTCTCTAGGTCTAGTAGCTTTTAAACTTCAAAATATACAAAAGCACAGGTCATAATTTTGCTTGTGGACCATTATTTATCATTGTTCTTCTGAATGATCTGCATCTGCTTTAATAAAAAGAATATTTAAGAAACCATAAAGAAAGCTAACCCAATTCTCTTTTAATGCAGCGTGTAATTAAATCTTTATTGAGATTTGAGAGCTGTGCAACCACAAAAGAAAAGAAAAGAAAACAAGAAACGAGGAGTGATCGTGTCTTTATATCCAGACACATACTGGGAGAAATCTGTGCAAGAAAATGTTCTGTATTAGTACAGGTAAAAGATAGTGATTATTCCACTGGTCTGTCCTGCATACACTAGGATTGCACATGGCAGGATTATGGAAGTGGATAGTTCCCTTTTGGGCTGTAAGATTTCTCTGTCATTTATCTAAACACCCCTGCCTGCAAAATAAATGCCTGCATATTCCTGCTCTCCTTTAGCTTCTCCTTAGTGAGAATCAGAAGAGAAAATTAACACAGCTGAATTTTGTGCAGGTATTTGCAGTGGGCACAGCCCGTTCCCAGCTCATTCCTCAGTGGGGTATTTTGGGAATGGCCAAGCTGTGGTTCAGGCTGGAGCACATGAGGAGCCTCATCCCACAGGCTCCCTCCAACTCTCCACCAGAATTCCCACCCTGTGGAAATCCTAGCAAGTGGCTCCTGCTCAGTAATCCCAGTTTTCCCACGTTGGTACCAGGTTTTGCTGGAGTGCACCCGTGAATGTGCCCTATCAATTAACCCCCACTTATAACGTGTAAAATCTCACCACTGGCTCTGCTGATTTGCACCCAGAAATGGGGATTATTAATGATTTGCACACAGCAATGGGGATTATTAATGATTTGCACCCACCAGTGGGGATTATTAATCCTCTTCACACTGAATAAGGTGCCCAGAACTGAAAAATACTTAGTTTTGTCACAGAGCTGTTATAGATGATAAATATTTTGGATAATGGATCTGTGCTTTACTACACAGACACAAGCTCATGTTTTCAGTCATGATTTTTTACAGTTATGAAGCTTGTAGAACATAAACCTTCTTCCCTTTTACTGCCCTAAGAGTTCACTGAGAAATGGGAGAAACCCCTCTCTCCAGAATACAAGTTATCTTGTATTTTTGCTAACGTATATAATTACTGATGTGGGTGTTCCCACATCTTAGAATGGAAAAAGTGCTTGCCAAGATTGAAAAACCATAGTAAGCAATATAAATGATTTCTCTCACACACCAGTGTTTCTTGCTGAGACAAGTGAACTGGAACTGTGTTTAAAACCATATAATTATACTCCTATATATCATTTATTAAATCAGATTTCCCCCACCCTCTTTTCTTTCAAGTCACTTCTGGAAAACCTTGTATTCCGAGAGGTCTGAGAGCTGGGGTCCTGCTTGGAGGAGCATTTTCTTAAGAATGAAACCCAACAAAAATATAAAGAGCACATCTGGACCTGTGTGATGCCTTGTCCCTGTGCCCCCATTGCCCTTTGCTTTGATCTCTGCCATGGCTTTGGTGTCACCCAAATCTGCTGAGCCCAGATATGAGGTGGTGTCATTTGGGGACCACCCCAGTCATCCACAGAGCTTTTTTGGCCATCCAGCCTGGTTCCCTTCATGGCACAGGCTGTGTAATTCCACCTCTCCATTCCTCACTCATGCCCAGAACTGCCTGTTCAGGTAACCCACGGACTGCAGAAAGCCGCTTGTGGATTTCCTTATTTCACACTCATTTCTATGCTGCTTAAAACACAAAGAAGCTGACCCAGTGTTTTCACACCCCTGCAATAGAAGGACTATTAAATGATTTTTCCAGAGCACACAGATTGTGTATGCAAAGGTCCAGCACACAAATCCTGACTTGTTTATGCCTCGGGTTGTGCATACAAAAAGCTGTTTAACTTGGAGCCAATATCTCTCTCTTTCCAGCACCCACACCTCCCTCAACCCACCTCCTCCGAGAGAGCCCGGGGAAAAGACTTTACAGCTCACTCCAAAGGCTGGGGAGAGAGGCTGTGCTGGACAAAGGGACCATCTGAATGTGAATTGGTGCCTCTGCCATTCTAATCCAAGTAGAGGTTCCCGCTGTTGGTTTATGAGCAGGGTCCTACCTTGGGAAGCTTTACTTTGTTACTGTTGAATTTGTGGGGTAGATGGTGCCACTCAAGTCCTCAGAACTTTCCTCAGTTCATCCTGTAAATTGCTAATTAAGAGGTGGTGGCGTCTTCTGGGACTTTCACTCTGTAGCTTGGGAGTTTAAGAGTTTCTCAGAACTGTTGTTGTATTCTGAGGGCCTTGCACTGCAGATCACGGAGTCTGGACAGGAATTTTTCAGGTTTAGATGTTAATTCGCATGAGCAAGGGTTGCAGTTTTGTTTTATTGTGCTCATTTTTTCCTTTGGTCATTCTGTTACTAACAGCCACAGAGAAAGGAAAGTTGGATATTAATGGTTTGATATACCAAGGGAAGAAATTGGTTTACCACTCACAAGATGTGCACACGATGAAGATGCATTAGATTTCAGTCTAAATTTCCCATCAATCTTTTCCTTTCCTATTGTTTCTCCTCTTCCATCCTTCTCTTCTGTCCTAGGGTGGTTGTGTTTTGTTTGGGGGGTTTTTGCCACTCTTTGCTTTTACTCCTTTTCTGTTCAATCCCTTTGAAGTCTTGTCAAGCAATGTTCCAGTTCAGCTTGAACTCTTTGGTCTTCCAGGATGAGAACAGAGTTCCAGCAGTTCCCATGTGGTGCTGCTGTCTCCAAGATTCCTAAGTTCCAACTCATGTATTTAAGGAGACTTTTTTTTCCTTGGGGCTTAATTAATTTATTTAACAATTCTCTTTTATTTTGTGCTGGCCAGTTTACCATGTGCTTTTACAAAATATAATATGAAATAGAACAAAACACCATTATTGGAAGGAAGATGCTGAGAAGTATGAGAGTTATTTATGCTGATTGTTACTTGGTGACTACTAGAAAACCGTGATACTCAGGGCTATCCTTGTTAAGGAAACGATAATTCTCATTAATAAAAGGTACAAACCATATGAAAGAAAAAGAAAACAAACCTGACCATAAGCAAAACAAACATGCACTGGGTGTTCTGCTCATGACCTACCATGAGCAGAAATCTGCTGAACTTACAGCGACGTTTGTCATAGGAAAACTTATAACATATTGTCCTTTTATTGCGTTTTATGCCTTTTATTAGCTTGCAAATCTAATTAGGAAGCCAACTGGCACCCAGAACGCAGTGACGGAAGCAGCACCACCTATTCTTGTGGCAGCTTTGGTTTGCCTTTATGGGTGGTCTTTGTTCCTAAAGGCTTATATGAATACCACATATTAGCTGAGCTGGTTCCCCCTTGATGTCTGTGTTGTATTGTACACATGTTGTCACTGTTTGACACTTAAACAATCCAGATTCTTACCCAGCCCATATTTAGTGCCATAATAAACTTCTGAGCATATGTTTTTGGGAGCAACATTAACATCCATCACCCCCAACGTGACAGATAAATAAGCACTACTGGAGAGTGTCCACGTCTTCAGAGGGCAGAGCTGGCCTGCAAGGTGTGTGCCAAGGGGATGTGGTCATCTGCCTTGCCCTCACTGAGCTTTTTTTTTTCTTCCTCTGTCCCAGTGAATCAAAACAGTTTCTGAAGAGACCCAAAAAGTTCACGCTGTCCATGTGAAAAGCACGTTGTTGCAAAATTCTTCTGGGGAAACATTTCCTGTTTGGGGCTTTGGCTTGACACACAGTAGATGTAAGGCACAAAGCATTTCTCTCCCTTCTCCATCTCAATCCCTCTGTCTTGCAGCGAGGAGCTCCTGCTCTGGAGCCCTGGCAGATGTGATGGGGATGTTCCAGCCCTTCCTGCTCCCGTGAGTCTCAAAATTCCTGTGCTTGAGTGCTTTTGTTCCTACAGACATGGAGGGGGTTTTGTGGGATTTGTTTGGTTGTTTTGGGTTGCTGCTGTTGTTTGGGGATTTTTTTGAGGTGGTTTTTGTAGAGCAGAAGAGGGAATCACACACCAGGAGCTGCAGGATTTGTGTTGTGCCTCGTGCTCTCCGAGCAAGACCAGAGGCTGACAAAGACTAATGGCAGCACAAAAAGGTTTAAAGTGTGGTCATGTCTTGTCTTAGCTGGGTAAACACATTCAGTGGGAGCTTTGTCTGAACAAGGACAGAGAAGTTGAGCCTTGAACAAGGAAATAATTTATGTAAGTTTTAATGAATATTTAATGTGGAATGTTAATTATGAAAAAAGAGGGTATGTATTTTGATGTCGTGCCTTTAAGTGTCAGATCATGCAGTGTCTCCCTGGCCTGAGGAGGACAATCAGCTTGCTAATTACAGATGTATATCAGTCCAGTGAGAGTATCCTTCCCTCATACCAATATCTCTCCAAAGAAGCGGGTGTTGGAGATGAAAATGAGAAAATATCTTTAAGACCAGTATATGAGAACCATCTGCCTTTGTTGCTTTCATTGGGTTTCCTACTGATCAACATTGCTGAACACAAGAGATGACAGTTATTAATAGAAGATAAACCAGAAATTTCTTAGTACCAGTTGGTGGTAATTTAAACATAATTCTCAATATTTTATTATGATATATAAATATAATAAGTTTTTTGGGCTGAAGTAGTTATTTTCTGAAGATAAATGGCATTTCTGGGGTAGCCTTTTTGTTCTGTACCTGCACACGCTTCCACCCTCTGGGACCACATGGAAGGAGACCCCTGCAAACTATTCCCACCTCCCACGAGGGGCCAGTGAGATGGTTCTGCAGACAAGGGGCAGAAGATGCAGCTGAGGCTTCTACCAGAGGGAAAAAGAAAAAAAAAAAAATCAAAATTTTTTTACTCAGCATGTTACAGTGCTCAACAACAACCCATGCTATGAACTGAAACATAAATAAAGGAGAAGTTACCAGGTGCTGTCACAGTACTAAAAAAGGCTGTTTTAAGACTGACTCTTAGAGTATCATTATAAAATCCAAGTGCAGTACGTCCTGCTTGTAAAGGGATGTTTGTTTATATCTGACCTTGGTTTGAGATTTACTCATCCTCATTAAGAAAATGAAGCCCAGCACCACTGACCCTCCTGTGTCCCCCAAAGCACAAAGACTTGAAGCTGCATCTAGGCCTGGACTCTGCCCTGATTTCATGCTCTGCATGTGTGTACAGCGAGTGAGAGAGCAGGCAACACGCCTGGGAATAAACCACAGCAGCTCTCAAAGGGAGATTTTAAAGTTTTAATATTATGCTTGTCTAGTTTGATCTCGTATCTGGTCATTGAATTGTATCATTGCGAGGAACATGAGAACAGCAGCATGACCATGAGGTATATTGTGTTACAGAATGAGTTTACACAGCACCAAAGCACCACCATATTTCAGTAACAAATGCAGCTTCTGGGGAGTTTTGTTATCATTGCATAAGCTTCACTGCTCCCTGGAAGATGACACTGATTCAGACAGAAAACACTAATTCAGTTCTTGCCAGCAGAGCCAATTGTCTCTCTGATTACATTAGACTGACAACTGGTTTTCAATGTCATTGTCAGCCGCAGCTCCTCAGCCGTGGTGCACTGGAGCATGAACTGGGCTCCCTTTATTTAATTATTTCTGCCCATTTCTGGGTTTGTGAATAAGGAAAATGTGCAGATAGAAGAATGTCAGGTGTTTGGGTTACAAAACTCAGGCTCCAGCAGTGGAGGCCAGCACCTTTTTAAAGATGCTGAATGAGTATGTCACTCTAAAGAATTAATTTGAAATCATTGTGTCTTTTTTTGTGTGTTGGTTGACTAGAAGTAACCTAGGATTTCTGCATGAAATAGTTGTTTCATTAAATAATGTACTGAATATGTTAATTTTTTTTTTCTTTATTAAGTGGTAGCTGGAAGACTGCCTGTGAGCTGCCCGTTGCAGGCACTTGTTATTTAAAATTTGCTGTGCACTGCTGGTGTTTTTGGGCACACGAGCCCTGTGCCCATTCTGGGTGTGGATGAATGTGGAGCTCAGAGGGTGTCTGGAGTCTGTGCTGTCCCTCCTCCCCTGAGCTGATGCAGGGGATGAAGGCTGGCAGTGCAGGCACAAATTTGGGCATCAGCCTGTGCTGGTTTGGGCAGCACGAGCAGCACAGCAAACCCCCCTTGGCCCAACCAGCTGTGCTGTGTGACAGGGAGTGATGGCCTTTACAGTGTCACCACAGCCATGGGCTGACACCAGCTCCCTCCCTCACGGTTGTGAGCAGCCCATGGCCAGCTGAGCTACAGCCTGGCCACCAGCCAGAAAATGTGTTCTCCTTCTCTGCTCTCGTGCCCAGGCTGTGGTTTGTTTGTTATCTGGAGCACAGGACTCCTCGTGGAGCTCTCAGCTCATTTTTACATCAGTGTGTCCATCACAGCCTCGTCCCCTCCCTCTGCCTCCCTGCCATGTGTCCCTCTGTGGAAGGAGGATTAGGGAACCAGGAGGTCGCTGTGGGGGCTCAGCACCATCTGTAGAAATGTTGCACATCTGGGCAAGTTTTTTTCAACACCCTGCTGGTCACTGCTACTCCTCCTCAGCAGAGAAAGGATCAAGTGTGGAGGCAGCAGTTTTACTTCGTAAAAATCTTTTTCTCCACCTTTGCTTGAATAGACTTAAAATATTTTTTCTTTTCCTTTTAATGTTTTCATTTCTATTAAGGTCATACATGCATTTTAAAAAGTACAAATCCAAAATTTTTCACAAGGTCTTGTTTCTAGAGGAGCAGTGTAAGAAAAGCAAGAGGTTGGCAATAAAGCCAGGAGAGGCATTGTCAATAAAGGTTGCTATGCCAAACAAAATGCTGTTAAAATAGTATCTTTGCATTAGTTTTCTATACTTTTATTAAAAATACCCTAGAATATCCTAAAAAGTTGTCAAGGAGGAAGCTCCGTGAGGTCACAGTATCTGTGTGAAATGAAGCCCCATGAAATGTGATTCCTCCATGCCTGCAGAGTAAGAGATTTTTGCTCTGCAGAAATGTCTCCCTCTATTTCTGAATTCTCTTCCACTGCTCCCGTTGCCCAGAAGTCAAACAAAGCTAACCTCCTCCAGGTCCCAGAGTGAAAAAATGCAAACACACTGCATTTAAAAGTAGATTTAGCAACTCCAAAGTGGGCGATTTGGTTCCACCCATCAGACCTGAGCTCTCTGATCTGAAGTCAGATGGGTGCTACTCCTAGCCAGATGTGTGCCAAATCTAATTAAGCTTTGCATAATGTGCATCTTGGGTGATTTGATTTATTAGCTTTGTTTGAAGAAAGTAATAATAAAAAAAGAAAATGGCTTTGGTAATAAGCTGCTTGAACTCCCTGTGCAAGTAGGCACAGTCCCTCCTGGAGCTCCCTGAAATGCTCTCGAGGTGCATGAGTTGCCCATGGACTGATGCAACGCTGGGAGCTGGAGCAAAAACCGTGTCTGGAATGGGGTCCTGCCTCCCCTCCTGCCCTGGCTTTTGGCTCAGCACTGGTGTTTAAGTATTCCCCCACTGGGGGTAATGATTCCCATTCTCACATCCACCATAAAACCCCAGAAATTGTCATCTGTCACCATTTATCCCAATGGAACCCAGTGCACTCAGAGACTGGAGATGTCTGTGGTGCACACAGCAGAAATTTACAGCAGAAATTTGCATTTGCACTAAATGCTGTAAAAATTCTCCCAGACCCCATGCTGGTGTAGCAGGGCTGCTTTTGACTCCTAGAATAGCTGTGTGCACCTCCTCTGTTAATTTTTTAATTCAATACTGTGTGGTGCAGATGTGCCCCATGGCCAAGATCCCCAAGATCTCAGGTCCTGTTGATTGTGGTGGTTGGCCATGGCATTGTCTGATATCCTGTAGCATTCCTGGAGCTGAGTTCTCACTTGCCATCCCAATATCAGTAGTTTTTCTTGTCTTTGATGCCTTGTGGGTTACAGAGGAGGATTTCCTGCAGGGCTCCTGATAAGCCTGGCTCTTCTCCTGCTGATGATAAGAGATCCTTTTCCTCCTCCAGCCCTCAGAGCACTGATTTGTAGATCCCATTGCAGCATGACCCAAGGTGAATTTCTATTTGTAATCATCTCTGGTGTTCATCACAAACCACGGAAAGATTTGGAAAAGTGGCGTGTAGTGAAAATTATAGATGCTGCCTTGGTGGCTGCAATCCTGCCCTGGGATCAGTGGGAAAGGCAAATCCCTTGGGATCAGATCAACAGCAAGATTTTGGGATATAACTGCTTGTGATTGAATGGGAATAAGGGGCAATAATCTGGGACCTGAAAATCAGGGGTATCATTTTCCTAATCCCACTCCTGACCTGCAGCAGGCACAAAAAAGGACCAAAGATTGGGCATTTCAATTTCTATTTCCAGGGAAAATGTAACTTGTACTTTGGATTTACAACGAGAACCAAAGATTGGGCATCTGAAATTTCTATTTCCAGGGAAAATGAGAGTAACTTGTACTTTGGATTTACAATGAGAGCAGAGCCTTGAGGACCAGTTGTGATGTTCTGTTACCCTGGAGTGAAAGAACCACTTGAAGACAATTTACAGTGGGGAATGTTCCTCCTGAACCTTAAAGGGAATTGTGTGTTTATCTTCCCTCTTTTTGAGATGATCTCTCCTAAAGAAATCCTTCAAGGATTATTGCTGTTTGTAGCTTGGAAAGTGGGAATTAGGTGCAGGATCAGATTTATTCTTAGTTGATGATTTTTATTTTTATTTTTAATTTATGTTAAACATATTTGAAAAATTCGAAGAATTGAAAAATTTTGGAGAATATCCATAAGGTAAAATGATTCAATGTAAATAATTTTTCCAGTTTAGGTTTTTTCTGTAAAAAAGTAAATGTGGTTATTTGGAAAAATCAAGCTTTGAGAAGTTTTAGTAGCTTTATTGAGAATAAACTCTTTTATTCTGATTGTTAAAAATGAAGAGATCATTTTCTTTACACTGGAATAGTAGAAGAATGAAGGAAAATACATGGATTAGCACCAGTTTTATGTGAGCTAAACTTATCCAAAATTTGAGTTGCCCCAAAATGTTCCCTGAGCTTTTAATCATGATACTTTCTTAGTTTTAGCTTTTTATTTTTCTGATCAAACATAGAACTGAACCTTGTGGCAGAAACATTCACCTAAAATACTAATATTAAGCCAATATCAGTAAACCTCACCAAAAACATTGAATACAAATATTTTCTTACCAAAAAAGGATTCATAGTATTTCATCATAGCCAGGCAAAAGAAACAAGCTATGCAGCCTCTTGTGTGTGATCAACATGGTTTGAATTTTGAATATTAAAATATTTAAAATTTACTTACAGACCTTTAATATCTCCTGTAGCTTATCTGGCAATTAATTTCAAACGCCACATCAGTGGCAAGGGAGATTTAATATGTTTTGCCCATAATTTAGTTTTTATCAGTGATAGATGTAAAATGGTTCATTATGAAAAATTCCCATTTCCATGCAGTTGGATATGAAATGAAAGTTTAGAGAGGAAATGAAAAAGGTGTTTTCTGCTTCCCATGGTATCAGTGGTTTGTAACAGGCACCATTTACCATTTCCCAGCCCTGCAGTGGCTCAGGCATTGGGGGAACGTCAATGAGGTGGCTTTGGGGGAAGTTTTCTGTGGTTGTGCTGGACAGAAGGGTTGTTTTCTTTGGTTGTGCTGAACAGAAGGGTCTCACCCTACCTGTCTTCACAGCTATGGACCCTCCTTTGTCCTCAGAAACCATAGCGAGGTGACAGCTCCTCATCTTGATTTAACCCTGGGACAGAGGCTGAGACATTCAACGGCCCCTGAGAGCGCCAGCGCTCCGTTCATGTTGAATTTTAATGGGTTTTGAATGCCTGACTCCTCCAGGCTCCTCTGGGAAGCTCATCTTTGGTTCCTCTGCCTGCTCAGGGCCTGGCCCAACACGGTTTAACCCAAGGGGCAAAAGCTCTTTGATGCCAGTCAGGCGCTCCCTTCCCAAACGCCGCCTGCGCGGCGGGAAACGGCAGCGCCGTGTGTGCTCAGAGGGGCCTGTGGAGGGGCCAGGGGAAGAGGAGTTTATCTTTAAACTGGTTGGACTGACTTGCAGACACACAATGAGACTCAGGATCTGCCTTTGCTGACTCTGCACGCCACGCCGGGCCCTCGGTGACTCAGAGGCAGCGGCGGCAGCGCGATCGCGGCTCCTGGCTCCAGCCTTGAGTCTGTTTGGGAGGAGGAGAGCAATTCATTAATTTATTTGGGACACTGGATGGTTTCCTGGCTGTCTGCAGCAGCAGCAGGGTGTGAGCAGTCCCAGCTCCAGCTGCTGGCAGACGGGTTTTGCAGAATCCAGTGTTCCTCACCAGCTGGAATAGCCCAGCCAGGACGGGCCTCTTGTGCCAACGTGGAGGGGTCAGGGGGCTCCTGAATTAATTCTTACATGTGCTCAGTAATTAAAGATCTAGTTTTTCAAAGCCTGCTATGGGAATTTTCCCTAGTGATAGGTCTTTTCATTCTCACTGGAAACGATAGGGCTGAAGTGTCAGAGCAGTTTGGTGGGGCAGGGATTTGTTTGGGAGGAAAGGAAACCAGGTGGGAAGGTCATCCTTAGGGGGTTTGGCAGCCTTGTGAGCTGCACTGGGTACTGAGAGCTGCTGTGGCCAGGGCATGTGTCCCTGAGATCACCTATTCATTGATGAGTCAAATAACCCCAGGAACCTGCAGGCTTACATTCCTCCTGCTAGAGCAAACTGGGAGCTGTTCCACTAAAGGACACGCTGGGGTTGTTGCAGAGCAGAGCAGGTGGCACAAGAAGAGTTTACTGTGATTTCTTTTTTTTTTCCTCCTGTGTAATAAAATACTAAAATAATGTTAAAATTCCCTTTATGATACTTGCATTTCGGACAGATGATTCTCCATCCTGACAATAGTTTAATTTTTCTCCTTGGACTCCCAGGGAGCTGCATGGCTGTGAATGCAATGCCACCTACAATCTTGTACATGCAACTAAATTTCCTTTTTTTGTGAGATGCAATTACAGTAAATAGAAATCCACCAACATGTGCATTATTTAAAAGTAGAGGGTCATTATTCTGACTGGAATTTTTGTGCACTTCTGTAATATAACTATTTATTAATTTTAATAGTAATCATGCATTAGCCTTCTGTTTGCCTTCTGAATGTTTGCTCTAATAAAAAACTGTAAAATCCACATTCCTGTGCACTGCAAGGACTAAATATGAAACATGCATTCCAAACATTACACTTCAAAGTTAGCAAGTATGAAGTACTCAGAGTAATAAGCTTGGGTATTAGGAGACATTATTTCCCAAGACATTTTGAGAGTTTGTTTTGCCATCAGTCTTAATCTCTGCAGAATGTAGTAAAGAAGCTTGATTTTGGCAGTTTAATGCTTCCAAAGACAAACACTTTGCAAAAAGATGTGTTTTGAAACCCTTTTATTTACCAAAGACAGTATTTTCAGGCACAGTGGATCTTGATGTGATTGATGTGTGGCAGTCACAGCACAGCTTATTTCCCAATCCCTCAGGAGTCCCAGAATTGCAGTTTGGGCCTGGTGGTGTTTGGAGTCTTGTGGACAGAGCAGTGCAACCCTGTGTTACAGCAGGAAAACCAGCCAACAGAAAAATGCAGAGACAAAGATGCATCTTGGCTCCAAAGTCCATTTTTTAAGCTTGATTTCAAGAAGTACTGAAGGGAAAATCACTGCGGGGCTGTGTATTTTAAATATCAAGCAGGATTTTTTAAAAGCATCTAAGCAGCTTCTGAACACAATTTCGCTTACTTCTAAATGAGACTGGTCTTGAGAAATTTTAGAAGACTTTTCAAACCTACTTCAGGAGGTTAAAATAACTTATTTTCATATCTTAAGGAGCAAGATATTAAATGTTAAGTAGCTAGCATGAAGGATCAGTGATAATTGCTCCCCTTAAGTGGATGATTTTTAGCATTTAAGCAAAGCATTGGATTCTGTTATCCTGTTGTTCCATGGACCTACCTGAGGAACAAGCTCTTGCTAAAGGCACGTTCAAAACCCAGATTTAATTTGTGAGTCAGCTGGAACGGAGCCTGTCAGAGGCATTTGCTCTTCTGTGGGTGGCTGAAGCACCAGGTCTTTGTAGGTTTGAAGCTGTATTAAGTTTCACCAGCTTATCCCATGGCTGACTTTTTGGGTCTAAAATATGGCAAAAACATAAACAAAACCTGGCACCTCCTCCTGGCTTGGCTTGCACAAGGCTTTACGTCATTGTACTTTTTTTGCTCCGAGGAATTATTTTGAAGTGATAATGGTTTTCTTAAGGAGATGCTGTGAAGATAAGCATCGAGTATTTATTTCCATAAAAACATCCATTCTCAGCCTTGGAGATGAGCACCGCCTTCATTTATTAAAACTGAGAAATTCTTAATAATAGGATTGACTAATGAGCTGTAGGACCCTGCAAAGGGGAGATGGCACCTACTCCCTGACTGCTCTGTAATTACAATCTGGGATGAGGGGTTTGATCTTGCAGTCATGCAAAGGGAATTTTGTGTGTGTAATGAAGTGGGGCAGAAACAAGGATTATTTAACTTAGCAGTAGGATGGCATTTTGTCTTTTTTTTTTAAATTATAAACAGGGATTTAACATCTCTAATCACAGACCCCAAACCTGTATATGGATATATGACTGGGGCAGTGCAAGAGTGTGGGTCTCCAATGATATTTTCCAGTGATTCTTTAAATAACAGAGGCCTATGGATATAGATTCATTTTTATTTTTTACACCTTAATTGTGACTCTTGTTCTTATATCAGAAAATCAGCATATTTTGGAGGTGAGAAAATGCCAGCATCTCCCTTCACCCTTCCCTTTCCAATGACTTCCCTGGCCTTTAAAAAATATTTATATTGGACAATTTTAGCTATTCCCCAAATCTAGGTGACAACAATCTCTCCTTGGAAATTTAGTCTTGCAACTGAGCTATCCATGTGTCAGACAATTAATTAATCACAATTCCACTCCCTGAAGTAAAATTCTGACTACTAACACATTGAAACAATTTCTGTGTTGTTGTCTTCAAATCCTCCTATTTATGATTGTTAAGGAGAAGGTGGAAACCCCACTGGGAAAACCATAAAAATCTCCCACACTTTTGGATGAGTTTTCCTCTGGACTGGTGATTTTCATCTTCTTCCAATGGGCTGAGTGCACATCTTTATTAAATATTTAAGTTTTCTTGTTATGGGCTGGGTTTTTGAAGGTTTTTGATCCAAGTTCCTGCACTGTTTCAGGTCTGGAGGCCCCAGGCTGAAGGTCACTTCTTGGGACAGGACATCCCTAATTTTTGCACACTGCGTTTTCACCAGTTATGGGTTCCAGGGGTTTGAAAACTCTGATGAATTTCAGTGCTTTTATTGGGGAAATCCAAACCAGCTCGCAGATCTTTGGCACTTGAGGTAGGAGGAAGAACCATATTTCATTTTTCCTTCAGAGTAAAAGAAATGTTTTCATTTCCAAAGATCAGTATCAGGGAAATTGTCTTCCAGAAATCCCCGTTCAGGACTGCAGCCACCTGAAAGTTGTACTCCACTTAATCTAAAGCCACAGCTCAGCAAAAACTAAAAAATTATGACTATTTTTTCTTAACTTGAATTTTAAATGAGACTGAAGTTCTTTTTCTTCTAATTAATTGCAGGGTCTTTGACCATATGTTGACTTGTATTACTTGCTTCTCCTGGACCATTTTTAAATTTAGGAAAGCAATTAATCCTGCTAAAAAGTATTTTTAAAAAAAATTCTAAAATATTTTCAGCAACTGAAAAGTTATGGAGAAGCTAAAAGGAGTATTTGGCTTGGCCCAAAGTAAAACAGTTTATTTTTGAATACTTAACATTTATTTCTATGACATTGAGGGAAACTTGAGAACGAATGACTGCTCAGAAAACAAATCAATTATTTTGGCAAAGGCTGAAATGAGACTTCCTGGTTTTCAGGGAAGCTTTTCTGTTTGTTTTGGTCTCTGAAAGGAACGCTTGGGTGAAACTGGCACAAAGACACAGGAGGATCCAGGGCTGCTGAATTTGCAGTTTTACTCTGAGTGCCAGGCACTGTTTTCCACGCTGGTGGAGAGCCATGGAGAGATCCATACGGTTCTCATGGATGTTCCTGCAAACCCTTTGTCACCTCAGTTCTGCCTGTCCCCCCAGAGAGAATCCTTTCCACTGCCTCACCAAACCAACAGCATTTACGCATCAAAACAATAATTCACTTTCAGATTCAGCTCTTCATTAAAAAGATAAGTAGGGCTTAATTGGCATCCAGTGCTTGTGTAGCTGCTCTGTGCTAGAGCAGAGTTAAGTGGGGTTTCTCAGACAAGGGCCTTGGGCGAGCCCTCTGTCTGGGATGAATTTCTCCCCAATTAAACTCATTTGTTTTCACATTCACATAATGGCACCTGAGATATGGAATGTCTCAACCACTTCCTTCAGCTTTTTTTCTGAGGGTGGGGAATTGTTTCAATCTGAGCTGCAAAGTTATTACGGCAGAACATACCCTGCAAATAAATGTCCAAAATGTGCTGGAGGATTATCTGATTAAAGAGGTTAAATTATCCTCTTATTACTTTAATAGTTTATCTTTTCTGAGGTTCAGGTAGAATGATGTTTTATTGAAGATATGCCAAGGGGTGGAGTTTTGCCTCCGATGATGTTTTGGATAGAAGTTGAGTTTGAAGCAGGATCAGGGGTGCCAAATCTTATGACCTGTTCATGCCAGGGTGGGGTTGGGGTGGAAGGAATTGGGGAAGATTTGCCTTCTCAAAGACTGTTAGAAATGCTTCTTCTACAAAGAGCTCTGCTGCATCTGGTTTGGAGCTGGTCGTGCGCAGAGGAAGAAACACAGAAAGTTTAGAACAGAATTCAGAGGGGTTTTGCTAAGCAGAGCTTTTCTACTAAGCAAACTCACAGCAAGGCCTAGAACTGGGCAAGACACAGCTCTGCACCTTCTCTGAAATTTTTAGCCTTTATCTTTTCTATATTTCAAATTCCTGTGGTTAAAACTAAAGTGAGGAAAAATCAGGCTGATCTACAGAGAATTCTCTGTGTCTGATCTGTGGACAGCCAGGGCCACACCTTTGAAGGCCCTTGACTTCCTAAAGTCCACAGGCATTATTGTCCCTTTAAAGAACAGTGTTTTTGGAAATCCCGGGGAGACATTGGTGTAGGAATGAAATTTGTTTTCAAGCTCTTTATTCTGCACTTTCCTTCTTGCTGAGAAAGGCAGAATCATCTGTTAAAACCAAGAGTAACAGATCCTGGCTTTGCCTCTGTTATCTCTCTATGAAAATCTGAGTTTAGGCACAAAGTCCATCTTTGTGGGGCTCACCTGCTCTGTGGGACAAGTCTGGAGCACACCAGAGGTTGGGGAGGAACTTCAACCTGCTTTATCCCTTCACAAGGGTCCAAAAATGTGGCTCCCATGGGCAGGGGCAGGATGGCAGATCCTGCTGCTCTGCTGGAAGCTGCACAGGCACCAAGCATGCCAGGAACATCACCCCAGCCCCTCTCAACTGCTCAGTTTTCTTTCACCACAAAACCAAGGAGGATCATTCTGAGTCATGTTGGTATTGTACTTTGAGACTTCTGGCTGGAGAAAAAAAAATAAAATAGAAGGATTTGTATTATTCTCCTCATGAAATATCGTGATGGGACTCATGATCTCCTTGCCCTCTTCTGTTGAAATCCTGCATGAGGAGGCACAACACAAACCTCTGTCCTGATGGAATGAGAGAAATAATTGAATATGTGTCAAAAAAGTTAATCTTTCTTCCAGTTTGGCATTCCTCTGGCTCTTAATAACCACAAGAATTAGTGATGGAAAGATCTAATGTTGCAAGAGCAGTAACATGGGAAGCTGTGGAAAATTGTCTCTGTCTCCATCTGTAACGGGGAGCAGGGAGAGACTGTGACACAGCTGAGACTAAACAGCAGTTTGGCCATCAGGGCAGAGGCACAGCAGCGTTTTCTGTGCACCTCAGAGGTGTCCTGGCTGCACAGGAACACTGTGTTTAAAACCATGGTGCTGCGCTTGGATGGTCAAAATCTGTTCTCCAGCAAAATGAATCAGACAGAGTGTCCTTCCTGTAGTGCTGCATCTACAGTGGCTGCAACTTCATGTATCACAACAAACTGCACCTTAATAATAATAATAATAATGATAATAATAAATTAAAAAGAGCAACCATGCAGGCAAGAAGAAGCATCTGCATTTGCTTTACTGGATCTTTTTGTCAGGCATTGTGATCAGGCTGACAGTTAGCCCTGAGGAAAGTTATAAATTCTGCGCTGAATTGCGGTACAATCATTCACCATGGCATTTCTGCCCTCTGGCCATCCTCTGGTTATCCATAATTGTGGCAGATAATGGTTTTTTATGGCTGGAAACATTCTTTGCAGGCACAGGGACAATAACCAGGGCTGAAAATGTAATTAAAGTGAATGGATGAACTTTCTTAAAGAAACAGTGTAGATTATTACTGGAGCTTAACACCTACAAAGCCCGAGGCAAAATGGCAGCATCTGAAAAAACTTGTATAAATTTTAAATGTAGGGCGAGCTTGAAGGTGGATATTAGATTACAGAAGGAAAACTGAGACATTTGATGTAACAGATAACTAAGAGCTTAGATCATCTCCAGAAATATAAACTAATGTAACTTATCTCTCTCTGTCAGTTGGAATATGTTATTTGTGATCAGTGGCACCCTGTTTTCATCAGCCGATGGAGAAGTTTGTTGCAGATTTTGTCCACTCACGCAAAAAGCATCTTCCTTAAATATTTAGAGTAAGAAAAAGATGGGATGCCTTCTCTGTAATACCTGTTTCTTTTCATGGAATGAAACAGATTTAATCTGTGGATTAAACTTCTGGAGCTAAAGTTCTGGAAATCAGGTTTTATTGAACAGTTCTGTAAAGGCATAAATGAATAGATAACAGCAGATTTCTGTTTATTGCAGCACTTTTGCTGCAACATATTTTCTGTTTCTAGTTTAGTCACCTCTTGGGGCAGTGTTAGTTACCTGCAGGCAGTTCCTTGCCCAGATGGAGATGCTTCCAAACTTCTGATCAACATCATTCTCCTGTATCTGCTGAAAACCAGAATGAGACAACACATTAATAATCATTAACAAAGACTTACTACTTCTTTAAACATTAATTATTAATTATTATTAATTTTATTTTGTTATTATTAATTTAGCCATTCTTGAGCTGATAATGGGCAGTCTAAATGTCAGACTTAGCTCTCATATTCCTCTCCATCTTGGCTGGAATAAAGGAAAACCTTTATTGTTTTGGGGCAATTTTAGAGCTGCATGGCCTTCTGAGATGACACTTCTGAGCTGTTCCCAGTTTGCATGCGGGAGAACTGGTTGTAAAATTTAGAAGCCACTGGACTTTTTTTTTCCCTGCTCTATTTTTAGCGCTCAGGTTTATTCCCACAGAGCTGTTCCCGCAGCCACGCCGGGACAGCAGCAGCAGGAACAGGCAGCCTGTGATGGCACAGGTGGAACAGCTGACTTCCCCCACCAACTGCAAATTAAAGCAACTTTCTGTGTGGGATAAAATGAGAACTGGCAAAGCTGCTTTTCTGTGTTTTAAATAACCTTCACAGTGCAGGGCAAACGATGCTAATCTGGAACCACAAGCGGTGCAGGCAGCTGCTGCCTTTTGCACACCTTGTGCCTGGTGAATGAGCCTGGCCTTGGAGTTATGGCTTATGTGATCAATAATATATACTGGATTTTGGAGCCTTGTGTATATATTTGGGTTCTCTCAGCAAATTATTTGTTGGTTTATTATGAGAAAGCGGGTCCTGTGAAAAGCATCACCAAAGGGACAGTGGGGACCAGTGTCACCAGAACAAGTGAAAAGAGCTCTGTGTTGGAAGGAAAGAGACATCAAAAAGATTATTTGAAGCTCTGCTAGAGCAAGTTATTGGCAGAAACCTCTGGCCAGCTGGATTTCCTGGTTACCAGCAGGAGAGATGACGTTCTGTTCTCAGGAACAAGAGGAATCCACAGGGATCACAGAGGCTGCCTGTCACACACATCTCTGAGTTGAGAGAGGAAAACCCAGCAGCCCAGGTATAGAGCTGGCTGCACGTGGCCAAATTCCATCACCAAATCCTTCAGCAGACGGAGAAGGGTGCCAATGGAAGCAGAATTTACCCTCAGACCCTTCCTCAGGGCACAGCAAGGATTTCAGACAGGTTTCCTTTGCCACCCATCATGGTTTAGGCTGCCAAGAGCCCTATAACGTCAGAGACTCTGTAAATTAATTCATTTATTTGTCCTAATCTTCAGCTGAAAGATGACCTCAGACACTGCTCCTCTTATTGGGGTTCAGTGATAGAATGAGAGGGAAAATCAGTCAGAGAAAGGTGATTCCACAAACAGAATTTTGAATTTCCTGAGTTTTGCAGAAGAAAAATACCATAGCAACAGCGGAGCCAAGAGAAAATGGCAGAAAAGCTCTCTTTCATTTTCCTCTAATGGTTTTCCTATTACTGGTGCTCTGATCCACCCACACAAAGCACAGATCAGGAATCTGGGCTTGTGGTAGAAGGTTCTCTGTGATTTAGCCGCTGCTCATTAACTCAGACTTTTTTTCCCTCTTGAAAAAGAAGGGAAGAAAAGGGAAAAAAAGTCAGGCAAGAAACTGCCAAAAAAAAATCTGTGTCCTTTTGCTGTATTAGTACAGTCAACTTATACATGGCTGATTCACATTCTGGCATAAATATCCCTGACATGATCCCACCTGACAAGACTGTGTGACGTGGCATATTAAACTTAAAGAAAAGAATCTTTTAGATCAGATGTTCTCCATCAATTTCAATTTCCAAGTAATATAGCTTAAAGAATTTGGCACATGAAAGAAATGCTGGTGTCTGTCTAGAGTGAAAAAAGATAAATTGTGTATTGCAGCTACTGCTCAGGGTAGGGATGAGAAAATTAATTTTTTTAAAATTGCTGGTTTTCAGCAGGGAATTTTAAGAAATGTTGGGGTGTTTTTTTCAGTTTAATTTTTGTTAATAAATGCAAAACAACTCAAGAGAGAGAGAGCAGAAGCAGCAGAACGCTGAGCAGAACGTTTCTCTCAGTTAACCGCGGTGTTTATCTACACGTGCAGCGTGTTGCCACATGCTCCTGATTAATACAAACGCACAGCTCCTGCTATGAATCTGTGTGCATATAAAAGTGCTGCAGAAATCCACTCAGCTCAGGAGAAAAAAAAAAAAAAAAAAAAAAAAAAAAAAAAAAAAAAGAAAAAAAGAGAAGAGTTTCAATACTAAGAAGATAGAAAAATGACACAGCTTCCAGTTGGCTCCTCTGGTTGCTCCCTGTCCTGATGGCACTCCAGGTTCTGCTTTGTGTTTATTCACAAAGGTGGAACTTTTGACTGAAAAGCTCCATCGTCTCTTTTCTGAGAGATGTTTTTGAGAATTGATTTAATTTATGCAAGAAATGCTTTTTTTAAAGGGTTCTACTGTTTTTTCTTTCATTGATGTTGACCACAGTCATCTTCTGACAAATTAAATCGTAATTTTAAAGAAAAAAAAAGATAAATACCTATCTGCAACTTTATCTTTGTAAAAGAATTAAGATTTTTTTAATCTGTTGTGGGGAATTTGTGGTGGACCTTTCCTGCTGTGATGGGAATGGCACAGTCTTTCCCACCATTACCCAGATGCCCATCAAAGATTGAAAAAAATCCAAGTCTGGCAAGGAACAGACCACACTGGAATGGCCAAATAATTGAAATCATTGAAACAATTTTTTCCCTGCTGCTCCCATTTGTTTCTTCATCTTTTCCAAAGCTGCTCCACCAACGAGGAGATCCTTTGATGGATGAGGGAGAGAAGGAAAGGGCAGTTTTGATGAGTGAGTTCAGAGCTGCCAGGTATTGCTGAGGTGACTCGTGTGTGGAGCCATGAAGTGTCCTCCTGCCACTCCTGGTGTCCCCAAAACTCGATGTGTCAGATTATCCCTTATTCTGACCCAGAGATGGGGCTCCTGAGAGGTGTTTTAAAGGCTTTAATTCCATTTCTAGTCTCATGAGAAGAGTGAGACAGCACAGATGTTACAATTTACGCCATCACAATCAGAAGCCAAACTATTTCCCAATTCCAATCCATTATAAGTGTTTTTTGGCCTATCAGCTTTTGCCACACAATGCTGCTGATGCTTCTAAGCCAAATATCTAAAAATACCCTTCGTGTGCCTTACTACAACACATCTTTCATAGTTCTACTTCTCTAAAATATTTTAGTCTATTTGGAAGGTCATAATTTAAAACTTGTTTCTAGTTCTATTTCTCTCTCAACAATGTCTGTTGTATCCTATAGCCTTTCTAAGTCAACGTATTTTATCTCAGAGTTTGCACACAGAAGCACAAAGCCATGTGAGCCTCCTGCCAGGCTTTGGGAATTCTCTACCAACCCATTTCTCACAGATATGGGGCTCATGGCTGGGTCACCCACTCTGCTGAGGCTGCTGCTCTGCTCCTTCAGCTTCCCAAGAGAGGCACCAAAACCAAAGGGAATAATAATAATAATAACGTACTTAATGGAAAGGAAAAGAACCCTAAGAGGTACAAGGCCAGCACCTCTGAGGAGCAAACTCTGCGTGGGCTGCAGAGGCAGTGAGTGGTGCATGACCCAGCAGAGATGCTCAGCAAGATCCATGGCTCTGAACACAGGCATTAACCACAAGCGGAATATAAACCCTTCATTTAGCTTGGGGTAAAGAAAGAAACAAAACTGTTCCTTGATGTCGTGTCAGAAGAGATCACGTCTGACTCTGATGTGCTGCAGAAGAAATTTTGCATGTGATAGAGCCCACAGTTCCTCCATGTCCTTCATGCCTTTTGGGCACAGAGAGGGGCAGACAGTTGGATTCAGAGCAGGGCTCTGATGATGCCAGACAAGTACAGAGAGAGAGGGGAAAGTTCTTTTGCTCTGGGCAGCTGGAAAGAAAACACAACTTTTGCTGTGTGTGAGGCAGCTGGGGGGTTACTCAGGCGAGATTTATTTGTGCAGAGCCCAGGAGATGGTTCAGGGCTCTTGGTGGTCCAGAGATGAGACCAGGTTTTTCTAGGAAAAGAAAGGAGTGTGTCCAGGGGTTTAGAAAATAAAATCCTTAAGCCTGTCTATCTGTAGATACAGCACTGAGATTAGACTTGTTACAGAGTGCAGCAATTCAAGTGTCAGACACACATTCAGCTGGGTTTGCTCATCCAGCCCCTGTTGAGGTGCAGGGTTTGTGTCCTGACTTCCCTCCCCACAGTTTAAACAACAGTAGCTGCTCACCTGCCTCAGACAGATGCTGCAAAACAGACCTTGGGAACTGAGAGAGGTGGTTGTGCTTTAGAGGTGCTGAATAAGTAAAAAAAGCTTGGCACACATTTTTTTGACCGTGTTTCTATCTCCTCTGGCGCTTCCTTTTAGAGAGAGACAGCTTGCAATCAAAAGAGTTAAATGAGTTAAATGTTGCAAGAAATGCCTATTTCAACTTTACGTGCCCTAATTTCACTGTTGAAAGTTTCTTTGATCTTTTTTTTCTTTCAGTTTAGCTTCAGTAGGAGAAACTTGTGCCTAACAACAACACTGCAGTGTGGCCAAGTCTTCAGGTAATTTGTTCGAAGTAGAAAAGCAACGAGCAACGGTGTAGGAAAAACTTCAGTAGGATCATGGAAAGGTTTCTATTTGTTTAAATCAGTTTTGGGGTTGTCAATATATAGATCTCAGAATTGTGCAGTCTGTGGGTGTTTCATCTGTAACATGTGATGCCAAGTTTGTGGAAAAAGTTTGTCTTGGTTTGTACAAAAGATGAGTGGTTAATTTTAATAGCAGCAATCATAAATGAGCGGTCATTTAAAATTAAATGCAAATTTAAATGAAAAGTCATTTTGAACTAGGCTTATTTCAATTAATCATCCTTTAGAAAAATATTTGTGTTTTCAGCTGGCTATAAAACCCTTATAGTAATTTCTGGGAAAAAAAAAAACAACTCTAATATTTATTTTTAATAGCACATAATTGTCTTTCAAGAGACTTGGTTGTTAGGTCTGATAGACAAAGAATCTAATTTAGCAGCATTTGCAATAAGAAACTTCTTCATAGCAAATTCAAAACATTTCCAAAGAGGAGAGAACCATGTGATTCTCAGTGCTTTAGCCCTTTGTCGTTCGGCTTTGCAGATTTTTTGGGGAAGGTTGTAGGGGAAGAGGATTAAAAGGAAAAAATGTCAGAAGTGTTCCTGATACTTTTGTGTATCATTAGAAAAATTAACTGTCGCTCTCCAGCGTTTGGAGTCGGGCGTTGGGATGGAGCTCTGCCGGCACTCAGGGATCTGCACTAACGAGCCTGATGCGTGCTGACATCCAGCAGACCTCATTCCTTCACTTCCAAAAACTCAAAGGGAAAAAGCTGCAGAAGTCCACAGGGAATTGCCACAGAGTCACGATGTTTGGAAGGAAGGAGAGGCATATCCTGTAGTTTTGGATGCAAAAGTAGGACTTGCATTTCAGTGAATATCAAAAATCATTTGTGTCGTGTGTGCACAGGCTTTGTGAGGTCTAAACACCAGTAAAACTGGTGAAAGGGAAGGTTTGTAAAGATACCTGGTATTTTATTCTGCTTTTCCTCGTGTAATTCCAACACTTCATTCAGACAGAGAGCAGATGCTGGGAGAAATATCACTGTGTGCCTGCCTGAGCCAAGACTTTTCCTGGGCAGCTGTTCTAGGGCTGGAACAAGATTCGAAGACAGAAATGTCTTTGATAAGGAATATTCTGATATCAGCCATTGGTCCATGCAATCTGCATGCAATTGTGATTTTACTGATTAGATGGACTGTGCAATTTCCCATTTATTTAATAAAGTCTGCAAAGCAGTCATGAAATGGAAAAGGGAGTGAGTGTGTGAAAGCAGCTGAAAAAAAGAAGTCTTTAACATCTACGTAATTTATAAAGTCCTTAATTGGAATCTATTAAGTGAAAAACCTCAAGATTAAAATATTTCATTATTGTAAAGATAACAGCAGGGATGGAAAGCAAGGAATGAGAACACTGGTCTGGGTTCTGTTTCAGTAGTTTCTGTATTTTCTAACTTCAAAAGTTGCAATACCTTTTTACACTTGTTGGCAAAACTGCAGCTCAAAGTGATTTTGTCCCTTTATTATTTCTTAAACTTTATGCTGCAGAAAGCAAAGTCTTTCTGGATGTGATTGTGCTTAAAGCTAGCTGCAATATTTAGGGGAAACAATCACAAATTCCAGTCACAGCTGTGTGTATAATTAGTTTCTGAACTGGAAGGAGAACAGGGAAGAAAATGGGTTGGTCTGAAATCACGTTTCGTTTTCCTTGTGTTTCCTTCCCAAATGTTTTAGTGCTTTGTTGTGTTTAGTGTTGCAGTGCTTTTCCTGTTGCAATCAAACCAAAAACCCTAAAAGACAAAATAGAGAAGGAAAAAAGAAAGAAAAAAACCTATATGTTGCAATGGATGAAAAACTCTAAACTAAATGAAAGGCATTGTTGCATAGTTTCCAATCTCAATTTTAATCTTTAAATTCGGTTAATTTTAAAATTAAAATTAAAATAGATGGTAGTGCCCTTCACTGCCACTGATTTCTCTGAAAATCAGAGGAGCCTGATAATTGTTAAATGATCATTGAATATCAAAGTACCTCTTCATTGTTCAGTCAACCAGCAATTGTGTCTGCAGGTAAAATGATGTTGGATTAAATCTAAATTCTCTAGAATTTAGACTGTACTCCAGTTTTCACTATTTTGTTTGGGAATTGTGACATCCACTTGGAAACCTCGAGGCAACAGCAGCTGACAGCCAATTTCTTTACTGATAAAACTGAGGGGGTATTCAGACTGAGAATCAGCTAGATAGCCAATGTAATTTTACATATTCATTAATTATATACATTAATTCTGAGTGTGTAAACACCAAAAACTAACAATGGTCTGATTTAAGCTTCTGGCCTGGGTCTATCTTCATTAAAACTTCTGATTGTAAAGATCTTTGTGATGTCCTTGCAGCTTAGGAGCTATCAGGAGCCAAGGCTTCCAGCACCAGGTTCCAAGAAAACTTGTTCTTTTAAGAGCTGAATTTCTGGAAATATATTTGAGGGAATAGGGAAGAGAACAATGCAGTTCTCTTTGAATGGAGTGAGGAACTCTGTAGCACATAAAGAACCTGGCAGGGGTCCATGAAAATTACCATCAGAGATAAAAGGGATCTAACCATTGCTATGCTGGGAGAGTACAGTGAAACCCTGATGTTGGGCTTTTGGCAGGTCTAGGCATAAGACAAACACTTAGTGGTGCACAGCCCAGGCAGAGCTGGCATCTCCTCCTCTGGAGCTGCCCTGCCAGCTGCCTCAGCCACAAACGGGATCCCACAGACATGAACAGTCAAGGGTGAACAATGGGAAAGGTGAAATGTATTCCAGGGGTTCAGAAAGAAGAGTGAGACTGGGGAGTGTTGATTTTAATGCCAATTTGGCTTTTCTGCATCAGAGATACAGTGGAATGGGGAGAAGTGAATGCTCTTGGACAAGTAGAAAACTGGAGAAGCTGGGTGTTGTCTGTCCATGCCATCTGTGGGTAACCACATAAACTGCTCAAATCACTGACCCTGCCTATGAGAGCTGAGCTCAAGCTGGCTGCCAGTGACTGTGGGGGTCTCTGGCTGTGTCTGCCTCACCAGAGAGACAATGAGGGACAGTGGAGGCTCACATGAAGGTGCTGATGGTGCCCAGTGGGCACCTGGGGCTGTGCAGGACTTGTGGTGCCCTGGCTCGGCCTCAGAGGGTAGATGTGCACTGGTGAGTGACCAAGCACTTACCTTGATCCCTGAGTACCCACTAGTTATAAACTCAGAGGTGCTGTAAGGAGTAATTAATCTGTAATACCTCCAGGAACACTTTAAACATGAAGAGTGTCACCTCAAATTTGTCATAAAATGAGGTGACAAATCATTTGAGCAAATGTTGAGTACCTGTCATAAGACATCCTCTCATAAGAGTGAGAATCTTCTAATAATCATTAGCAGCTTATTTGCATGGAGTTTTCCTGCATTTGATGTGAAATCTTGTTTGGCTGGATGCAAGGAAGGCTAAGTATGTGCTGAAAGCCAGTAATTTGATTATCTACACTCTTTCTGTCTAGTTATATGATCCTTGCAAAGTCCTTTATTAAACTCCATTTAGAAAGAGTTGCTAAACCTTGGTGGAATGCCAACCATGCTAATATAATCTGGCCAGTGAAGAGTAGGTGCTTATTGAACAGAAAACTTTAATCTTGTTAAGACTGGATACAAGAGGAAACGGTAATAACTGGGTTGTGCTGAAACTGTCGCTCAGACAATGAAGGTGGCACCTAGGCTGTGGTGTGGACACACCTGTCCTTTTTCGTACTGAAAAACTCTTCTTTCATGTAGGATAATCCTAATGGATAGGATTCCGGGAGAGCTTTCCACAGGTCATAATTATCCTCCATGCCAGCAGTTCCTGAATAGGCATCCTGGTCACTTCATTTGCACGCTCTGTAGCTGCCATTTGTTTCTTCCAAGGGGAGGGATTCCTTTGAGGCAAGATTGGTTAGCAGTTTCTATCTTTCAAAAGCAATTTTTAGAGCATCGATAGACGCCGTGGAAAGTCGCAGATAGCAATAAAATGGGATCTAAAATAAGATGTGCTCTTGGCATTTTGTCTGTACGTGTTAGGGTGCAATCGAGGCCGTGTAATTGGAAGGCATTAGAAGAAGCTGGGCAGTGATCTGCCACAGCACATTGAAAAGAGTCCCCTGTAGGGAACCCTCAGCCCCAAATGTGAGAGCTGTGGATGGGGACATGTATCTCCAGAGCTGGGCCACATTCCTTCTAGGGCCATAAACTGCTTATGGAAACACTGGAAAGCCACACTGAAATAGCTGGGCTGAGAGTGGCTGAAAGCTATGGGTGCTTTCAGTGAAAGGTTTAATGAGGATGGGGAATTTGGGCCAAGTAAGAGCACAACAATGCTGAGAGAAACTAGGAGATCTGTTCTGCTGTGAGTTTCATTTAAAGACTGAGCCAGGGTGAACACTGCAGCCTGAAGAGGTGCATGCAGACTCTGTGAATCAATGTCCAGCCTGGCTCTTGCATGCACACAACTGGAACAGCTCAGTGAGTTTGGATATCTAGACTCCCTGTTATTGCCTTAACACGACCCTGGGAGCAGTTTGTGGCCAACATTTGCAGCATCAGAGGGGACAAACCCATTGAGAGGGAAGGGACTCCCCATGCAATGTCACACATGGTGGCAGGTGAGACAGAGGTGACCCCAGGCCATCCCTTGGCTTCAGCCAATCTCCAGCCTCATGTGGTTTGTTCTGTTCTGGAAAAGACCACAGTGAAGTTACAGTAAAGTTACACACCCCACCCTTGCTCCTTTTGGGGGGTGTGTATTGCTCCTGTGACCATCACAAGATCCAGTGACCATTGGAGCTGCTGTGGCTCTGCGTTTTCTTTTCCAAGAACGAGTGACTGACATTCATGACAAGGTCTGAGCACAGCCTGATTCAATCTCATA
Organism: Sterrhoptilus dennistouni; assembly: GCA_013397095.1. Lineage (NCBI taxonomy): Eukaryota > Metazoa > Chordata > Aves > Passeriformes > Zosteropidae > Sterrhoptilus > Sterrhoptilus dennistouni. The sequence continues at coordinate 1,098,892 of VWZU01013613.1, read as the reverse complement.
ATTTTAAGCAATAATAGAAGTAAGGCTCTTATTTAGTGGTAAAAATGAGCTTTCTACTTGGAATGAGGAAAGAACAAATACTCATAATTGTTTCTATATTCCATTATGCAGAATATTTGATAGAAACCCAGTTGTGAAATTAGACTCTGTCAGTACCTTTTCTGGTCTCATTTTACAATTATGTGCATTGACATCTGTTATTGCTAATTACTTCTTCAAACTTCAGCAATGATCTCTTGCACTTCCTGTAAGAAATGCTGAAAGCTTTTAACAAACAAATTAATTATGTATAGTCTTTGATGCAAATTAGCCCAATTAGTTGTAGCATTGATACCTTCTTCATGTAAAAAGAAAAAAAGAGAAAGAATGATGGTATACATATTTATAAGTACCTTTTTGACAGATGATGGTAGGTCATGATGAGGAATTCATTTCGATTTATGGAATGACTTTTTAAAAATGACAAACCAAAGTAACAGTCTTGTGAAAATGTGTTGACTTCACAAAATATGTTGATTATTTAAAGATGGTTCTTGCTGGGAGAATCAGTGTAAAGTGATTGTTATTCTTCAGTCTAAGTGACACCTTAAGTAAACACAATGGTGTTGCACTGTGTGACACTAACTTGTATTGATCAAATGTGGTTTTTTTCAGCATTTCGTCCTAAATGTATTTGAACCTCACCCATTTGGGGTGGAAATGGTCTACAACAAAAGGACTTGAAATCAGCTGTGATTTTGTTAGGAGAGGGAAGACAACCATGTCAGCCAAAAGGACACTTTATGGCCCCTCAAACCCCAATCTGCCTGGCTTTTCCTTTCAGTAAATTCACCTTCCACCCCTGGACTAGGTCAGCCCTTCCCAGGAACAACAACTTGTCCAATCCATACACGATCCAATGGAGTTCGATCGCTCCCTTACAGCTTTCCCCTCTGAAGAAATTCAAATTATTGACTGAATCAGAAGATTTCTTTTCTTCTCTTTGGGTTGTTTCCTTTGTTTCACTGCATGTTGAGGAATGTGAATGACAAATTTTCTGTGGTTGGCTTTTGAGGGTTGGTCATTGTCAGAGCGGGTGTGGCGATAGCGCCTGTGGAATGTGTTGGGAACTTAATTCCCCTTCTGACTCCTCTGCCCAGGTATTTCATTAATTCCTACCAGGGCAGCCTGTGGAGAGTTACAAAACTGGGACTGCAACCTTTATGAAATGCCAGTTCCAGGAAATAACTGGTTTGCCTTCAATCTGCAGCTTCCAAAAATTACAGCATCAACCGGGTGCTATAGAGGGGCACTTTTTTGCATATATCATTTCTGAGATTACATTTGCCTGCCACAGAGCTGTTTGAAATCAGCCATAACTCATGTTTGAATATGTCAAAGAAAGAAAAAAAAAGTCATGCTTTGTTTGAATATTTTTTCCCTAATGGGATAGAGTCAAAAAACTGTGTTTGCATGTTTTGTAACTCCAAGGCAAAACTCTTTCTCTAAGAGTGTTTCAGCAGAGGGATGGGAAAGAAATTGCACTCCACACTTTTGGTTTTCAAAACTTCAGTGTTTGAGGTTTTCTCACAACTGTAAATCAAGTCACAGCTTTTGTGATTTTTGTGGAAAAATAGGAGTATCATTTGAAAAAACTACTTTTGGTATTGAGATATTTCAGTGAGAGAAATGTTTAATAGAAGTGCCTGGTTGGGGACAGTGTGAACTTAACCACAGAGACATGCTACAGAAACTGGCTGTGGTCATCTGGAGAAACAGCATTTACTTCATCGTGTTCCTGACAAAGATGGGGCATTGCAAATTTTCCACTCTCTAGAAGTAACAAAACAAAACTCATTGGGATTGATATCAATATTTGCTTCTTCACCCCACCGAGATGTTGTGAAATTTTGTTTTCAGTTTTGTAACCAGCAAAACTTCGCTCTAATAAGCAGAAATGAAAAGTCGAGTCGAGTGTCAGGTATTTCAAAATGACCAGTTTGGGAAGGGAGAGTTGCAGGTTTGAAGTCTTCTGCTTTTTATTAGGTTACCGAGTCCAATAAAATAAAATAAACCAAACTGAGTGCAGTCACCTGTGCCACGCAGGTGTGCAGGCAGAGAATCTGAGTCACACACACTTGGGAACCCACTGGGTTTGTGTGAGGGATCTGTGGGTATGATGAGGGGGCTTTTTATACCAATAGGTACTGGCTTTAAAATTCCAAGTGTTTCTAAGATGGGACTATTCAGGAATCTTCCTTCTGCAGCAGTTTTTGCCGGACTAAGGGGTGTGTGACACACTTGGGAACCAGGGCAAGCTCCAGCCCTTGCCCGTGGTTTGTCCTGGTCCAGACTCCATCCTGTCCTTTACTCAGAGCCTCTGTGAGTAAGTGACCAGGCATCCAGGACCTTGCAGAGCAGGGACAGCCCTTGAGTTCCCAGATTCCCATCTGGAGGCGGCAGTTTCGCCAGAAAATTCACAGGAGCATCGCACCTTCTACTGGGCAAAATTCTTAGGACTGAGGCATTAGCTGAGATTTGTAGTTCAGGACAGGCAGTCCTGTACTAATCACTGCAAACGCAGATACTGAGGAGCTGAGAGGAGCTGGGAGGAGGGAGCTGAGCCTGAATTTTAGTCATGCTCATCCTGGGTTCAGGTCCCAACAGAGCCCAAGGCCCCCGAGCCCTCAGCCTGTGCCCTAACTGCAAACCCAGTTTCTGTTCTCCCCAGTTGCATTGTTTTCTCTTGGAATTCTGCCTCATGTTTTCCTAATTATTCCACTGCAATACTCAACCCAATAGTTGCACGAGGAAGCCGATCATAACGATTTAAACACTTCTACAAAAGGCAGATTAGCAGATTAGTGACTGCTCTGGAAAATGTGCAGCAGTGCTTGAAAATTAATCCTGCTCTTAATGCAGGGAAGAAACAAGCAGGCCTGTTATTAGTGTTTCCTATTTAAAATACACTTCAATTTCTGATTTTAAAATTGCAAATGCTGTAAGAATATGGTGAAGTATGTGTTCTGAAGAAACCTCTTGAGGTTTCCTTTAGCTAATTATTTACAGTACGAAGATCTGGCATAACAGGTACAGGCATCCTGGCGATTATGTATGAACATAATCATGGCCTGTCAGATGTTTTTAATTAAGCTTTCCCCAGTCTGAGTGCTCTGAATGGTGATGAGCATTAACATCCTTCAGCAGAGCAGTGCACAACTTCCTTGCAGACTGTGACCATGTGCTGTGCTCAGTGTTTAGCTTTGAAGTGTGGATTGAGTTTGAAACTGGGTGAAGTGAGGTCCTGTGTTTGTGCCTTGGTGATTCCTGCTCCCTCCCAGCTTTAGGCTTCTATCTGACTGTAGACTAAAGTAGGTATAAGGAGCTTTTCTGCAGCCAACATCTCATGGGGGGATCTAAAAAAGACAGGCTGGATACATTCCCAAATATACTCCAACATCAGGTTCTGCAGGGTGAACTCTCCTTTCCTTGTTCTCAGGAGTGCTGCACCAGTGACTGACTTGTTACCTGGTTAACATGGAGGGGTTACATGGAAGTGGAAATACTACGGAAAACTCAGTGATAGGCTGGATGAAGACACAAGGTACAGGAAAGTGATTTTCTCCCATCCACCCAGCAGTGGTGAGGCCACATCTGGTGAGAAGTGTCAAATCCAGGGATGCCCAGTGCAAGGAAGACTTTAACAGAGCAAAGAAAGACAAGCCCTGGGCAGCAGGGCTCAGAGGTTGGTCCTGCTTTGAGCAGGAGGTGGGACCAGATGAAATCCAGAGATTCTTTCCAGACTCAGTTGTTCCACAGTCCTTTAATATCTCATGAGGGGTGAGGGTATTACTTTTCCTAAATAATTCTGTTTCTTAGTGTGCTTAGAGCTGAGATCAGCCAAGCTGTGTCAGAGTTTTTCTGTGTTCTCAAAGCAATTTACTGGTGTCTCATACCAACAAATTGGGAGGAAATATGTTGTTGTTTATATGGTGATGGGGGATGACATCCATACACCTGCACACAGGTACAGAGAGGTTTTCTGCACACCCAGGAAGAAAGATTAAAACCTTTATAACATTGCTGCTTTTAATATATAATCAATTGGCTATTGCTTGCTGCATTAGCAAGAATTTTGTTCTACAGGAGGCCTGTGGGATGTGACTCCTTGATCTCACTAAAAATTCTGTGTGTTCAAAACCAAAAGTATGGTTTAATACCTAAGAAAACTGTCCTAGGATGTGAAATATATCCGAGTGGTGTCTCTTGCTAAAGGATGTGGTGAAGGGCCATTTATTTTATTCCCCCTCAAAATTCACCTCAACAATAGAATACAACTGATCACACCTTTCCAGCTGGAGGGCAAACCCTCAGCAGAAGCACATCACAATAACTAAACCAAGCAGTTTGTTTTCTCCAGTTGACTTTCAAAGACCATTTACTCCATGGACCTGCTTCCCTTGCTCCCTTAGGGGCCACCAGCCACAATCACAGTGTGAAGGTATTTATTAAGGGAGCTATTCTGAGAGGAGAGGGCTCAGCTGACCTGCAATGTGGAGTTTTTAATTTCTTTCAATCTTCCTTAGTCTGGGCTCTAAACAGATCCAGATCCACAGAGTTGTACAAACCAACAGAGAGTGCTGGTGCCCCTGGAGCTCTCCTGTGCATCCAATCCAGTGTGTCCCCTTTGTTTTCATTTTGCTTTTTCTTTTTCCTCCTCGCTCTTTTTTTTTTTTTTTTCCTTTTATTTTTCTTTCCCAGAAGAATTGGGGAGGGGGTTGTGTGTCCTGCTTTTTAAAGAGGGAAACTTCTGGCCATCTGCATGTAAAACAGGTTGTTGCTTGCATGAATATCTATGCGTGGTCATTTAGGAATGCTCATGCATTTCCCTGTTTTGTGTACAAAACTGTGTGAATTGCATGCAATTTAGGGTGGAGAGTGCAATCCTCAAGTATTACTGCACAAAGTACAGCAGCTCAGCTTTTGTCAAAAAATGAGCTATGTAAATAAAGGTGATATTGGCAGAGATGATGAAATTAAGATTAGCAAATAATGAGTAAAATTATTTGCTTGACTACAAAGAGAAGCTGGATGAGAATCTTATCTGGGAAACAAATGTAAATCCTCAGATTCCATTAGAGATACATTAGGGGTTGGTGACAGCTCCCAATCCATTCAATATCCATATTAGCCCTGAAAGGGCTGCATTACAAAGATTCTGTGTAGGGCTGGTTACACGGAGTCCTCACTGGTACAATAAAAAATCTTCTATTACTTAACCACTTCCTGCAATCATCATCTGCGACTGTAACTGTTTGAAATTAGCTGAACAGGATCCTCTTTTTTTGTTAATTTGCTTATGATTATAATTGAGGGAAAACCATTCTTTTTAAAAACTAGTTAGTTTTCAACTTCAGGCCAAAACCTTCCCACTATCCAAATGAAAGAGCAGAGATAAAATATTTTCTATTTTATTCAGTATCAGCTTCTTAAGTATTTAAATTTTTTTCTAACAAATGCTTAAAAACATAAATCATGCAAACTTGTGATTATGTGCTTGCATAGTGATTTGTAATGTCAAATTTTTGGAAAATTTTTATTTGCATTCTTGATAAAGTAAATGCTGTCTGTTATTATACCTGTTTCTGCTATATGGAAATCACAGTGCTTAAACAAACTGCATTATGAAAAACATGTGTTTTGAGAACCTGTTCTCTAAAGATATTTAATTTCCATTTAGAACACTAGCTTTAAAATTAATGACTCTGCTTCAAAATGCAAATTCACCTTCTCTATTTCAAGCAGACAAACTGAAGTTCACTGACTCCTGAAATATCGCCGCTTTGTCCCAAGAAAGCGCTGTCTTTTTAAATCTCAGCTCTAATTCTTCTTTGATTTTGCATCAACACCTTAATGGGGAAAAAATTCGCCACAAATCAGCATCTGATTAGCCCAAATCATCCCCTCTTAATCCCCTCTCTGAAAAAAAAAAAAAATGCCATTTGCAAAGTGCTATTGTGCGCCGATGTAGCATCTTTGTAAGTTTAAAAAACCCAGGTGTATTGATGAAAATATATAGAACATTTTAATTAAAACTCATAAAATTGTCGGACATCTGCTCCAAATTGTTCAACATTTTAGTGGTTAACAGATTTTGTGCACCTAGATAATGAATTACTCGTTATTATTGGCATAAATAGTAGCTGTGGGGCTTTTTATAGCAAGATCAGAAGCCTCTTTGTGCGAGCTCTGGCTTACTTTATAGTCTTTTGGCAGATGCCTATTAGAACCAATAAGTTTAGCTAAAAAAAGGGGAGGCAGAGTTAAACACAGGAAACAAGAGTTGAATGTCCGCCAATAAAAATGATCACAAATCAGGGCTGCTGATGTCATAACCCTTGAGGTCAGAGGTTGGGCGAGGAATAAATGGCTCTGAAAGGGGCAGCCTGTCTGGAGGGGCTGAGCTGTTGTTGGCAGGCAGGCACGGCCATGAGTAAATGGAAGGCACAATGCCGCCACTGGGCCTCATTAGCAGCCGGGCCCCGGTGAAGAGAAGTGTTTGATGAGTCCTACACGTCCCACTGTGGCACTGTGTGATGGAAATGGAATAATTACTATGATCTAATGGGCGTCTCTTTTGCATGCGGGCCCCCGGTGAATGGAGCCCCTCTTTCATGGCATTCAGCCCGGGTTGTGTAAACTGTGGGGTGCCGCTGGGGATGGAGCGGCGGCAGGTCCCCGCCGGCCCGCTCGCATTCACCCTCAATAGAAAGGGAAGGCCAAGTAATTTACTCCGCTGCCTTTCACCATGAGAGTGGCAGATTGAAGGTCACACTCGGTTTGGCAGGACTTGAGTCGCGCTCTCTGTGCTGACGCTGAGCGAGACAGATGCGGCATCTCTCCGCTTTCGGGGACTTTTCGGGGACGAGCCGTTTAATTGCGTGTGTGCTCGCCCAGCCGGACAATGCCACGCTGGATATCCCAATTTTCGGAGAGCAAACCCCGTGGGTTTGAGTTGTCTGGTCCATTTTTCATGAGTTTCACGTGTCTGAGCTCACCCAGCTCTGTGTAGGGTGGTGGTGGTGGCTCTCGGGGTCTCGTCGGAGCTGGGTGGAACCCCGATTCAGCTGGTAACAAACGGCCCCATTGTTGTCTTTATATAGATCATTAAAAGTCCGAATTAAAATAATTGCGTCTTGTGTAGACGTGCTGCTTTTTCGGGGCTGAAAAGATATGCGACATTGTCTCTGCCTAAAATTTGTTAGGAATGTCGTGGTAATGATATTATATCGATTGTGTAATGCTCCATGTTCTGTCTGAATCCAGGCTGCCACAATCCTGACATAACAAGATTTCGTTGTGGCTGATTTCAGATGTCTATATTAACAATCAGCATCATTTCCTTATTAATTTCATGCTTTGTGCTTCCATATGGCTTAAATTAAATTTCTCAGACTTTTTTTTTTTTTTTTAAGTGGGATAATATTTTTCACAAACTCCCTCGCTCCAGAAATGTTTTGTGCATTTTTCCCCAGCAATTCCCTGTGGGCACGCTTTTTAGGGAACTTTAGACCAGCTTTTATTTTTTGATGTTTGCTTTTATTATATGCTCCATGTATGGCTAACAAAGGCCAAACCATGGACACACCAAAGTCAATGGAAAAACTCTCAATGACTGCAGTAGGACCAGGATTAAAGTGTGTGGTCTACACAAAATTCAGTGGAATCCAGTCTCTTGGAAAATATTTTTCCATGGGATATTTTCTAAGGTCATTTTAATTACGACCTGTACAGTATTTCTGTTGTTTGCGGTCACACGGAATCCTCACTCATCATTTGTGAAGACAACACAATCTTTCCTTTAGGCAACATTTTTTATTTTTAAAGAAGGAATAGATTGTGGATACTTGGGAAGGTCAAATCTAGGTCAGCATCAGTGCTCTAAGCAGTACTCTAAACACATGTTTACATCATTTGGAACCCATTATTCATGGTTTTATATTACTTTATTGTGAAATAATGCATCAACAGTTTTGCTTTGTTTTGTATTTAACTGGTAATATTTGAGTGTTAAACTTCACATCAGCGGAGTGTGGGAGAAACAAACATGTACAATTACTAGACAAAATAGATTGGAAGTTGATGATCTTCTGTTGCCTGTGGAATCACAGAAGCAGTGATGTGGTTTTCTTGGCTACTTCAAAGGAATCCACAAAAAA
>VWZU01013613.1:1075440-1090679 GCA_013397095.1 Sterrhoptilus dennistouni | reverse complement strand
AAAAAAAAAAAAAAAAGCACCTAGTAAAAGCAAAAGTTTTTGTCAGGAACTGTAAATTCTCTGTACCTGGGTCTGTGTGATTATGTCTTCCCAACAGTTTAGAAAATTGTTCGAGGTCCACAAATTGAAGAAGTCTGGATGTAATACCTTTCAATGTGTTATTCATTATTTGCCATAATTTTATGATTCCTTTCCTTTGCTTCTTTGGCTAAATCTGAATTAAACTGGCAGCAATCATCTAAACCTGCCCAGGGCTTGGTCAGTGCCCTGAAAGACAATAACTGTAATAACTGTGCTTTTCCAAGTGTCTGACACAGGTTTCACCAGCACATTTCCCAGCTGCAAGCAGAGCCAGCAGCGCTGAGATTTCCAGCCAGGGAGGTGACAGGAGGCTCAGCACTTCACCCTCTGCACTGGCACATCCTCAGGAGTCACTAAATCCATGGATTTCCCTTCTGTGTGCCTCACACAGGGCTTTGCCTTTCCTTTGGCCCCACAGAGTCAACGGGGGTTTTATCCCTGGGACAAGTCAAATAGGATTTTCTGACACTCAGCAAGTGCAAGGGGAGCAGAGGATGCTCTTCCTTAGCAGGTTTGGGGGTGTCTGGCTGCAGCCTCCCACTCACAGTGTCACCCACGCTGTGTCACCCAGGCTGTCCCCAGCCTGTGTCACTCAGACTGTCCCATCCTATGTCACCCGGACTGTCCCAGGCTGTGTCACCTGGGCTGTCCCAGCCTGTGTCACCTGGGCTGTCTGTTCCCAACCTGTGTCACCCAGGCTGTCCCAGGCTGTGTCACCCTGGCTGTCCCAGGCTGTGTCACCTGGGCTGTCCCAGCCTGTGTCACCCTGGCTGTCCCAGGCTGTGTCACCCGGGCTGTCCCAACCTGTGTCACCTGGGCTGTCCCAGGCTGTGTCACCTGGGCTGTCTGTCCCCAGGCTGGCTTTTCTCTCTGCGTCCAGCGCATCCATAAAATTGGGGAACATCACACCGAGCCCATCTAAATTCACCCCCTGGTTCTGCTGCCCCCCCTTTATTTCTGTCCCCCTTCCAGCCAGTGGGACATCAGGAATGTCACACCTTGGTCTGAAGCACCCTTGGTGTGGCCAGAGCTGGCAGCTCCCAGTTTTTCTGAGTGCACCAAGCAGGGCTTGTACCAGGCAGGGAGTTCAAAGAGCACCAGAAATGAAAGACAGTCTCCACCAGATTTCCCAAGTTGCTCAACACTCAGCAGTTCCCTTGCTGAGTCTGCACCTGAATAAGTGCCTTGATTTTTCAGACTTATTTGCCAGGCTGTAGCTCTCACTGCTGCTCATGATAAATAAAGTTTCAGAGGGAGTTGTTGTCTATGAAGTAGCTGGGAAACCTTCCCTGTTATACCTGCTGTTATTAGAATTATTATTCTTTTATTTGTTAAAGCTGTTATTTGTTCCTATAAATATTCTGTGGTAAATTAATCCCACTTCGGGAGATGGAGCAGGTTTGGCGCTGTCATTTAATACACGGGAAGGTAAACATCGCTGATAGAAATCTGTCAGAGGCAGGAAAACACAAAAGCCATTTCAGAGTTTCAAGTCAGTATCGATCCTCCTGAAACCGATTTTTTACTATTTCTTGGTTTTTTGGGAGCAGGCAGCACCAGCAAAAAAACCCCAATTACAAATCCCATCCCCCACTGAACCACTGGGGAAAAAAAAAAAAAAAAAAAAAAAAAAAAAAAAAAAAAAAAAGGTTAAATTTAAATAATCATTTCGAGCGCTGTTCCTGTTGTAGGTGGGGTTTGGAATGCAGAGTACAACAGACCCTCGCATTTTTCCCTGATTATCTTTAATTACTTGCGAGGGCTGAGCAGCTCGCGTTACCCCCAGGCACCGCAGACTGACAAGGAATCTTCTTTTAAGCCTTTTATAGAGCATCGCATTATCGAGTAACCAACAGAGCAAAACTGACACCAAAAGAAAGTTCATTATTACTTTCGTTATTGTCGAAAGAGTTTTTATTTACTTCTGAAGCACCACTTTTAAACACACTGTCCACTCGGAAAGTGTTGCCACTCCAGGGTTTCTCCCCTGCCCTGGAGGAGACTCTGGAGCTGCAGCTCCGAGCCCAGAACTCCTTCAGGAAAAGCTTTTTGTGCCTTTTGAAAGTACCTGCACCTCTAATTTGAAGTCCTGAAGGTATTCCTTTTGCCAGACTTTAGGTGGGAAAACCAGAAAATTTTCTGTACTAGGAGATCTTTTTTTGGCATTTTTTTTTCTCTTTTATTCTGCGTTTTTGGATGATGTGGGCTCTGAGCTGGGAGCTAAAGCTCGCAGATGAGAGAGAGGTTGGATATGGAAAAGCAGAAAATTTTCTGTATTAGGAGATTTTTTTTTGCATTTTTTTCTTATTTATTCTTCATTTTTGGATGATGTGGGCTCTGAGCTGGGAGCTAAAGCTCGCAGATGAGAGAGAGGTTGGACATGGAAAAGCAGAAAATTTTCTGTACTAGGAGATCTTTTTTTGGCATTTTTTTTTCTCTTTTATTCTGCGTTTTTGGATGATGTGGGCTCTGAGCTGGGAGCTAAAGCTCAAAGATGAGAGAGAGGTTGGACATGGAAAAGCAGAAAATTTTCTGTACTAGGAGATCTTTTTTTGGCTTTTTTTTTTTCTCTTTTATTCTATGTTTTTGGATGATGTGGGCTCTGAGCTGGGAGCTAAAGCTCACAGATGAGAGAGAGGTTGGATAAGGAAAAGTGGAAAATTTTCTGTACTCGGAGATTATTTTTTTTGCTTTTTTTTCCTCTTTTATTCTGCGTTTTTGGATGATGTGGGCTCTGAGCTGGGAGCTAAAGCTCACAGATGAGAGAGAGCTCTGCTGCTCCTGTGTCTGTCACAGATCCCTCGGAGGGATGCAGCAGGACAGGGGGTGTCCAGAGCTGACAGATCTGTGCCAAAGTGTCAACACCGGGCACTTAAAATCCCAGGGTCTCTGATGTGAACCTTCTTTGCTGGGGTTAACAAAGCATGGCACTAATGGATGGTGGGAAGAGATGGAGGTTTAATCTGTACAAAAGCATTCCCAGCGCCTGAATTTTGGCGCATTTACCTTGATGAACCCCCAGCTGTGATTTAATGGCACAAAATCCTGACACAGCACATGGGGCCAGTGAGGAACTGAGAGGACACAAAGAATTATCAAAAAGTTGGAATAAAATTAGCCAAGGGCATGTCCCTCTTTCTCTGAGCCTGAGGGATCACCTATACCCTGAAATTCAGCTGGGGTTGCTAACCAGGGCTCCTCAGAGAGTGCTGAGGATGCTGCTCATGACAAAATACTCCTCCATCCATCTCCTGGATTTCCTCACCACTCTACCTGCATGTCCCACTACATGGAAAAACCCAAACCCAGAGTCTTCTCTTGGGTGTCGGCCATTTGGATCAATGCTTTCTGCTTCATGAGTGCAGGATAAAAACTTCTCAGTGTTCCCAGAGGCCAGCGGTGGCTGTGTGAAGTCTCAGGTGTAGAGCAGTGGCAGCCGTCGGAACAATTTGGTTGCCGAGATTAAAGTTGCCAAGCACATCTGCAGCTCACAGGGTGCAGTTCCTGCAATTCCCTCTGCCTGGGAAAAACCTTGTGAGGTGTCCAGTAACTGGCACTGGGATACCAGCACGGATTGTAACTTTTAACCCCTCCACATTTTACAGATGTAGTTTAAATTACTAACAAAAATCCGGTGGCCAGAAATTAAGACATTGCTGCTGTGTGAGTAATTACTTATTAATCTAAGCATGTACTTACCCTTCTTTAGCAGTGCCAGATTCCATATGTAATTTGTCTGACCTATTTGCTTTTAAAACTGAACTTATTTAATTTATTATTTTTTTTTACTGCATCTGTGGGAATCTTAATCGAGACTTAATAGGCAGATGGAAGTATTTGCAAACCATCTTATTTGTCTTATTTTCAGTGTTGTGGTTTATCAAGCAGCTGATGAGTAAATTGAAAAGCCATTTTGTGTGTACAGATAATTTTAATCACAGTAGGTACTGAACACTTTGGGCAGTGATGTTCTAAATTAATTTGTTGTCTGATGATGGGGTTTGCAGGTAGGGATGATGTAAATATACCCAGATATAGGTAAAATGTCGCCAAGCCAAGAGTCCATGTTGTACTGTCAGCAGAAGTTCCAACCTCAGCACTGTTTTCAATGGCTCATTCCTCCTTCATATCTCATAATTTCATGATTATTGGGGTTTTTTCCCTTTCTGCAAAGGCAACCCAGGTAACAAGCAATCAGGTGGACCTGTAGATTTTAGACATAATATTCTGGAAATATTTTTCACAAAAAAAAAAGCTTTGAAACAGCTTGTTAAAACTCCCTGTCTCACAATATTTCTGCCTATTTCTTATCTGTAGGATTGTTCAATTTATGTGTTTTCTAATCATGGGAAAGACCAACTTAAGAATAAGATTGGGGAAATCTCGTGAATTGTGGGATTCTTCTCCGTATTTAGCAGTAAATGCTTTGGAGCAAGCATTGTCTGTCCCAAGAGAAGGATATAAAGGCAGTACAAGCATTTCCACCTGTGAGTTTTCACCCTGGCAGCAATTCCTTCATAAACTCAACTCATGCTCCTCTTGGAGCTGCCCAGAAATTCTGTCAGCCCAAAATTCCCAGGGCACCTTTCCTGCAGCTCTTGTATTTGAGAGCAGCACAAAGCTGTTCTCGTGTTCTGCCGAATCGTTTCAGGGGTCATGTTTGGTTTGTGTTTTGGGGAGTTATTTTGTGATAATGGAAAGCCAGAGTGGTGCCTGTGACCCTGAGGAGTTTGAAGAAGGATTAGAGGTCATGACAGACAAGCTGTGCCACAGAGCTGCTGCTGGGGGAAGGCAGGATGTGTTACACAAGGTGAGGTGCATCTTATATTAGGATGGAGTCTTGCAATGCCAATATAAATAAAGTGAGTAGTGCTGCCAAAGAAAATAGTCTTCTCCTTTATTAGTCAACCTTTTTCAATTCTAATTAATTTTTTTTATATATTAAAAAAAAAAAAAAAGAAAGTAGCTAATGGCCTGTAGCTATGGGGTGGGAAGATAGGGCTGAGCTAATGGGAACATCATTATAAAAAGTAAAATGCTGTGTAAAAAGGGAAGATAGTAAAGGTGAAGCATGTTTGGCACAGGTACTTTGCAGTATCCATTAGCTGGGAGCTACTCAGATGGGTCTTGACTGGTTCTCCCAGAAACTTTGGCAACTTTCTTCCTCTCTGTTTTGGGAGAAACAAGTGCCTGTGCTGGGAGAGCTGGGCTGGGCTGTGAACACAGCCCCGCTCCAAAGGAGGGCTTGAAAATCAGGACTTGATGGCCTCAGTGTCACCCCAAGGCTTTGAAACACTTGCACACGGACTTCACTACAGGTCAGGAAAAACTGTGCCTGCCTTGGAGCCCACACAGCTCTGGGCTGTGCTGCCAACCTGCAGCAATCCCTGGCTGGGCTGCAGGAGCGGCTCCGCAGGGAGCGGGTTTGCAGCTGGGCACCTCGGGAATATCCACACCAGCCACGAACGAGTCAAACTGGATGTTTGAAGCCTTCCTCACATGGCATCAGGGCGCTCCTAATGGGTTCATTTGCCTTTTGGGAAAACAGAGAACTTGGCCTCATGCAGCTCTAAGCCACAGGACTGTGATGCTTCCACTTACCCTGGCCCGTCCCTGGCACACTTGAAAGCTGCCCAGCTTAATAACTGTTAATTACCACTGGGCACAAAGGAAGCTTGGACTGCTCTTTTGTGATGATATTGCTTCTCCATCTCTCGCCAGTGCCAGCATCTTCTGAGTAGAAGAAAAGAGAACACGTGTATTTTAAATCCCTTTGCTTTCTGAGCAGCAAAAAATGGAAAATGTCTTAATCCTTGCTGGGCACACAGAACAAATCTAGAGGCGTTTATGTCCTCACTGCTACAAAATGGTTTTTCCTTCTCTAGTACAGTCTCCACACTACCTTTCTGCTTGACCTGATATTTATTTTGAAAGCATTTTTGCCTCCAGCTGTCCCTTGGCTGCTCTGCCCCTCTGTGTCCCCAGCAGCCAGGTAGGCACTGCCAGCAGTGACAGCAACACTCTCCAGCCTTCCTGCTCGAGTTTCTGAGTAGCCTTAAATTGTTTTCTGTGTCAGAGCTGCAGACATGATAGTGGCTCTGTGTAGCCTAAGGGAATTCCCCCTCCAGGAAGGCTAATTCCAGATGAGGTGAGGATCAGATCCAGCTGAATATTCAGATTTCTTGATGGTTCCAGAGGACAAAATTTCTTTTTTATTTCACAAGGGATCCTGCTCATATTGGAGACACCTAGATATCTCTCTAATGATTTAGCACACTTTAAAAATGCAAAAATAATGCATTGTACAATGCAGTTTATTTTCTGAAAGAAAACAGTTAATCACATGTGAGACCACTCCAGAGTGTCTAACTGGGGAAAAAAAAATCTAAATATCTATTACATTCTCAACAGTATAGTCTTGTGAATAACTAGAAGGACCTATTCATTTCCCTCCAAATATATCTCCACTCAAATGATTCTTCTGTTTGGGGGAATCCCTATTAATAGAGACCAGGGAAAATAATGTCCTCTTTGTCTCTTTCTAAGACATGTCCTTATTGTGTTTTGGACAATTGGGTCATTTATGGTGATGAGGTAACTTCTTCTGAATCCCGAAAATGTAATTTCAGATGAACTGTGAGTAGTTTTAGTAGTTGTTGAAATGTCTTTGCAACCTAATTTGCAATTTACAATAGGCAGCATTCTAACTTTGGTGTAAACAGCAGCTTGAGCATCTGTCCTCTTCTTTGAATGGAAAGGGGATGAAAAGGTTTAAAATAACTTGTCATGGTTATGAATTCTGGACTTTTTCATATATTAGGTCCATATATTCACCTTGGGAGAGCAGGGCCAGGTGATAGAAGGTGAATTCCCCTGAGCTGAGCAAGGTGCCCAGAGCGTGCATGGGACTGCTGAGCTGTGCAGTGCAGCAGGTGATGGACAAGCTTCACCCCAGCCAAAAACTCCTCCAAGGATGGCAAACAACAGCCCAAAACTGGTCCTTTGGCTCCTCCAAATCTCACAGCAGCAGCTCCCCATCCATGCCAAGCTGCTGATTCCTATCTGAGAGCAAAGCTTGGCTCTGTCCTCGCAGCTTCTCGTATTTTGGAGAAGTCAAAGACTGGTATTTACAACAGAAGCCATTACAGAGGGCTCATAAACCTCTCAGGTCTGCAGATTGTAAGCAGGTAATTAAAGTTAAGCACCTGCTTAAAGTGTTGTGCTGATAGGGAGCTTGCTCTGCCCCTGGAGTTTGTGGGGCAGGAGCTGTGGGATGATGCTCCAGTGCTCCTGTCCTCACCACAGGCAGCTCCTGTGAGAGGACTCTGGGCTGAGCAAATAACAGGCAGTTTCTATAATTATTTCTATACAGCTCTGTACACTGGTACCTACAGCACATTTGAATTGTGTGACATGAAAATAAACCCAGACTAATCCTGGCTCAGACCCCTTTAATTCACTGAGTTTTAGCTGAAAGAAGCAGAGCAAAGTGGAGCTGTAACTTCTCATCCAGTTCACACAGGGAGCCAAAGATTAGTATTTGGATGTCAGAGCAGACTTCATTAATTTATTAATTTCAGCCAGTGTCCAGGTGTCTTTTTCTTGTTATGATGTATCTTTATTTATTGAATTATACCTGATGTTTTTACAACTGGGCTAGAAAAACTAACAAAACAAGAAGAGGAGGAGGCAAGAGCTTGACTCAGCATGGATATTGATGTGGTTTAAGACTCCCTTTAAACTCAGCTCATGTAAACCATTGTGCTGATATAAGTAAGTATGTTGTAGCCTGCTGCTGCCAACCATTTTCACTGCAATTTACAGCTGTGCTGTAAATTAACCAGTGCTGCTAAACTCCTATAAACTAGGTTAAGTTTATTTCAAGGGTATTTTCACATAAAGCTGTATTGCTTTAATTATCTGCTTTAAAACCGCATAATTTTGTTAATCTGGTGTAACTTTTTATATGTAAAGTAGCCTTCAGAAGATTGATGGAGCGCCAAAATCTGCTCTGTCAGGGATTTTGCTTCGCTGGAAGTTTGGAGGAACCTTCTTTACAGTTACATTTATGAGCAGGATTTGGCCTTTTTCTTCTCTTAGAACCCGGAGTAAAAAACTCCTGAACTCAGTGGTTTACTGGGATTGCAGCATTGTGTGAAGAATAAGAACTAGGCTATTATCTAGTCAATAAAACCAGATCTCATCCTCCAAAGAAAAATGCTTTTCCTTATCAGTCTGCCTTTAAAAAAACCCAACCAAACAACCAAATGAACTATTTTAAGATTAAAATCTTTGGGCAGGGAGGGTTTCACCCAAGCATAACAAAAGCTTTAGTCTGCAAAGCTTTCATTTTACTCTTGAGCTCTGTGAATGAATAAAGCACCATCCCTGGTGCTTTATTTGCCCTGGAATTTATTTCCCCTTCTCTACCCAAACAACCATGGATAGGAAAACACCTCCAAGAGCAGCTCTTTTAAGTGAAAACACCAATTTGGAAGATGGAGTTTTGCTGAGACAGTGGCTGGTTGGAGAAAACACACCTGATATTTATACCAGGGGAAATGTAGGTGGGCTGTTTCTTTAGCTGAGGTAAATTTGGATATTTCCACTGATGCCATTGGAGTGACAGTGACTCTGCACTGCTTTGAGGCCTGGCCCCTTTGTGTCTTTTATCAGTTTTAGCTTAACAGTGCTGGATGGCTGTCTTGGTTCTGCCGCACTATTTACAAAATGATGGTAATTAACTGGATGATGACTTAATAAATGTGTAAGATAAATTCCTCTTGGCTGGGAAGCAAAGATGGTTGGCAGCTTCTGCTCGCTTAAATTAAAACAAGTTGCTTCGACGTTACATTTCCAAACAGGCAAAAACTTGCACTGCCATTCGGAGTGGTAAAATGAAACCATGACAATATTGCTGCTCTAGTGGGTGGTGCTGGAAATCGTTTTACTTAAAGCCTCTCATTTATTTGGGCACAAAATGCAGCAGCCTGTTGCTTTCTGTTCAACATGTGTGAAGGGCTCTAACATGGCTACCCAGGCATGAGTATTTCCTCAGCCTCAGAGTATTTGCCGTCTCCATGCATGTGCAGATATGGATTTGGATTAATTGAGTGAATGTTTCCTCTCCAGCTCTCCCCTTCCTTAAGTGCTCTCTCTGCAGCCTTTGCACACATGCCAAGTGCTCAGCTTGGAGAGGAGCAATAATATGGTTTAAAAAAAGCAACGCAATTATTTTAAGCATTTTCTCGCTAAAGTTTTTTATTTTTTTTTCCAGCTGCAGTTAATTTCTGTCTGATTAGTCTGACCTTTCACCCTCCAAGGAAGTAGTTTAGCAAAAGGGATAAATGTGGTCACAGTATATACGTGTATGTGAGCATGTGCTGATGTATTCAATCATTGGGTTCTGTTCAGCATGGACAAGTTCTGGTCACAAATATTTCTGCACACCTTCAGCTGTGCTCAAATTTATCACTGGTGTTTGAAATTGTGGTTTTTTCTTATTTGATGAATGTGAAATCACAAGAAAGGTTCTAGTTTGGCGTTTTTTTCCTAAGCTCCACTATAGCAAATTAAAACATTGATATAGTCTTTTCCTTTACTTCTCAATTCATTCCTGTACTTTAAATACATCTGCTTACTGGTCAGCCATTACAGAAATCTAAGTCTTTGCTTGTGGTTATGGAATAAATATGAGTTTGCTGGAACAAAATACAGCCCTGCAGTGCTAACACCATGGGAGAACAGCAGCTGTGAAGGAAGCAAGCTTTTAGATCTCTCTTACCTGAGATTGCATTTTCTGTCCCGTATTTTTGCCTGTTTTAGATCTTGTGAAGCACAAGTGCTCATTGATTTGTGTGTTATATGAAAAAGATTCTAAACTCTGTTGCTTCTTTGTGCGACTGATTGAGCCTGTGATGGTTTGAGAAGAGTTTCAAGCATTTGTACAAAAGGTTTGATGCACCCACATTTGAGAGTTGGGGGCATTTGTCCTGCTCCAGAGAGGCTGCCCACCTGAGTTGCTCAAATCCAAATCCAGGGCTGGATTTCTGTAGTTCAGTAAATCATAAGAATATCTCAGATTTAATCTGGAGCTGCTTTTTAAACGACACAAGTTATGGAAAGTTGTTGGCAGAAGGACGAATCCATTGATGTATTTGTTCCCTCCCAGTCTGACTTGAAGCTGTGGTGCTACAAACCCAGCAAGGGCAATTGTGGGATTTGTAACTGTGCATTTCATCTGGGATCTGATCAGCTCTTCCTGTGACGCCTTTATGGCACTCCCAGCTCTAATTGGTGCAGTCCTCAAATGACAGCTCTTATGGATTGTCTCTTTTGGCACTGGGTCAGGTATTTGAAAAATAAATCCAGCTTGTGAGTGCAGACAACCAAAGAGGTGTGTTCCAAGCCAAGAGCAGTTTGTGGAGCTGAATGAACACAGATCATTCCTGCATTCTTAGCCTGGCAGTCTTTTGATGAGTGTTGGAAGCATCCAAGAGGTGGGAGCAGGAACAGGTGATCCAGCAGGATCATCAAGGCACTGTCACAACCTGCAGTGGTGGAGTTGGGAAAACCAAAGCTCTTCTGGGGCTGGATCTGGAGAGGGATGGGAAGGGGACCTGGTGACAAGGAGCAGGAAAGAGGCCAAGGAAGACAATGAATTCTCTGGCTCAGTATTGAAATCACCGGTCCTGGGACCAGAGGGAAAATCCTGAGCAGGGAAGGTTTCCCTTGGTGGAGGTAGATCAGGTTAGGGAATATTTAAACAAACTGTGCATACACAACTCCACAGCACCTGATGGAATGGACCAATGAGAGCTGAGGAAGCCAGATTATGTCCTTGTGATGTGACTCCCAAAGATGTCAGAACCACAAACCATGTGAAGCTGGAAGGAACATCTGGAGGTCAGGTGGCTCCTCCTGGAAAGCTTGTGGCAATTCAGGGAGATTCCTCCCTGCCAAGTGCTGCTGTTTTTTCTCTACGAAAATGGGCAGCTGAGATGGCTTCTTGAAATCTTTGATTTTGCTCTATTTTCTTTAAAATGTACATTTTCTTCAGTCTTGTTTCACTGATTGAGGATGTTCTCTGCTCGCAAGCTTTGGATAGTGTGTTTTCCTGCTCGGGTAGAAGCTCTTGATTCTGCTGTATGAATTGGGAGAATACTATTAAGATGTGGCTCTTGTTGTGGTTAGTTTCTACTAACAGAAGGAAAGGAAAAAACATAGCAAGGAAAACTAAGCTATGTTGAGTGTCCTTTAACTCCTTTTTCAGTCAAAATTTCGAATTTTTTAGATCTCAAGATATGTCCTCATCAGCAATGCCTCACAGACAAAAGAGCAGTCAATACTAACTTCCAACAAAACGACTTTTTAAAAAATCATTCCTTCCCAGGTTTTAATTTTGCAATGACCTTTCCATTTGGGAAGGAAGTGACACTTCCCTTGTCGTGGTGCTGAGCAGGAGGAGAGGAGCTCCATCCCTGTGTTCCAGGACACACATTGGTGTGTGTTGGTGACTGTCACCACAGCAGGACAACGTGTGGTGACAATCTTGCCCAAAGCACACGAGCAAAGCTCACATTAGGAATCTGCTTAAATTAAAGCAAAGCTTGGCACGCACAGCAACAGTTCAAAATCCAGTCTTATGTTGTCACAAATTCTCTGTCATTAGCTTAATGTTAGTGTGAATTGGGTGTGCTGCCAGGCTTTCTTCCCTTCCTGTAGGGAATTCTGTATCACTGCTCCTATTACACTGAGAGTCCCCAGCACTGGGAGATGGTAACACTGGTGCACTACTTATTTGCCAGAACGATATGAGCTTCTCACAAAAAAAAAAAAAAAAAAAAAGTCTAATTTCAGCATCTGTCAAAGAAATGAAGCTGCTCAACAAAAGAGTTCACTTGATTGCTTTGAAAAAAAATTAAGTGCTGGCTTATGACACACGAGGCATAAATTAAATCATAACTAGATCAAGATTACTGACAAGAAGTGATGACAGGTGTTGTGAATATGTTGACACGGGGATGGTGCCCTGTGTAACAATTGTCAGTCATCGGCCAGTGCTGAGGTTCGGCTGTGGCTAATGGGGAAGGGTTACTGGGAAGGAGTAGGAGCTGCTAACAGTCACATGGTCAAAAATCATAATTTATGGCACAAACATTTGCTTCTTAAGCAGCTGGAGACAGCTGTGATGCAGCAGTATTAGGCTAAGCCATGTGTAAAATACTACAAGTATATTCAGTGGTTAAGGAGCGGTTCCTAACACAGACACTGGACTGGGATTAGGGAGATGGGGCTTTGCATTCTGACACAGCCCTCTCTGTGACCCTGGGCAAGATGTGTCACCTCTGTGCACATCAGATGGAAGTACAGGATGATATTTCTGTTGTCTGTCTTGCCTGTTTAGGCTGTTAGCTCGCTGGTGCATGGCCTGACCCGTCTGGGGAGCTGCACACCTGGCACACCTGATCTGCTCTGCTGTAATCTGCAGCGTCACAAAAACACAGCTAATTACTAATCCTGGTGTGGGGGGGGAGGAAGGCACATTCCTTGCCCCAGAGAACTTACAGGCTTAAAATAACAAAAAATTATTGCTGCTGAGGTTGAAGTGGTGCTGCATGTGCAGCCAGATGATTCCCATGAGCCGTTATTTAATAGATACAGACTGATGCCAAAAATGCATGGATGGAATTATATCATCCCTATTGACACATGTATCCCTCTGCTAGATGCTGTGGTTCTCTGCTGCAGTTTGGGATGCATAAAATGAGAGCTCCCTGCCTGCAGCACTTCACGAGGATGTTTATGGACAGAAAAATGGACGAGGGGTAAATATCTGCCAGTCAGACCCCACTCAGCTCTCAGCATCTTTCTTCAGAGAAATGCATCATTATATCTGAACTGTGATGTTTATGAAGTATCATTAGCATTATTCAGTTACTGACTTCAGATGTCTTCTTCTCTGGCCAGAGCAATCATTATAGGTCTATCCAAGAGGAGCTGTGACAGATGTCACAGTTAGTTACAGTCACTGTATGCCAGATTTAGCCTCTGGCCATGTACTGCTTGAGTACTTCCTCTAAAAGCATCTTGTGAGTACCCTGCAGTAGAAACAAGTGACAAGGGCTTCAGATATATTTGTGACATTGAATGGACTCGTTTTTAGGATGAGATTATGATGTGGTAAGCAGGCAAACAAAGAGCAGAAGATACTTGCACAAAACCAGTTTCCTACCGATTCTTGACTACATCCTTTTGTTCAGGTGATCCACTAATAGCAGTCAAATCTGGACTAAAAGGAGGTTTTGTGTCATGTTGCAAAACTCTTACAGTTGTTTAATATTGTCTTATCTGTATTTTCCTCGCAGCTCAAACTGCTGCTTTAACTGTTGAGGCGAATTGTGGTGATGAAAGGAAGAAAGGCACAAATAAGCATGGCTTGTTGTCAGACAGAGACCCAGGGTCTATTCTATTTGTTCTTGAGCTACAGAGATACAAACACCCTCTTGGTCTGGCCAGAGCATAAATACAGACAAGAAACTGAGAAATACAGACATAATCACAGACAATAAACTGTGTTTGCTCTGCTGTAGACACAGGATCTGGTGTTATCACTTGTGCTTGAACTCAAACAGGTTCTGTGTGTCACTACACTCCCCATTTTGGGAGCCACTGGTGGCCTACACAGACACACACATCCTTCCCCTTCCCTTCCCTTCCCTTCCCTTCCCTTCCCTTCCCTTCCCTTCCCTTCCCTTCCCTTCCCTTCCCTTCCCTTCCCTTCCCTTCCCTTCCCTTCCCTTCCCTTCCCTTCCCTTCCCTTCCCTTCCCTTCCCTTCCCTTCCCTTCCCTTCCCTTCCCTTCCCTTCCCTGGCCATGCTGAGGGGCTCCCACATCAAACTGCAGCTAAATAGGGGGAGAACCAAGTTTTAGATTGACATCATTCTGCTTGTTCCATATGTAAGTCAGGAGTCCCAAGCTGGCAGCAGTCACTGGAGTGCTGTTGCAGGTCACCTCTCAAATGTTGGTGAAGAGGACACGTAAATACCATATGTTAAGTCAGACTGATAAAAACAAATACACAAAACCCCGGAGAACTCCCTGGAGTCATCATGACCCTCAGAAATTCTGTCCCACCCTCTCGAGAGGGAAGTGAGAAAACGAGTGACAGGGCCTGGGTTACCAATTACTGCTGAGGCTCCAGTATTCAATTAATGCTTCTAAAATCGGGAGGAAGGATGCAACAATGTCTCCTCTCCAGCACTAATGACCTGTATAAAACCAAAATAATTGTGATGAGACCCTTCTTGTCAAAAATAGTCCTTCTTTGGCTGTACCTCTGAGAAGGAATCAGACACAGGATATTATCCAAATGATCCACAGGACACTTCTGTCCTCCAGAATAACTGCATTCTTCTGCAGGGGCTGCTTGTCCCATTGATGCTTTCTAAGGGACATTGCTGCCCATACGCTCCTTAATTAGGAGATTAGGAGAATTCTTTGACCGAAAATTAAGAATCACCACGGCTTATTTTTATCACTAAAAGATCGCTCCAGCAACTTCCTCCAGGAAATTGCAAAGGGAAGTCATTATGTGAGGGGGGCTGGGGAGGCAAAAAGCCAGCTCGGTTGTGCATATGAACCCCAGATGAAATGTGTCCCAGCCCTGCGAGGGGGGCAGAAGGGGTGTTTACTAGGTCATTTACCATGTCCTTGTTTTTAAAGTTTCCTTTTCCACGATTACTTGTTGACCTTAATTGTTTCCATGCCCACGAGATAAGTCTTTGTACTTCCTACGGAGGCTTAGTGGAGAGGTCTGGGGATTGCTCTTGCTAATTGCCCCGTATTCCTTCATTTCCCCTGAGTGTCTGTGGAGAGCCCATTCCCACATATGCTCCCAAAAAATCCATTTTAATCGGAGGGGCAGCGCTGCACAGCTGACGACATATGTTTAGCTGCATTCAGGGCTCGCTGAAGCATGCCTCTCATGTTACATAAAAGGGGAAGGTCAGCACAAAACAAACAGCTTTTTACAAGCTCCGGCTTAAGAACCCTGTCCTAAAGAACTCTTGCATTTCAGGGAGTGACAAATCAGCTTGTCGCTGAGCTCTGTTCTCTCTCGAGGCTTTTTTTTCTTTTTTCTTTTTTTTTTTTTTTCA
>VWZU01013613.1:1006735-1059011 GCA_013397095.1 Sterrhoptilus dennistouni | reverse complement strand
TGGGTTTTGAGTTTGTTTTTGGTTTTTTTTCTGCTTGTGGAGGACATATTTGCAAACCAGGGGTGCTGCAGGGGAGGAGGGAGGGATTCCTAAACTCTGTTGTGGAATGAATACACCGCTGAACTAATGAATAGAAACAAGATGTTTTAACCACCACCTAGAGAGGTTGCTGAGTGGCCATAATCAGTGCTCCCTAGTGTGATGGATGAATGTTTGTTCATATAAATCCAGGATGTGATTAAGTCAGAAGATGGACATTGGGTGACCTATCTGCTTGTGTAAGTATTTATTCTTTCAGAAACTGAGAAATTATGAAATTTGGCAGTTTGACCAGGACTCCAGCAACAGGAAGAAGATAAGCACAAAGCACTGCTGAGACACCATGACTAAGGGAAATGGGACTGCATATGCTGAGACACCATGGGACTGTATATGCTGAGACACCATGACTAAGGGAAATGAGACTGTATATGCTGAGACACCATGGGACCGTATATGCTGAGACACCATGACAAAGGAAAATGGGACTATATAAGAAGCCTCGCTGACACCCGGAAGGCGCGGCAGTTGGTGGGACGGTGATCCCCCTGTCGCCCAGCGCTGTATTGCCTTACTGCTATGCTTGCTGTAATCAATAAAATTTTGTAATTGGATCCAGACTGAGTAAGCGGGTTGCTTGAAAAATTCTCACTAACACCTAGGAGGTGGCCAAAATGTCTCCTCACCATTCATTAGATCAGAATAGCTTTGGGTTTATAATGTGATCCTTCTTCCTGACCTTCTTTCTGTTCTTAAGTGACTTCAGGACTATAAATTCCTTCCTAGAAATAGCATTATTTATTTTACTGTCTTGTGTTTGTTCTGATCAGTTGGGATCTTTCTTTAGGAGATGTCATGTTGAATCAAGATGGAATTTAGTGGTGACAGGGTTTGGTGCCCCCCAGTTTTCGTACTGAAATTAGCCTTGCATGAGGCTAAGATTAGTCTGTTTGCAGAATGTTCCTGCTCTTTATAACCTGTGAGAAACATTCTGCTGTATTAGAGCTCGTCGTACCAACATTTCTGGGCTAATTTGCCGCTGATTTAAATATCAAGGAGGATTTTTCAGATGGATCCCTAAGGCCTTGGCCAGGAAACTGAGCAATACCCAACTCCCCGGGTACTCTTGGGGCTGCCTTCTCCTTTTGGGCACACCAAAGTCTCTGTTCCCAGCAGCAGAGCAGGTGATTTCCAGCGCAATCCTGTCCTTGCTGAAATCCCTGGCACTGCCAGGAGATCAGGCAACCGCTGGGGAGCAAGGAAAAAAATCTCTATGGTTATTACACTTCATCAGCTTCTCTAACTACTTCAGGCAATTTCCTTTTGGGACTTTTTTTTTTAAATTTGCATGATAGGTATCTTTACATCCCTGTGAAAAGCACTAGATATTTTTAAGTTGTGTTTCATCCTTAGAAAGTGCTGGGGCTTCCAGCTGAACCCCCAAGCTGGGGATGTTCACCAGGGCACGGAGCTCCCAAATTCCTGCAAATCTGTTGTGAACTTGTCCTTGTGCTGAGAGAGGAGACAAAGCTGCTGCTGCTGCTCGAGATCCCTTCTGGGCCTGTCTGTGGGAAAAAAAAAAAATTTTGGGAAGTGCAGGGTGCCTTGCCTTGCAGGTTTATGATCTCATTTGTGTGACAGAGAAGGAAAAAATTAATTATTTGTAGAGAGGTAGAGTGGATTTTTGTGTAAAACCAAACAAGAATGAATGAAAACTCTCTACCAGGAGTTGCCTGTGTAAGAGTCAGACTTTGAAAGGTGAGTTGTAAGAGCTTAGGCAAAAATGACAAAACTTTTGGGGCTCCAAAACCCGTTGAGTGGTCAACAGCAAACCTGTACATTTAAAAATTCATTAATTTTGGGTCTGTGTGTTGGTTCTCAGCAGCTGGAAATGCTGGGACCTTCAGGGCTTCCAGAAACGATAGATATTGACAGAGCTGTAGGAAACTTCAGCACCTGGAAACAACAGTTGTGCTGGCAGAGAGGGATTTTAGGAGGAAAAAGTGCAGGATTTGCTGAATTGCAGAGACTGTTGTAGAAAGGTTTAAATATTTGCTTATGGACAGTTGTTGATGTGTCATTCCTGATAGGCGAGGGAAGTGCAGCCTGTCATGGCGCGTGCGTTCCACTTACAAAATCTGATGGATATTCCCAGAGACCACTGTGAGCACCTAAAGATCCATCTCCAACAGACAGTTTGCCTGAATTATAATTCTAATTCATTTACAAAAACCCTGCCAAAGGCAGGATAAAGCTGTTTTTTTGAAAAGTGCAGGAATATGTTTTAACTAAGCAATATGGAAAATGTCTGCAGTGGCGTGTGCTGGATGTTAAGAAATAAGTGGCTGCATCAAAACCAAATCATTTTGTTTTTTCACATTTCTCAGGAAGTTACTGAACTTAAAATAATTTCTGTTGTTTTAATGCAAGGGTAATGAATAAATAAATAAAAGCACCAGGCCAATCTGCAAACCAACAGAGACTTTATGTTTTATTTTATTCTTTGTTTACGAGGTTCATAAAAGTTCAGTTTATGTTTTACTGGAGCTGAGCCTCACACACTTCCAGCTTCAGGGCCAGATGTGGAAAGTACCTAAATGCTGTAAAAAGCAGTTTGAAAGATTATCTGAGCCTGATGGAGCTGAAAACCACAGAGATCTCAGACTCTTGGGAAACCTCCAGCTGAGATTCCCAGATAAACTGGGGCTGACTTGGAGATGGTGAGACCCAGGAGTCAGACTCTTGGATTAGTAACTTCTCCAATAAAATGTCCAAAACTCTCAGAAGTTTTCCCAAGGTTAAGTGTGTGGGGAGAGGAACTGTGATTGTCAAAAAAAATTTGTATCATACAGTGCTTTGTAGCTTTTGAGTTCAACAAAGCACATTCATTTTGGGGATCAGTGGTGTTCTGTCAGATCACCTGGGGCTGGGTTCAGAGCTCACTTGTATCAGGAGTGACTCCCTTGGCTGAGTAAACTCTGACACTTCCTATCAGTTTTGAGAGCCTTGCCAGCCTTTTCCTGCTGATGCAATGACAGCCACATCTAGAAAATGCATTTGCTGCTGGTACCTGCAGATGGGCTTCCAGCCCTGCTGCCTTGGCCAGAGATGTTCTCAGTGCACTCTTGGGGACTGTCCAGCCTGTGCAAGACAGACATGAGCAATGAACCAAAATTACATTTCAGTCTCAACTTCTGCTTAGCCCTGGGAGCTCCTGGGGTCCTCAAGGGTCTTGCTGCCCTCTGGGCTGTCCAGGTGTCTTGAGTGTCCTGCAGAATGTCTCTTGCAGGGTTCAGCATCTTTTCTGCACCACAGAAAACCCACATGTGAAACCCACATCCAGAGGTTAGGAATGAAGTGTTTTCTTCTTCCCTCTGTTCCCAGAGAGGCATCCAGGACCATTCTCAGAGCATGGCAGACTTCAAAACTCAGCCATCCCTTTCCATCCCAGCACCAGTGGAGGAGTCGGGGGTGATGCAATGGCAGGGTGAGGCACACGGGCTAAGGACGGGTTTTGAAAGCTGAATCGAGTCAGACAGCAGATTTTGCAGAAGTATGTAAGTGCTGTGCATGCCAGATTCTGGCTGATTACAACAAACCATGTGAAACTGTCCTTTAATCCCTCTGAACTCAAATCCAGGACAGATTTACCCTCCCCGCTCTCACTGGGTTAGATTTACATGTGCAAACACCTTTTCAAACATTTTCCTCTGCCCTACAAATTAGTGCATTTCTTCTCTCTCTATTCTACCTTCATTTTGTGGGTTTTTTTAAAGCTGAAAACGCCTCAGTCAAGATTCCTTGGTAGAGCACAATGTTGATAACCACTTAACAAAAAATGTCCCTGGCAGATATATTTAGTTTACCCAAGAGTTAATGGAAAGCAGTGTCCAATTCCAAGTGTTGACATGATTTGTCAAGTTTGCCATTCTATATGCTTGAAGTTTCCTTTGAGGGGAACTGACCCAAAACTGTAACACTAAATAAACACTCTCTTCAAATAACCAATGGTGGTTTCCTAAATTGCCAATCAAATCCATAAATAAAGACACAAACTCTGGGTGTATTTAAGTCGTGTTTAGCAGAACAGAACTAAACAATAACATTCTTGTTAAAATGTATTTTCATTTCAAAGCCGTTTTCCCGTGAATGTTTCCAAATGTAAACAGCCCTAAAGATTTCTAAATTATCTTTGAATTTGCTCCTTGGGTGGATGGGAGAAAGAATGAATCTGAAGCTACATTAGAAACACTGAAGTTGGATATGAAAGTCACAGAGACACAATGCTGCATATTGTCATAATTATCACTTCGTAAAGAAAAGAAAGAAAAGACCAGTTGACTTGGGTTACGAGGACTGGGATCTAAGCAGCATTTGAAGCTGTCTTATGTTGCAAAAGTCAAGGAAATGTGTCTTAGTTTTGTTCACAGAAAACACAACACCCCCCAGTCTGAGCTCAGACATCCAGGACCAACATCTACCTTTGGGTCCTCTGGGTAAAATAAAAGCAGGGAGGAATTCTGCTCCAAACTCTGTAGTCAGGGCTGAGCAGGAAAAAAAGGGTGTGAAAAAAAGGCAGGAGAGAGAATTTAAAGCTGAATTTGGATTCACGGTTTGCTTTTCTGCCCGGTCAGCCCGGATGGGCTTTGCTCTCTGGTCAACTTTCCTCTCCTGTTGCTCTCAACCCTTCACTGTGTGAATTAATCCTGGTTTCCACTCCCCACGATATTGCACAGTTCTCAATGCCCCTGTGAATTAGGCCACTGGGGGGAATGAAGAAATGTCTCAAGGAAGCCAACTGCTCTGAAAATCCTCCTTCTCCTCCCGTTGGATTTGGCATTTTCGTGGGATCCCTGGCCTCAGAGCTCTTCCCACAGTGTGGTGATTCAAGTCCCATTGGAGTTAACACACCTTAACTACCTCCCCTGAGCCCCGGATTGAGATCTTATCTTCCACAGACACTGAATTCTCACTTCCAAAAGCCTTTCTCATTCAGATCACACTCAGATGCTTTCGGGAAGACCTCAGAAATCCACACACATCAGTGGCCCTAAAAAAAAAGGAGCTATTTCTGTGCCAAAGGATGTCCTGGAACACGAGCAGCCCCATGTCTGAATTCAAGCAGCCCCATGTTTGAATTTGCTGCTCTTTCCATTTTCACCCAGCCACCAGGGCACATCCTGGCAGCTGAAATAAAATCATAGACTCATAGAATGGTTTGGGTTGGAAAGGACCTTGAAGATCATCTAGTGTCAATGCCCTGCCATGGGCAGGGACACGTAAAGGAGGCTGAAAGTCAGCAGAATCTCTTTTGCCTTGCAGGAGTCTTACACGGCCCCCAAAGATTCTCTCTACCAGCTGCTTCCAGAGTTGCAGTGAGGGAACTGGGGCAGGAGCGCCGATTTAGGGTGCAGGTTTTACCCAAGGCTCTCGTTATTTCTCAATTTTCAATCCATGCCGTTGTTTCGTTGGGTTTTTCCCCTGAGCTAAACCAAACCCATGCCAGAAACCTCTGCAGCCATGGGGAGGAGGGCATGGACCTGGCAAGGACCTGCCTAAGGTGCTTTTTTCTTCTAAATCTCCATTTCACAGCATCATTTGTGCCACCACCTCCCAAAGGCCGTGCATTCCCCTGTCCCTAAGCACCAGCAGAGGAGCCCCGAGTGGGACACCCCGGTGACTCTGATGCCTGAAGTTTTATCTTTCATGTATTTCAGGTTCTGTGGTGCCCAGGGGCGAGTTCTGAGCTCGCAGTCAGTGTCACTCAGCTCTGCACACAGCAGGGACACAAAACAAATCCTTTTCCTGCTGCACACCAAGGACAACTCTCAGCCCCAAAAGCACAAACAAGGGTGGCTGGAGGGAGGGACAAGCAGGATGGGACCTCACAGCCTGGAGCTGGGATTGGACAATTCAACCCCAAAATGCAAATGGACCAAAACTTATGAAAGTGTGAGACTTCGTGACCAATCAGCCATTTTGTGCCTATTTTGGTTCCATTTTGTGCCCATTTTGTGACCATTTTTTGACCATGTTGTGACCATTTTGCGCCCATTTTGTGACCATTTTGTGTCCATTTTGTGCCCATTTTGTGACCATTTTGGGTCCACCTTGGGTGTAGCCTTGGTCAGGCTCTTGTCCTGCCCAAAGTGTACCTTAAAGGCCTTTCAATAATTTCCTACTTTATTCTCCAGCTCTGCCCAGTCTCTGTTTCAGCTCACCCTTCCCAAGGCATCAACACACACCACACCAATGCACGACAAGGCCTGGACGTAAATTTAAATTCAATTAAAATTAAATTTAAATTCAACATTTTTATGCTCTGTCCCAGATGGGAGTTAAGCACCCAAGGATGTGCAGAAGACTCTCCAGACCCTGCTGGCGAGCTCAGCACCTTCCCTGTCCATCCCTCTACCCATCCCTGGTCCTAAACCCAGAATTAGCATCAGGAGGTGTCATTTGGAGCGGAGAGAGTTAATTCACCCTCATGAATCAATAGCTCTCATCACATGAAGAGGCTGAAACCTCAAATCCGTGCCAAAGTGCTCTGCATTGCACACACACCTCTGTTTTGCCCCCAGGTGCAACACTCAGTTTAGTGCGAGCAAAAGATGCCAGTTTCTGTGCAGGTATTTCACATTATCACTTAGATCCGCCCCGGGCTATAAAGGAGGGAGGGAATCCTCTGTTTCAAAAGGATATTTAAGTCTCTGGGGCCACTGGGAATGTGTTTTTCTAAGTGCTATCTACAAGCAAGGAGAGACAAAAGAGATGAGGAAGGCTCACCAGTCTTTGTCGCACACAAGGAGCACCACAAAGAGCACATTTATTTTTAATCTGGTATTAAGCCACAAGAATTAATCCGCAATATTTAAACACTTAAGTGTTTAAGTCACATTAAAGCTGGTTGGTGTTTTTGTTTTTTTTTTAATTGCGGGCGCTGGTGGAAACAGTAGCTGGGAAAAAAGTTGCCTTTTGGCATTTCTTGGGAGGAAGTCGGGGACTGAAAAATGCCTGATGCTTTCTGGTCCAGTCAAGAACTCACCGAACTTTAAGTTTCCTGATCCTTCCCAGAACCACTGAAAACCCTGGAGTTGGTCACATGGCAGGGAATCTAAAAATATAGGAAAAATATGGATTTACTTTATAATTTGCTCTCTCCTTACTTTACATAACGAGCCTTCATTTGAGCTTGGGAAACGTTTTAAAATTTTGTGTCTGGGCACATAAGATATTAAAGAAACTCAGTCGTGATCCTCCCATGAGAAAGGTGGGCAGCAATAGGGATGGGAGAAAAAAACCACCCCAAATTGCCAAAAAACACCCCAATTGCTTGGGACAGGAGGAGGCACTGAGACACCACTGCAGGACAGCCTAAAAGTGTTCAAAGAGCCCCTTGTGCTCCAGCCAGAAAATCCCAGTGACCAATAAAACAGCTTTGAGGTTGGGATAAAACTATCAGTACACGCATATCTTCAGGTTTTCAGTGAATATTCACCAAAACAGTGACTATTTTCTACTTAAGAGGCTTCTCTTCAGGTGGTTTTTTTTGCTAAGTAAAGAGAGTTCTGTCAGCTGAGAAGAAAGAGTTGGCAGAAAATTGTGTATCACTGCAGTAAATCTTCCAAAATGTATTTTTATAGCACCTTTTATCTGATCCATAAACTCCGTGAGGCAGAAGAACGACATCGTTCCACAAGAGCGCTCAGAGGTGAAATGATTAACCACAAATCACACTGGTTCTAATTTTATATTCAGGATTGTAACCCGGAGTAAGGTCTTTGAAGTGAGCACATCTTGAATTTACATCAGGTCAGCACCTGTAGCCAGTAGCCTAAAATGAAATTTAGGCCCTGCTTTTCTATAAGGATAAATATTGTCCATTAAAAAAACAGAAAAAAAAAAAAGAAAAAAAAAGAATATTCTCATTATGATGTTTCTAAAAGCAGCTTTTTGGTACCACTTGGTTTTGTAGTATTTATGAGGAGTTTCATTCTGGTTGAACACTTATATGTGGTGTAAGCCAAGATGAGAAATCTGGGTGTGAGGTTGGGGAGCTGCATCATCTAGATTTCTTTTCCAATGTATGGATGAGTTTGATTCTGTGTTTTGTTTTGAAATCCTCTCTAATATCACAGTGTCAAGTAATTCTGAAAATTTGAAATGTTGAAATGTAATTTAGCTGGTGGAAGTCTGGGCTCTGACTCAGACATTCCTTTTAGCAAAAGGTCTGGACTTCTATTAAAAAAAAATATTTTCAGTGCTTTGTTTCCTTCCTTGGAACACCTCTGTGTCCTAAACTCCCTGTATCTTTCCCCCCAGTTCCTATAAACCCCATTCCTGTGCTCCTGTGCTCGGAAAATGGCATCAAAAGCACTGATGTGACTTCATGGGAAACTGGGAATTACTTCATCTGTGTTTTGTTTCGGGGGAGGCTGCGGGCACAGTCCAAGCTCCAGACAGGACAGGGGCACCATTTGTCAGTTCCATCATTTTCTAGACATTTTCACAAAGTGTGCAGCGAATGTTAAAGAGCCAGTGAGAGGCTGGGAGAGGCGAGATGATAAATCATCCCGTGAAACTCAATAGGAATTGTTTCCTTTGCTGCGTGATATGTGAAAACTCTGCTAGAGGGGATGTCTCTCAGAGCTGCCCATTACCTAAATTCCCTTCAGCTCAAATGTAAATCCTTTTAAGAGACTAAAGATGCTTTGAAGTTGGAGAGCAGCTCCCAATGACAAATATATATATATTTTTTTTTCCTAAATGTTGTTAGTCCTTTACTTCTCCCCACAAATCTCTTCTCCCACATTCTGTCAGGCACAGCTCAGCTGTAACAAAACAACCCTGCAGTTATGAATAATTTTTTAAACTGTCGCCTCCTGATTTTTCACAAGTTTGATTGCCATTGTTATTCTCGCTCTGTTTTTCTTGTGTCTTGTCATCCTTAATGCTGGTGGGAGGGTGTGAAAAAATGGAATTTGGGGAGAGCCCATAGAGGCTGCCAGGAGCAGATGAGGACTCAGCTCCCTCCTGCTGTCTGTCCCCACACAGTCACAGTCCTCTCAAGCTGAGGTGAAAACCTTCCATTCATCAAGGCTTGAAGCACCAAAAATTAAGTGTGTTGAAGGCTGGAGTTAGCACATGCAGGTTATCATGGAGATTTCTTGTTGGCTGAAATCTTTCAGCTGACACTGGATTCTTCTAAGAATTTTATTTCGCAGTTTTTCTTCAGGAAATACAGTATTTTTTTTTTCCCATCTAAAAGTCTTTTAGAGCTGTAGCAGCCTGCTTGGGTGGAAAAAAAAGTTCACTTTGTTACAAAGCAATTTTATTAAATAGATGGGGTTTTTAAAAAAAAAATCCGGAGGAGAACAGTTTTGAAACTGCCACTGTGTTCCATGGGATTCCTCAAAACACACAAACACATCCTTGTGTTCCCTGAGGGACCAACGTGGACAAACAGTTCCCACTTGGATTAATGGGAGTTGTATGTCTAAAGCCTCTTGGTGGCTGAGCCTTTTATTTTTTTTACTCTATAGGGACGGAATTCCTAGAAGGAAAATCACACTCAGGCTGTTGGGAAACCCACGGGAGTAAAGAAAAAAAAAAATCTCCAAATTGGTAGAAAGCAGCACAAACATTGTGGGATTCATCTTTGTGCATGGAGAACCTTCAGAGAAGGAGTCTTTGACCAGAGAACTGCAGAGCTGTTTTCCCACTTTTCCTTATGTTCACTTTGCTTTATTTCCATGCAGTTCCCATTAGGGTTTCTTTATTTGGGAATTGAGGGTGAAGCTCTTCATGAGGGATGAAAATGAGCTTGTGGAGCCCCAATCTCCATAGCTGGAGTTTGGTGACACCAGTTGTGTCCTGCAATTCTTTCACTGGAGGTTTGAGCCTTCCCAAATCTCAGAGATTTTTCCATTTTGCTGATTAGTCTTCAGCGAAAAGCCAACCTCGGATTCCATTCTGGGCTTTCTCATTTTCAAGACCTCAGTTCATGTGAGCCACACAAATTAATGTTTGGACACACCGTTTTGCCTTAAAAATGGCAAAATTATTTTTAAAAATCTCAGATCATTTTTTCTTTGTGGGATGAGCTGCTAAAACCAGAAATTACAGAATTTAGGAATTTTTTTTTTCTTCTTCACGGGGCTGGAGGTGACCATGACTAACTAAAAAGGTATTTCCAGGTCCTGATACTGTTTTGCAAACTGTTCTATATTAAATATCATCCCTCTAGTGAGAGCTGTCAAAACACTTTCATCTAACCTTCACCAGTAGAAAAATCTTAGTGATGCCACATAACAAACATTATACAAATAACTGTCAGAGTTCATTAAATCTCCTTTGAAAAAATTATTTTCTCATGTGCTTTGAGTATTCTAATTTTTTAAGGTGTCATTTCTAAGCACTCCAGTGCTGATTTGCTTCTGGAACCCTCAGATCTCATGTTCATTAATTTTAATGGGAGCTGTAAAATGCAGAACACACTCAAAAGTATTTTCCTATTCCTGTTTATATTGGGTTTATGCCATTTTGGTGACACAAAAAGCACTGGCTGTTGCTTCAGATCAAGCAGCTGTGGATGTTTTCATGTCCAGTTTAAAAAGTTGTGTCCATGCTTGGGGCAGAAGTAGATGGAAACTGAATATTGAGGCTTTAGGCAGCCCTAAGTTATATATGGTTTCAGTGCCAGTAAAGTGTAACAGCTTCTGAAGGAACGTGCCCATCTCTATCACTCAGCAGCAGCAAAAAAATCAGCCCATCTCAGAGATGAAAAATCTGGATTCCAAATTAATTAGTCTGGATCATTTATTCATTGTAATGTTTAGAAACTCTACTTTGAGAGAGCTGGACAACACATAGAAGAAAAAGATTGTTCCCACCCCAGAGGCAGGTCCCAGACAGCAGGTGAATAAAAGGAAATGGCAGGAAAAAATGAGACCATATTGGTCCGCAGCAATTTCTTCTCTGTCACAATTTCTGCAAAGATAGAACTAAATAAATTGCAATTTCACACGGATCTGGATATTGAAACTATGCAGGAGAAAAAGCTTCTGTTGATCAGGTGTGGATGCTGAGTGTTCTGGTGTGGCAAATGAGGAGCAGTCTGGGGAGGGGAAGTGCCTGCAGTGAAGGCTGGGCTGGAAATGTCCCTGCAAGGCTGCAGGTCACCCCCTGCTCACCCCTTGGGGTTTCCAGAGATAAAACTGCCTGGCACAGTCCTCCTGTCACTGTTACCTGTGTCCAAAACCTGTGTTAGCAGAGCTGGGAGCTAAGCCAGCTATTCAGCTAAGCCTGGAATTAGTCCTGGCCCTGCAGGAGTGGTGGCTCTGGGGCAGCCCTGCACAGCCACCCACTGCCACCACTGTCCCCCCCAGGTCTGGGGGGTCTTTGTGGTCATGAAGACCTCTCTGGACTCTGAATGCACTGACATTTGCTCTGAGAACAGATGGAAAAAAAAAAAAAAGACACATAAAGTTCCCAGAGATCTAAAAGCAGAAACATGTGTTGGAATATGAGCACAGGCTTTTTTTCTTCTTAACTAAATTGAGCAGTAGGAGATAGGAGTTTGGGTGACCCCTTCCTCACAGTGGGTGTTACACAGACTCAGGCTTTAAGCACTTCCTTAAGGACTGTCAGGAGACTGGGAAATAATTCAGTCAAAGAGGGCAGCACAAGCAACAATGTCGAGGGAAGGATTTTATATTTCGATTTAAGTGAATCCATTTGTTTTCCTTTTAATGGGAACAGCACTGTGACTCTGCAAGAGTTAGGAATGAGCTCAGCAACTGGAAACTGGAAAGCAGAAAATCCTGTTGCTCCTCGGGCTGAGGTTTGGGCCTCGGTGGTTTCCAAGTGATCCAAGGCTTGGATTAGCCCTGCCTTGGTGTCACAGGACCTGTGCAGATCACTTTAAATCCATCATCCACAGGCTGCTCATCCCTAGGGAAAGGTGTGATGCTGCTTGCATTCACTTTTGAGGGGGTTTAGGGCATAGAAAGGTCTGCAGATGCTCTTAGTCAGAATTCGATGCAGAGGTGCTTCCATTCTATGTGTGCTCTGTAAACTCTCTGAAGTTCCAAGAGAGCTGGAAGGAGCCACATTTTTGCTTTCTGCTCCTGTCATTTCCTCTGCATTGTCATTCCTCTGCATTTCCTCTGTGCTGGTTCATGGCTCACTCACCTCTCATGGCTGAGTACAGCCTTGGTACCACCCAGAGCTCCAATTTCCACCTGGAAATTTTGCAAACCTCCTGGCAAGGGGGTCTCCACCGACACAGGGGTCTCCAGCACTCCAGGTTTAATCAAGGAGCCCTGGTTGCATGTATTAGCTGATATTCTATCAGATTATTCTGCTTCCCTCTCTACAATTTCTTAAGTTTTCGATTTTAGAAAGGGTGATGCTCCTTTTATTCTAGGACATTCACAGTTTCATTGTTTTCCTCTTCAGTCTCTGTATCCTCTGGTGGCAAGGCTTGGAGAGCCAGCAAACCAAGCTGGGAGAGTTTTCCAGGGCACTGTCGAGAGGATTATTTATGTCCATTACAAAAATAACTGGGTTTCTAAGTCTCCATCCTGTGGGGCACTCTTAGCTCACTGTAACATTTTCATAATGAATAACCAATTAAAAAAAAAACCCTTCTTTTACAAAGCTGTGTTAAAGTGCCCATTTGGGGAAACTGCAGGCACTGGCACTGCCAGCCAAATACACCCAAAAAATGAACTTTACAATGCTCTTCAGAAAGGCATGTATTTTTACACTTTCTAAGAGTTCTGCCCTTTATTAGCTGGACCTGTTCCAGTGTTTGGTTTGAGTGGGTTCCTGGCAGAGGTGCCAGTGCAGATGCTGCTCCACATTTGTCCAGGCTGTCTCGAGGTGAAGCTGTCTGGACTCAGGGCCCAGCTGAGTCCTGCTGCTGCAGCCTCTGACCACAGGAGGATGGAGCAAATGTGACCTTTCTCAAGTGCCTGGATGTGAATCTGCAGGGCAGGAAAGTCCCTCCCTGCCCGAGTGAAGGGATTGGACTCGACACCTGCCCGCCCAAGCCCAGGCTGTGGAGAGCAGGGCCAGGGTGCTTTGAAGGGGATAATGTGCTTCAGCTGTTCAGTGCCTGTAAAAAGTCAGGCCACTGCTTTTGGTGCTGGAAGAGATGGAGGGTTTTGAGGTCAAAAACCAGCATGGATTTCTGTAAGGAAGGTTTTCCTTACTGTGGCTCTGTGGCTGTGAACATATGAATTAATTCAAGACTGAAAATGTTGAGGCAGTTTCTCTTTTGGCAGATATTTGCCCTTTACAGATCCTTGTGCCCTCCTCACCTTTGATATGGAGGCAAGATGGAATTTTGGAAGCACAGCAATGACCCCCCCATGACAGCACAGTTCTGGGGTATGGGCCAGGTCAATCCCTTCCCTGGCACCTCACTGGGATTTGCCCACAGAGACTCTGCTGGACAAAGCTTTGCTTCCAAGAAAACTCCTGAGGAAATTTGTAATTCCTGTTACTGAGAGACTCAGGAGTTTAAATGAAGCCTAGAATTGCATGGAGTGTTCCAGTCAACACATTTTTTGGTCTTCCTTCTTAAAACATTCCTAAAAGCACTCTGTAGCCAGCTGTGTGGCAGCCAACAGCCATTGCTTCCTTCCACATCAGAACAAGTAGGAGCATCATTTTTAGTTGGGAGAAAACAAAACATCACACTAACTTGATTTTCCCTTTGATCCCTCATATTCCCTACATGCTTTCCTCTCTGTTCATAGCATCTGACATAATTCCTTTGGTCAGATTTTATGCCTGAAGTCATTTAGGCCAATTTTAGCTTTGTGGGGGTTTTTTTTGGGTTTGGTTTTTTTTTTTTTTTTAGGGCTTTGACATCTCAAGCAACTTAATCTAGGTCAGTAAAGTACCTGCTGTTGAAAGGAATTTTCTTGAGTAATGTTTTGATGTCAGAAGGGCCTTCCTTGGCATGTGCAGATCGAAGGTCACCAAGCCCAGACAGCATGGAAAGGGCAAGCCACTGGGTGTTAAATATTGGCCAAAAAGCAGCCTGCAGGGATACGTAGATTTAGATTTTAAATGAAGAATTTTGTGGTTTCTAAACAGCTGAAGTGATGCAGTGTAAAAATCCCAGCAATGCTTCCTTTGGGGGAGAAAGTGCATGGGAAATGTTTGGGTTCAGGGTCACAGGAGCAGCAGTGGGGTGGATTTCAAATAATTCCCAGACCAAACCCAGGTTTTGAGTTTAGAGCTGGGAGAGCCCAGGAAGCTCAATCTGAGAACAGGCACAGGATGTGGCAGCTCATGGAGGAGCAAACCTGATGGAGTTAACACTGCAATATTACAGTTCCTGCTTTTGGCTTTAAGGAAGATTTTTGAGGACCCTTATCAAAGCTCCCTTTATCACGACCAGGGCTGAAGGACAGGTCTTCCCTCTGGATTTCCAGACACTCAATGAGGGCACTGGGGACAGGGAATTATCACTGTAGCCAAGGCAGAAAACTGGAAGAAAATGAAAGAAAAATATAAGATATTGCATGAGCATCAGGACTAACAAAGATTTTCTTTTCTGGGTTCATATTTTACAATTAATTTAGTTTTGTATCTGTAAATGCAGAAGCTCTAAATGAAGATTTTCCTGTGCTTGGGCTGGGTATTTGCAGGGGCCTTCCTCCTGTACCCACCCAAATGTTTTCACAAAAACTAGAGGAATTTAAATTGCTATTTATCTGACCTTCTGTCACTTTTGATTAAGAAAGGTTCAAACACAACTGAGGTGGGTCACAGGTAAAATGGCAAAAACTCAGCAAAATGTATAATTGCTCTTCATTTCCAAATGACAAAAAAACCACAGGGTATCTCAGACTTTTATCTTTATAAAAAACATTGTGAACTACATTTTTCTCTTCCTTCAGTCACTTCAAAAGCAGCAGCAGCAGCACAAGCCAATACTTCATCACTGGTTTAGAACATCCCCTGAACAATCTAATTTGAATGACATTACTGGAGACTAAAGTGATTGTGTGTGTGCTTGTTTGGCTCATCACTGAGGAGCCCATCAGTGCTGCACTAACAAGGAGTGATATTTTTGCCCTTCAAAATCGCCTTGCCTTAATTTGTTACCTTTGGTGAGCTGGTTCCTGGCGGATCCCAGTGTGTGATATGATGGTTCTCAAATCCATCTCCGCAGAGCAGTTTTTTTTTTGGTGGGCTCCATCAAACCCACAGTCACAAGATGCTTTTTTTTTTTTCCCCCCTCTCCTCATTTCCAGTTGAGGAGTTGCGTTATGAGGCTCTAAAAATACGTTGCCATGCTTTCATTAAATTGTTTCTCCATGGCAGCAATTGTTGGAGCTGCTGTGTTCATGCCTTTGGTGGCTGTTGGGAGGAGTGGTGGCTTCTGTGATTGGAAATGGATGAGGGATGGAGCCAACCCAAATATGTTTGTATGAGAGAGAGAGAAATCTATTTACATGTGCACTAAGCAGAATTGGGAATTTTATTATTATTATTATTATTATTACCTTTTCATCCTTCTGTGAACTTTTAAAGTAGGAAGATTTACTTAAGTAATTTTTTTTTAACGTGTATGGAAATTAAAGGTGTGGGATTTATCTCTGGGAAGGTTTTGCAGGTCTGCATAAAATGTTTTGGTAGGCAAAGAATGACTTAAATGTAATTGCTGCACTTCAGCAAAGGTCTCTGCTATTCAAACATCTCTTCAGGCATCAGAGTTTTACAGGAGGTTGCCAAAATAAAGCTTTGAAAACAGTAAAACACCTTTTCTTCTGCTTGTTCAGCTTTCCTCTTTTAAAATGGGAGATGATGAGAGGTCAGTGTTCAGTGAGTTTCTCTTTTACCATTTTCTTTCAAGTTGGGATCTCAGGAATCAAAAGGAAATTAAGACAGAATCTAAGGAGAGTGAACATTTATATATATATATATAGATAGATACACATGTGTAAATACAGAACGCTTTTATATCACAATTTTAATAAATGAAAGAATAAAAGGTGGGGTTTTTTTCTTTCAGAGTTGAATTTTAAGCTATAAATTCAACCCAGAAGTTTTCTCAAAAGGTCTTTTTTAACTTCAATTGGTCAAAAAGTGATTTCCCTACCTTGAAATCTTTCTGAGATATATTAAGCAAAAACTCCAAATAGTCTGAAAAGTTCAAACTCCATCCTCCAAAATTTTGCATCTTAGAACAGACCATAAACTTATAAATAGAAAATGAATTAAAATATTTTAATGCATGAAAGTTTTAAATTGAGTAATTTTAATAGCGTAGTTTAATTAAATACCTAAATTAGGAGAACTTAACTTTGAAACAGAGATCTTTTGATTTTATTTTAAGTGCAAGAACACCCCCACTTAGGTTTCACAGGGAATTCTTGATGTTAGTTGGTGTTCCCTGGAGGAGGTTACCTGAGCTGAAATCTTTGCTAATTGAGCAAAAGAAGCAGAATTCAGCAGGATTTATTTCTTAGCCTTGTTCTTTTGCAGGGGTTAAAAGTGAGACTCTTTACAGCCATAAACACTGCAGTCCACATGAAGAGAAATCTATTTAAAAGTGGCTGAATAAAGTCAAGAAGGTAAATTAGAATCATCTGCTCCCCAAAGCCTTTCTTGTCTCCATAAAACAATGCCCTCTCCTGCCTCCCAGGCTGTGACTAATTCTCTAACAGTCCTTTTGTTCCAAATAAAGCTCTCATGGAGGCTGACCATATTTTAATGAACAAATGCAGGGAAGAATGACTTTACAGGATTTTTATTTTTATTTTTTTCCCCTTTACTTCACTGGCAGTGAGTGGAGGGGACAGAAATGCAGGACACGAGTCTCAGTGTAGATGCTGAAGGATGTCAGAGGATATTTTTTTTTTGCTGTTGTATTTTGGCACAGCTGTGGGTCATGGATACAGTTAGTTGGGTTCATAATTAGGAGTGTTTAGCACCAGCTTATCTGTCAGGGATCTCTGTGTGGAAGGAGATGCTGAGATTCCCTGGAAAACCATAATGTCCCTCCTTTGGGGAGGAGCAGGATGATGGGACTTGCTGTAAATGGAGGGTCTGTCACATTCCTCCCTTTGGAAGCCACAGGACCAGGAGAGTCCCCAGAGGGCTGCAGGTCTGCCTGGGGGGCTGTACCCCTTAAAACACCAAAATTTGAGTTTAAACCCCCCAAAATCTTCAAAATTTGGGGCCTGGACCCCTGAAAACACCAAAATTTGGGTTAAACCTCCCAAAATCCTCAAAATTTGGGGCCTGGACCCCT
The DNA here is from genome assembly GCA_013397095.1 of Sterrhoptilus dennistouni. NCBI lineage: Eukaryota > Metazoa > Chordata > Aves > Passeriformes > Zosteropidae > Sterrhoptilus > Sterrhoptilus dennistouni. The sequence continues at coordinate 1,041,694 of VWZU01013613.1, read as the reverse complement.
GAAAACACCAAAATTTGAGTTAAAACTCCCCAAATCCTCAAAATCTGGGGCCTGGACCCCTGAAAAACACCAAAATTTAGTTTTCTGACCCCCCAAAATCCTCCAATTTTGCTACCTTGGGAAAGGCATAGGAAAATAACTGGGGTTTTGATCTTCCCACAGCTCAGAATTAGGTGTACTTCTCCTTGGTTGGAATAACCAACTCCAAGGAAAGGGTTAAAAGGAGGACCCTGTGGCCAAACCTGCAAAGAACCTGTGCCATTTAAATCCTTGCCATAAAAAAAAAATAAAAATCTGATATCCTACAATATTTTATGAGTGAGCTCTATTTTGATGTTTGTTAATCTCCCTTTGGAAGTGCTCATGAGGCTCTGCCAGGTCTTCTCCTGAGAGGGAAACCAGCTTTTGTGGCACTTGGACCAGCTGGTGAAAGGCGAGTAACACTCTTGAAAGTGAAAAAACTGAGGCATTTTGGCCACTCACATTCTCACAGATTTGACACTTTTACACTCACTTAGCCCAAAGTAACTGGACCTGTTTTTCTCGTGACTCCACTTGCAGCTCCAAGATCTATTTCTTCCAATTTGCCTTCCTTGAAAATTGGTAAATCCCTTGAATCATTGGTGGTCATGAAGGTCTATGTCTTCTTTATGACTTCCTTTACTATTAAAAATCAGAAAGCAATTGGAAATTGAGCTCCAGGAATAAATCTAGAATAGTTCTTTTAATGTCAGCAGTTACCTAAAATAGAATCAGATGAGAATGACTAGAAAATACCAACACCATTTATTAATTTCATTTAAACATTTGTATTGTTGTTGTTCCTAGGAGATCTTGTTTATTTGCAATTCTCTGACCAATATCCAGCATTTCAGGAGAGTAGGTCCTGTTAGTGACAGAAAAACCCTTTTTTTTCTACCTGCAAAACTTGGGCTGGAGCTGCAACTTGAATTCAAGTGATTTTAAAGGACTACATAAATTTGAGAGGGATTTCAATCAACTCAGGCTAATTCCTCTGATCTTCTTCAGTTGAAAATGCCTGACTTAATTCCAGTGAACAGGATCCAAGATGTGTTGTATTAAGGAAGGGTTTTGGGGGTCAAGAAGGGGAAGATAACCTGAAATTTTCGTAGGATCTTACACCATTAGAAATCCCCATGAAGACAATAGCAATTTTATATTTGATCAATGATCCTAGAGAACTTTTTTTTTCTCCTAGTCTCTTCTGGATTCTGCTTGGGCTGAGTGTTGTTTGTTAGCTCAGGAATGTCAGAGATGAGAGAGGAACCTGCACACATTTTCCACTCCCCCATACTTTTTGTTTTCATGTTCCCTAGCAAACTCCTCGAGCTTTGTGTTTGCTTGTTTATTTTTATGATCTATTTGCTCCTGTATCTCTCACTGCCTTAAAACTATGCAGGCTAAAGGTCTGAATGCTCAGACTGGCTTAAGCATCCTTGATTTGCTGGTTGTTTTCTTGCAGTTGTGAGAGCATTACAGCAGTGAAGGTGCTGGCAGCCCATCAAACTCGGGATTCAGAGCCTTGTAATGCCAGCACTGCTATTTATTGGCTCTGCAAACCCAGACGGCTTCATCAAGAAAATTCTGTCCAGGAAAAAAAAAAATAAAAAAAAAAAATCCCTGACACAGACCTGGCTTAGAATCACTTAGAATCCAACATCTTGTCCCTTGGACATAGTGCCCCAGGCTCCAAACACAAACAAATCAACCCTTCATAAGGAGATCCTTCTTTTCCTTGGCTTTGGCAAACATCAATAAACATCTTGGCAATAAAGAGCAAGAGATTACATGTTATATATGGGCGGCAGGCCTCTAATGCAGCCCAGGGAGGGACCAGATCTGCTCCTGATGAAAGCAGAATGCTGAGGGTTGTGCAATCAGTCATGAGAAATGCACCCAGCAGCAGCCTGGTGGTCAAAATTCATACTGGAGCTCAGGGGAGCCTTGTCAGGGCTTGGTGGGCAGATGTTGTACCTTGAGTGGGTCATTTTCTGAGAGATTATCTCATTTCAGTATTCCTTTACTTCCCCTTCCCTTCTACCCAGCAGTTCATGACTCAGTCAGACAAAAATATTGCTTGAAAATGGCAAATGATTACTTGAGAAAAAAAAAATAGGGAATTGAAAATAATGTCTTATTTTTACTTTCCACAATTGTGTCTGTAGGGACAGTAATTGCTGTTTATTTTAGTGGCTGATCTATATGCTTAGAGAGATTTTTTTTTTCACATTACAAGTAGGACATCACTTATACTTAAGCTGCTTGTCATAACTTTCAGACCAATAAAACTCCCACAGATGAAAGCTTGCCTCAGTAGAAGAACTGTTGAAAAAGTGTTTCTATGGACATAAAATCTGACATGATGATAATCTGAAACTGCTCACTCCCCAAGGATGACAAAACTCCAACAACTTCAAAGCGAAGAAAGACTTGCCAGAGGGGAAATTGTAATTAAAATTAGATAACCTGTATGAAAAGCATCCAATTTGTAGTCTATAAAAGCATTTTAGAAGCACAGTTCTTGAGCCCCAGGACCATAGCTGTAACAATTATCTCAAGACTTTCACAGTGGAATCAAAACATGTTAATTTGTTAATGAGTCAGTTTGTAGCAGTAAGGAAAAACTCTAACGAGGGAAAACAAACATGAAAACTGTGTTTTTGTTTTTAAGCGAATGCACTGTTTAAGCCCATGTTTTGATTGCTGTGAAAGTTCCTGCAAAAAGTGGTTTTGGACTGAGTGAAGGGACCTCTTCCCCCCTTAGTCCCAGCCAAAAGTCCAAGTGGGTCACTGAGCCTTTCACACGGAGTGGTTTCCTCTCCAGGGTTTCTGCAGGAATGTTGGGATTCTGCAGTGCCTGTGCCTGGCTGGGAGCACTGGTCACCCCACACATCCCATCTCCCAGCTCAGACCCCTTGAGCCATCTCTCAGTGCCAACACACAAAACTTCCAAGCGATAAAAGGATGTAAAATATCACAAGAACCTCTTTTATGTGTGAGTTACAGCCTCACTCATCTTCATTTACCTGGATACCAGCTGGACCAAGGGTTAGACTGAGCCCTTCTGTCCTGACATCATGGTAAATCTCAAAGAGCAAAGAGGAACCTTGAGCCCAGCTGAGAAGGCAGATTTCTTCTCGTTTCCCCACTTCCCAGCAGAGATTTCCATCCACCCTGTGTTTAGCAGCAGCTAATCCATAAATCTGGAGTTTCTCCAAGGCGGCTGAGCTGTGGTGGCTGCTCCCCCAGCAGGGCAGAGATGGAGCTTTCCCTGTTGCTGTGCCAGCACAGAGCAGCAAAAATATTCATTTTCAGCTGATGATTGTATGCCTCGGATTGGGAGAGGAGTTGGGACTTCTCTGAGAGTTTGGGTTGTTGTGAGGTTGGAGGGCAGAAGTGGAGTGGGGAGAAATAGGTAATGGAAAGAAAAGCCTGAAGAGAAATATGAAAAGGAAGAAGAAAGGAGGCAAGAGGGATGGGAAGGGAGGGAGGAAAGAGAAAACTGCATGTGAGGAGGAAAGGTAAATAGTGGAAAAATCAGAAAACCTATGGTATGTTACACTGATTGGAACTTGCTAAAATAAAAAAGCTTGAGCCTCAGGTGAAATCAATCTTTTTTCTTTCTTCCTCCAGTGCACTACAGCAGTCACTCTTAAGGAAAGAAGAGTTTAGGGCCTGTTCATATCCAAACTGTCAATGAGTGCAGAACTAAGGGAAGTTTTAAGGCCAAAATAGCCCTTTCCATCACTTGGCTGCCAAGCACACCATCATTGGATCTGGGATAACCCAGACAGAATTTCCATGAGAAGAAAGTCTCCTCGGCTGGAATGTTGATAGGCACAAGGGAATTAGGGACTCTGGGAGAGCAAACTGGTCTATCAATACCCAATAGCATTTGAGTGTCTTTCACTCTATCTGTTCAATCTTTGTTCTCTTTTCTTTAGTCAGTAAAATTTAGGATACAAAGGTGCATCCAAACCCACCTGCATCTCACTCATCTTCACTTTTTCCAGGCCCAGATTTGGATCAAATCCTCTTTGCTGTTCCATCCTCATTCAGGAGCTTGTAATTTTGGTTCCTGAATGAGCCACAGAGCACAATAAATACACACACTAAAATGTGTGCCACACCATTGCAAGTGACAGCAGTAAAGGTGCCCAGCATCATCACCTCCCTTCAGTAAAGAACTCACAGACCAGAGATGTTGAGAGGAGGAAAAAGGGCTCAGAGGGAAAAGTCAGGATAGCCTGGATGTAACAGTGATCTTCTGGGATTGAATCTCATAATTAGCCAGGACAGACTTCTCTTTGATGTAGGATGAATATAGAAAGAAAAGATTAATGTACAACGTTACTTCCTGAGTGAGCTGTTTCATTATCTTTGGTAGCTTCACAATATGATAATCATCACACAGGACTGGATCTGATCTCTTGCAGTGGAGACAATAGGGAGGAGGTGAGTGTTATCTCTGCCTTCCTCCACGTGACACAATAATCCACTCTGTTGTTCCTGACAGCTGGAAAAGCTGTACACGGCCTATGCTTGCAAGCATTGATAATGATAAAATGCTCATTATATCATTTTTGCTTTAGGCAAATACACATTCTGGTGATCTGATGTAAATGCACGGAGTTATCTCCTGCTGGTCTCTATTTATGGGAGCAGTGACTCCAGGTACTGCTATTATTAGCACTCTTATGAACACTGTTTGCTTTGTTGCAACACTTCTCATTTAATCAAACATCCCAAGGCACTTGGAGAAAAAGTTGTCCTATATCTGTAGTGCCAATTTTAAGTAAATATTCTCCCAGCCAAACATTTACCTTTACCTGGGAACTGCAGGCTGCTGCACAAGCCCAGAATCCAGCAGGTCTGGATCCCATTTTCAGTTGTTGTAAAGGCTTTCTGTGTTGGAAGAAAGGTTGTCCAAGGATTAAAAATCTTTGGGAGAACAGGGAGATGATGAAGCAAAGGAACAGACTGTCAGACTCATTGCCTCTGAATTTTTTCATATCAAGAAGAGGCTTTGTGCCTTCCATGAGCTCCCTCCCAGCATCAGACTGTGAGTGATTCAGAATGTGTATGCCAGAACTTTTAACACCCTGGTGAAGATTTCCACTCAGGAAACAGGGACAACAAAGCATACCTGCCTCAAACAGGGTGGGTTTAAATCTGCCTAATGCATTTTCCTTGTTTATTTTCTGTGATTCAGCTCTGGCCAGGGAAGAGGTGACCCACTGCACTTCATCATCATCCTTCCCTCTGCTCCGCACGAAATGTGGAGGGTCCTACCAATGCCCTGAATCATTCACTCAGCAGCATTGTTTGGGTTTGGTTTGGGATGTTTGTCAAATTCAAGCTGAGGCTGGTTTGATGTTGAGCTCTTCAAAGTTGTTCAGCACCCAGCCCTTGTGTGGCTCCGTTGAGTTCAGGAGTTGGCTGGAGCCTTGTGCTGTATCAGGCCTTTCACAACAGCAGCCAAACCAATTAATCTTTTCCAAAGATGCAACGTGGAAAACTGTTGTTCCTTCTATTTTTATGGCAGTGTTTTTGCTTTATTTCTCACTCAGGTCCCAGGCTTCGTTCTGTGCCATTTCCTTGCCTTGGATGCTTAAACAACTCCTTACGTGCTGAAGTGACAACATTTTCCAACCAGGGGAATATGCCAGTCTAGGACTGTCTGTGAGCAAATCTAAACTGACCTGCAGCCTTCCCAGCATTCTCCTTCAGGGTACCTTTCATTTGATGGGCAGACTGTAGATTTCTGACCTTTGAATTAAAAGATTAGGGATAGAACCAGGGATCTGTCTCATGTCCCAGACTGTCCATGGCAGCTGCTCTGGGTTGGACTGTTGGGATTAGAGAGAGGCAATAAACAGCATTGAGCTCTTGGGGGTTTCAGCTTGGACATCAGGAGGAATTCACTGAAAGGGTGGTCAGGCATTGCAAAGAGCTGCTGGGGGAAATGGTGGAGTCCCCATCCCTGGAGGTGTCCAAGGAAAAATCTGGATGTGGCTCCCAGTGCCCTGGGCTGGTGACAAGGTGGGGACCAGGGATAGGTTTGGACAAAGTGGTCTGGGAGGTGTTTTCCAGCCTCAGTGATTCTGTGTTTCTGTGATTCTTTTATGGTGGTGCCCATTTGCCAACACTCATTAACCACACACACTCACTGCACAAGTATTTACACAAATATTTCCATTTGTATTTGCAGTGAGTGTGCTGGAAAATAAAAATGTTGCATGAATCTTTCGCATTCCACTAAGTGAGAACAAAAAAATCTTTAAAAAATCTTTCCTTTCTGTTTTTTTTGGCTTTTGGGTTGGTTTTTTTTTTTTTTGGTTGTTTTGTTTGTTTGGTTTTTTGTTGTTGTTGTTTGTTTTTTGTTTGTTTGTTTCTCTTTTTGTTTGGTTTTTGGGTTTTGGGGTGGGTTTTTTTGTTTTTTAGGGTTTTTTTGTCATGGCAAGGCTCCTAATTTAAAATCAGATACTAATAATATTTTGTAACTAACTCATAGTGCAGCTCGAGTCCACTGTCAGCGGCTGCATTGCCTGTGAACCACAACCTCAGGAGAAGCTAAAATAAGAAATTATTGCTTTAATAGCAAGTTTGCTGGTGGCCTGGACAATCTGCAACACCACTGGTGGGAGGTTTGGGAGGGATGGGCAATAGGAGGAGGAGTGAAATGCCAGGAGGGGTCCAGCAGGGCCCAGGGCTGTCCAGTCAAAGTGCTGCCAGCAATCCCTGCACCTCTCCAGGTGGGCATCCCTCCAAAACAGCACCAGAGATCACCTGAACCCTTCCACTCCTGGTCCACCACCTCCCCATGGGCTCCAGGGACAGCTGGAATTGCTCTTCCTGATGACTGGAGCTGTACAAACAGAGAGGGAATCTCTCCCCTTGTGAATCACCAAAAAATGGAAAATAATCATCTCAAATTAAAGATACAATCAGTCTGCAAACAGCAAAACTTTGTCAGCACAAGAATAAGACATTCTCCTTAATCCTGTCCGTGCTGAAAGAAGTTTATTCAAGTATTTATCTAACCTTGTATTTAACCAGGAAATCCAGCTGAGCTAATCACTTTCTGCCAAAGAAGTATTTGGGCACTCATCTGCCATGACATTTCTGAGTGATTCTGTACACTGTGGCCATTCTTTTAATGGTTTAATCACACGCAGGAGGAACCGCACATTCCCCAATTATGCTTCCTTCAGAAAATCAAAGGGCCTTGTCATCAGGGTAGACACGAGATCATGTTGTGTTTTATTGGCAGAGGTGATGCCTCGAGATGAGAGGCCAAGGGGCTCTGCCTGGTGCTCTCCATGGGCCTGTCCATGTTCACACCACTCCGGTCTGCACTTTACACCTCTAACATGCACTGATGCTTTTTTTTTTTCTGAGATTTCAGACAAGATGCTCCTTTTCTTGTGCCATAACACCCAAGAGTTTAATAGCTTGGTTACCTCTATCTCATAAATAATACAACAATGTACTTTGTGTCTTGTAAATAACAGACACATGTGTGCTCCCACAGTCAGTTTGTGATGGTTTTATAGAAGGACACAAAAGAGAATGAAGAAATTATACTTTTCACAGAGATGAAATTATGTGGCCAACAGCAACATCAGATTTGTAGTTATTCTGGGCAGAGATTTGCACACTGAACGTCTCAAGGACAGTTAATTAAGGAACTTCCACCTCCAGGTCTGTAACACCAAAGAAGGCTTCATGTGCCTCAGTTTCCCTGCTGAGGGAAAATGGTGGTGATTGAACTGATCTTATCCAAGGCTTCTGGATGACCAGTGCTGTGACATCTGCTCCTAATATTCCTGTACTCTCCTACCATGACAGTGGCAATGAGAGAAAAACAGCCCCAATGGGCCCTTGGATTTCACCACCTCATCCCACCTCTGTCTGTGCAAGACTCACATCTAAGGATCATGAGAAAAGAATAAAAGAGAAAGAAAAAAAAAAAATAGGCAGGCACTTGAGATTCATCCCCACTCCTTGCCCCTTGGAAGAATTATTCAACAGAAATAATTGTCAAATAATTAGCTGCCACCACCCCCTCCATTGTCCCCTTCACTGCCTTGCTGAGTCACGCTGTCCCCAAAGCATCTTGGAGGTCTGCAGGGACCTCCCCTGACCCAGCCTGGAGCCACCCACCCTGAGGAGCCCAGAACTGTCTGAGTGTCCCCTTGGGCATCTGCAGGATCCCTCTGTGCCCTCAGCACCTTCCAGGATCAGGCCTTGCCTTAGAAAGTCATGCAGACACAGCCACAGCCAAATGTGAACCAGCTGAAAGCGCTGCAGCCGGGCACATTGTCTTCAGACCAGGCCCTGGAAGAATTAAAACCAAGTGTGTGATCTGAGCAGGGTGAAATGAGCTCCAAATGAAACTGGAGTTAGGTCTCCTTAGCAGGGAGCACGAGATGGGATTGTTAGGTTTTAATAAAGTGTGGCCAGTGCTTTAATAAAGTGTGGCGAGTATATTACACAACATGCTTTTACAATTACTGAGAAACAAGGACAGGAACTTCATTAACACTTTACAGGGGAAAGAAAGCTGTGCTACAGGCAAGTGATGTATTGCCATTGTGACTGTAGGTGTCCTGCATTTAAGAAAGCAAGGGGGGAAAAAATATCTGGGGAAGGGAGTAATTACACTGTCAGCAAATGTGTTTGTGTTCACCCTTCCAAGTCCCACAGCTGCTGGGAGCCTGCAACATGGCAAATTTCTAGGACAGAAGGTGACTCTATAAACACAGCAAGAGCTCTAATGGCAGAGACAAAACTCCTGAAGGGAAAAAAAAATAAAAATAATATTAAAAACACATGCAGAATCATTTACAAAATGTGTTTTCCAGGGCTGCAACAACCCTGGGCAGGGTTATGCTCAGCACTCTTGAGGCAGAGGAGAAGTGCTTTGATAAAGCACAGGTGAGGTGTATCCTGTGAGCTGCATGTCAGGGAGGATTAACTCCCTGGCAAATTATCAAAGCCAACTGATAGCAAAACAAGTTGGGACTCTCCTGGAGTGGCAGTTTAAAACTAGGTGTAACTTCACCTAAAACAAATGAATCCAGCGGGGGTGTAAGGGGACTACCTAACTAATTAACCCCTTGATTAACTCCCAGGAGGATTACAGCGTTCTGTGGAAATCAAGGAGGTCTCAAGAAACTTAAAACTGTGTCGGGCAAGTTTAGAGTAAAATTCAATTACTGGGAGGATTCTTTCTGTGTGGTTTGGGGATTCAGAGAGGAAGGGAGGAGAGCATGAGGTGAAATGTTTTACTGGGTCTGCTCCTGCCTTTTGCTGCTCAGCTCTGCACAGATTCCCACGTTGCAGGAGAAAACACACAGTAAAACACACACAGTGCTCCTCAGAGCAGGGAAAAGCTGCTCAGCAGCTTGGAAAAAGGAGCTCTAAATAACTCCTGAGAATGTAAAACCACCCCTGGAATTGCCACACAGAGCTTTGAGATTGTTTTTATCCTGTTTTGTATTAGAGCAGCTGAAGCACACACACACAGACGTGAGGAATTACTAATTCCTCCCATATAGGATACAGGAGGAGCCCATAACCCCTGTGACAGCACAAACCATCACACACACAGGCTCAGAAAAAACCCTGCCCTCCGTGTTTTCAGACAATTTCCTACTTTTGCATTTTTGTGGCCCTGCAGCAGGAAACAAACCTTTGTGAGGGGTTCCCTGGGAACAACACAGGGAATATGGGATACAGGACAACCTGGCACCGCTGCCACCCCAACGAGATCCTGCAGCTTGGGGGAACTGGGGGAACAACCAGTTCTGTAGCCCTGCACATGGGAAAAGCAGGCATGCAAAGAGGGATGTTGGGGCTGAAAATGTGGCTTGTCAGGGATAATGAGGGAGACGGGAGGCAATTAAAAAGGAGAAAAGTGACAATCTGACAACACGCTCAATTAATGTAATCAGATTTTACATTCACTTCATCAGTGGTAAATCAAAGCGCGGGAGGAACGATGTGAACTTTTTTTAATATTAAAAACTACTCCCATAATATGCAAAGTCAGGGAACACCGGTGAATTTCTGTCTGTTGCCGATCATTAACTGATTTAGGATAGACCTTGTTGAGTAATTATGTTTAATAAGAGCTTGTCCATACAAGCTGCTATCAGATGTCATTTTATACAGTTTCAAGCCAGATATAATGGGCAAGGTGCACATATTAACTTTCTGTAATACTGCACTGGCTTTTTATGGGAGAAGGGTGGGAAAATTCAAAACTGATTATTGTGTGGCTTCCTTTCAGACAGTTGTATTTGATCTAATTTGATTTATCGCTGCACATTTTGAATGAGCAGGAATGTCCCGAGGGGAAAAAAGAGACTTTTTACAGTGAGTGCTCATGTTAATGTATTTTCACCTGCTTGCTTGGTGGGCTCCAGAGTTGTATTTATTACTGTTTGGAGTCTTGTGGATTGAAAAAACCCTCCTCTCTATCTTTTTGCTCTCTGTTGTAGGGATGCAATGAGCTTCTCACACCCTCCACAAGCAGTGATTGTGTAACTAATCCATGCTGGCATAACAATGTCTTCACCTAGATCACTGATATTGCCAAAGAGAAATGCAGGATAAAGGCTGGGGTCTATTTTGCTGAGGAAAGCACAGCTGTAACTCCTTGGCAATCTTTGTCAGGTGGTCCTAGAGCATCAATGTCTTGAACCTTACGGAGAAGTGAGCCCAGAGGTTTGGAGTTCCACTCCGTTTTAGAGAAGTGCATTAAAGTTTTTGTGCTAGCATTTCCTGAAGGCACAAAACCACAAAGAGTTTTCCTGATTGCTTAAGGGTTTCTGGGCCCCCAGTGCAACTCAGCTTAGTCTTTAATGTCCTGCCACTGTTTTTCTTCAGCAGTGAGACATGGGGAGATGAACCAGTGGCTTTTCCATCACGCTCTTTCTAAGAAAGGCACACACACTTAAAGAAACATAAGGAAGTGCATAAATATCTGTGAGTCTGAGCCACCCACCCTGCAGCATGAGGACTCGAAGTTCTTCTGCAGTTTAAGCACAGAATTAGAAAATGAGAGCTCTTTGGGCTGACTTTGTCACTGACTTCCTGTGTGATGGTTGGAAAGGTCCAACCACCATCACACAGAAGGTATTTCTGCAGTGACTTGTTCCATAAACCCTTGCTTAGGAATTTATTAGCATCTACACTTCACAGGCTGCTGAGCTCTGTGATCCAGGCCAAAGCAGGGCAGTGCCACACCTCAGATGGCTCCTGCCTGCATCTGCACCCCAGTGTTGTGTGTCTGTAGGGCCAAGGGGTGTTTCTGGTGGGACAGCAGGATGTGTGTCCCTGCTCTGGAGTGATTCCCACCATTTACCAGGGGTTGATTGGTTCCTGCTCAATCAATCACCCTTTTAAACAGCATCACTGATGGGCACTGAGGAGTCCCTGTGCCGCTGGGAAACCAAATCACCTCAGTTCTCCTGAGAGCAGAGAGAGGGACAGGACATGCATCTTTGCACCTGGAAACAGCAGTGAAAACAGTACTAACCCACCCCTTCCTCAGGTGGGTTTCAAGTTCAAATCAGGCTTCCCTACCTTATCTAACTCAGGTAAGTCTTAGTCACTGGCATTGCAAAAACTCATTACGGTTTTGTTTGGCACCGTCTCTCCACGTGTTCCTGTGTGGGGATTGCAGGGACACGTGTCTGCCCTGCTGAGGGAGATCTCACACACGAACACACTGATCACACTGTGAATTTATGATTCTCTGCAAGTGTTTTCTGGCTTTGCTTGGGTGCTGGTCTGCTCGGGTCAGTCCTGACTTTGCTCTTCTCTCAACACCCAAACAACTCCTCTGTGGTTGTTGCTGGTGGTCAGAAGTAATCCTCCTGAAATAGGTGTTGGTCAGGGAGATGGTTTGTTCTGTTGACACTGATTTAAAAATAAATAAATAAATAAAAAGGCAGAATTTACATAAACCTAGAGGAATAGGCATTTATTTCAACATAAAAGGTGGGGGAGGACTAAGGAAAGAAGGCACTGTACACTCATGTTCTCCTGATGTGTTTGGTAAGGTTTCTGTTGACATTTCTCCTGTTACAGCAGAAGTTGATGTGATATTTCCATATACCTCTAGAATGGCCTGAATGAGAACACCTCTAAATCTGTGGGAACCTCAGATTTCAATCTCCATCTAGATGCAAAGCATCATATTCTCAACCGTATTTGCATCCCAAGATATACCAAATACAGAAAACACAAAGGTTTGGCACTCAGGGAAGTCTCTGTCGTTTGCATTCTCATCTCCAACCCTGCACGTGCCACCATGGGCTGGGCTGCCCCTGCATGGGGTGACAGCACTCCCAAACCCAACACCCTGCACACAGACACTGCTTTTTCTCACACTCTCATTACCTGGGTTACAATCCCTCCCTGGGAGGGGGGAAGGCCTTGTGCACAAAATTAATTTCATTTGGCCACAGAAACTCCCTGTGCCTTTGGCATCTCAGTCTCTATATGCAGAGGAAAAGCTGTCAGAGGCAGAGCTGCTGCTTTTACAAGGCCCTGTAGGAAATATCTCACACCAAGCTGGACTGGAGGTCATTGCTGAGTTAACTCTGCCAAGGTTTGCTTTAAAAGAGAGCAGCTTGGGGTTTTTTCCCCCCTTTTCAGAAGCCTCTTTGGGGCTAGATCTGCCTTTAGTCACTGAGCTGAGTAATGTGCAGGAGGGATGAGCTGAGTGTGCTCAGCTTTGGAACTGGACTAAAGGCAAGTCCACACCTGGCATCTCCTCTGCATCATTCCTTACAGCCCAAATGGGGTGAAAATTTTCCACATTTCCTTCCTTCTTTTTACCCTTTTCTTCCTTTTGTCCATCTCTTCCTCTCCTTTCTTTCGATTATATTCCTCCTCTTTCAATTATATTGGGATTTTCAGAGGTAGATGTTTTTGGGGATTTTTTAAGCAACAAAATAATTCTGCAGAAAGTACCTGCCTTTTTTTTCTTTTCCTTTCTTTTTCTTTCTTTTTTTCTTTCTCTCTCTCTCCCTCTTTTTTCTCCTTTTTTTTTTCTTTTCTTGTGCAAAAGCATTTTTCAATGGAAAAGTGAAAATTAAAACAGTTAAAACATTGTTCAGTCCAAACACCTCTGAGCTTTGAGTGTAACTGAAATGTTTGAATGGTTGAAATTTCCTGCAGAGAATGGAGGAAAGCAAAGGTGTTTTCGCTATTTTTAGTTATTCCAGTTTTTCACTGGAAGTATTTTGAGGGAGAAGTTGGTTTTTCCACAGCAGTTGCTACTTGAGTCCTCTGATTCCCTCTTTATTTTTGTTTTCCCACATTTTATACCAAATTCTAATATTTCTTATCTTCCTCCGGTCTTTCTGGCTGTGCAACACCCAAATCTTGCTGTCATTTTGTATTCATGAAGGGGGTGGAGGAAGCAGACACAGCTGAAAAGTATCATTTCTAGCAATGATAATAAAAATTAGAACTACGGCATAGTTCATATATGGATTTTATTTTCTGGGAGGAAAAACTCTGAAAAAAAAAAAAAAACAAACCAAAAAACTGTTCCCCCTCTCTGCCAAAACTTGATAGGCTCCACTTAAGGGTTTCTTAGATGGTGTGTGGATTCAAGGGCTTCACATTTCATCAGCACCCTTAATGAGCTTGAGGAGCCTCTAATAAATCTCAGCCCTTTTAATGAATTCTTTATAGCTCTTAACTGCTCCAGATAGAGATTGACGAGTGTAACCGGTAGCACAAAATCTTGGCAGGCAATAAGACGAGCGGCCCCATCCTTTCCCTCTGGCATCCCATCTGAATTTCTGCAGCAGAGATAACCAGGAGTCTGTCACTGCTATGAAGTTTGTGAAATTTAATTAGGGAGCTAATAAAACAGCTCTCATCTGGTGCTGCAGTTACCTAGGAGATGTGATGTGTTGTTTAAGAGCCTCTCCCAAGGGAGCTGTGTGGTGGAGAGCTGTTATCTGAGCAGAGAGTTTGATTGACCACCTCTCTGTTGTAAACCCCATTCTAGCAGGGTTAATACTTTACTAAAAGACATATTTGCACCACTTGAGTGAGACATTGGTGCACCATTGATGAGCAGAGGCTGATGGATGATATTTAAACACCACTCACTTCGGAGAGGCGCGTGGGGGTTTTGTTGTTTCTCCTGATTTCTGTTCTTGGTCACGTTCTCAATCAAAAATGGGCCCATTTTCCAGTTCTAACTCAGTGTCTTGAAATCATCTCAGCACAAATGAAGATTCTCTCTTTGGGCTTTTTGGAGGTGAAGTTGTCTCAGCTGGAGTGGAGGAACCATAAATGATGGTGAGGGTAGAATCAGATCAGATTCAACCCAGATCTTTCTGCAAGATCTGCTCCTGAGCAAAAGCTGGGTGTGATATGTCCAGACTGATCTTTTCGGCTCAGTGAATGTTTTGGCACTAATTTCAATCAAGGAGATTTCACTTTAATGCAATTATTGTCAATATGTCTCATAGCTGGTAGATTAGATTTTAGTTTGTTGGTATATTCTAGAAAACATAGTTCTGCCAGTTAATCCATAAGTATAAATAGTTTGTATCTAGTCTTAGAATTCAGCAAAAAAATGGGTTCATTGTACCTTGAGAGCTTTTAAGGTTTCAGATATTTTTCCCATACCACAACAGAAAACCACTCATCTCTGTCTTTAGATTTTTTTTGGTGATAAGTCAACTTATATTTGAAAATGAAAAGCTGCTTCAAATAAAAGAGATTTTATTCAGTTCTGAAAATGTCAAAGAAAGCTTCTTTGACCATTTCAAAACCATTGTTTTTAGAAGAATAATTGAAATGAAAAAAAAAAACCTACTGAAGCCATCCCACCCCTCCCAACTATATCTGTTTGGGCAAAGCAGCATATTCCAGCAATAAAAAGAAACCACATTAAAAAGTATTGACCAATTCTACTTAATATTTCTTGTTCTTTGATAACTGAAGAGAATATAATAAAAATCTTCTCAGCAAGGCACCATGAGAAGGATTTCTTGGAGAGCAGTTTTACTGGGAAAACCATGGCTCCACGATGAATATCTCAGCTGAAGACCTGGGCCTTTGGCACCTCAGGAAATGAGCTTTGAGGTGGTTTTTGCCCTTCCTGGAAGCTCCTGGTCAGGAGATTTTATTGTCCAAGGATGTAGATAGCACAGTGAGCTGAAATTGGGGCAGTGGTGTCCCCCAAAAAAAAAAAAAATTGAGAGGGTGGAACACGGGCTTGTGCAATAGAGGGTTTGTCGGAGCCTTCCAGTGACAAAGCTGTTAAAGTGATTTATTAACACCATAAACGCTGTTCAATAATAATAATAATAAAACAATGCCCAATCCTCACTTTCTGCTAAAAGGCAGCTGCTCACAGCCCGTGGCAGGCAGATGGCAGAATTTGTAAGATGGGCTCTACAGAATTCAGAGGAGCAAAGTCAAATCGCTTGTCTTTTAAAAATAATGAGATCTTTGGTATTCCAGAATAAAATACCCTAAAAAGAACTGTATTTTCAGAGCAACACACAGCCTTGTGCTGAAGCCTGGTGAGAGGTTTCTCAGCTGTGGTGTGTTTGTGGTGCAGAAATTACCTTTATCTGGTTGCATCAAGGGAGTCAGGACTGGCCTCTATTGTTCCATCTCCTCCTGCTTTGCAGAGGTGTCAAATGACTCATTTGACCTTGATGAGCAATATTGGGGTGCTGTGAGCAGCACCTGAGTAATGAGTGTGGAAATGAGCTCCCTGAGCCAGGTTTGTGAAATTGTGTTTGACCTATCAAACCTTGTGCTGAACTGGTGACAGGGTCTGGCCAACACATCATCAAGACTTTCTCATGGTAAGGGAGGAATTGAGTGAAATTAAATTATAATCCTGCTGGCTGAAAAGCCCTTGGGGATGTTATTTGATTATGGAGCTTCCTGGCTCACAGGTATGGGCACAAAACCAGCTTTATTAAGTCTTCCTGAAAAATTACTTTTCCAAGTCCTTGTCTGAAGGGGCTCTGCTCCAAAGGGATGTCCTTAACATGACTTAGTCACCTTCATCCTAAAGAATATTGGGTGGAATATGTGAATGAAGATATGGATGTGCCACAGGCATCACCTAGAATTCTGTGTAACATCTCTGAGTGAGGATGGAGTTAAACTTCCACCTCTGTGGTGTAATTACTGAGGGTAATGGGCTGCTTGTAATTATGATGATATTAAAGCTGATAAAATTTTTGGGCCGGATTCTTGCCTCGTTTATAGTGGTATGAACCAGGAGACTGTGAAAGGAGATCTTGGCCCAAGACAGTTCTTCAGATAAACCTCAGGCTAAACAAGATTGAAATCTCCCACACCCATGATACCCCTCCAAACTTCTCTTTTATTCTTGGGTTAAAGGCCAGGTATATTTATGGTGCAAACCATATTAAGATTATCACTGTTAATTAACTATCTTCTTAAGCTTTTAATCTCAACCTCTTCGGGAGCACTGAAACAATTTACATACCAAAACAAAAAGTGTTGAAAAAGCTTCCATCTGTTTTCCATCTTTTTTCCAAGAAATTTTTAAGCACTGGCCATTTTCCCAGGAGACCATGTCCCCAGGGAAGCGTATCCTGACCAGAGCTCCTTTCCAACTTCACTAATTAAGGTGTTTCTATGAGTCACGGGGACTTTCCTCTTCTTTCATAAGATATGAGTGATGCTCCTTGGGGAGAATAAATAAATAAATGGATCCAAAGAGTGTTACTAATGGGCTGGAAGAATGATAGCCTATAAATTCACCTAATTTTAGCTGATACAGGCAGAACCCTGTAAGGGTTAGGCTTTCAGATGATCTCAATAGATTAATTCCCCTGACTTTCTGATGAGCTGTCCTTTTATACGTTCGATGTGTAAAGCAAATAGATGACATCAGTAAATCTGGTACAGCAAGGTGGCATAGGATATAAACCATTTTAGGCACTGAACAGATTTAAAAGCAAAATGAAAAGGTGTTTCTGAAAAAAAATTATCAAAAGAAGAATCGAAATAAGCAAAACCTGATTTATTTGCAATTTATAATTTCAGCAGTTTTATTTATAACAAAACCTTAATTTTCTTAGAGATAAAAGCTGTTATATGATGTTTTCTCAGTGACTATGTAGTAATCATTCTTAATTTTATTTGCTTAAACACTTGCAACTTCTCTTAGCACATGCAAAGTGATGAGAGTCTTGATTGCCAAGTGTAATTTCTCTAAATTATTGCTCTCATAACACAAGTTCAAAAGAAGAAATGAAAATAGGAGGCCTCTCCACTCCTAAACTCCCCTTTCAACTAAAAAAATATAAAGTCCCACTTTTGTACATTCTGTACCCTGTGTACACAACCAGCAGCGCAAAAAAGAGTTTGCAATTAAATTAGCGGTGCTGAATTTGTGACAAAAACGTGGCAAAAATTTGGTCTGTGCCAAGAAGAATGAAGTTTCTAGAAGTTGTGTGTTACAAAGAAAGGGGGAGAAGCTGTGTGGAGAAGAGGGTATGTCCTTTTGTGGAGAAGGCAGTGGAAGATGACATCGCAGCAAGAAGTACCAAAACCTTTATTGTGACCTGTGGTTTTCCCAAGTCCAGAACTGTCCATACAGCTGTGGTCCAGTTCAGGTCACAACTGGAAAAGAATTGTCTCCAAAGCCAAGATTTATGTCCAAGGGCACAGGGATATCACAGGAGGAGCTGATATTACAATTTTTTTGTTATTTGGGATAGGTTCTGTACGCTCCTCACTCTTCAGCCAAAAGAGAGTTGGGCACAACAACGTGGGAATTGGTTCTGCCAATTATAATAACGGTTTGTTTTGTTTATTCTGGGGCCATTCAGGTTTATCTCCAGCCTGGAGACTGGGCCAAGATCTGAACTGGCCCCTGTGCTAAAGAGAAGCAAAGCAGCAGCCAAATCTGCAGCTGAACCCCCTTGTACTCCCTGTGCCTGGGGCTTAGGAGGGCAGCTGTAGTGGTTTCACCTTCCCCAATTTCTGCCTCTCAAATTAGTGTCGTGGTCTGAGTGTCTCTTAGAACTATTTACTCTTTTTCTTGCTGTGAGATAGGATTAGGAGAGAAGCAAAGCAGGCCCAAATCTTAAAAGGTATAAAGAGAGATTTATTAACACTAAAAGAAAAGAAGCAGCACCTGCCTCCTGCCCGAGGGAGTTCTTGGCCAGCAATAGGAACTGCCCTGGGAAATGGGTATTTCTCCTTCCTCCACCTGAGTTACACGACCCAGACATGGACCAGGACAGCAGCAAGAGGGAAAGGACTTTGTTCCTCCCCTCCCTTTGAACTGGCAACTCACATCATCCTTCTGTTTTCACACAAAAGGGTATTTGGTAATTTTGTATTCTATAACAATGAGTCTGGTATTTCCGTAGTGATGCATATTGTTATAATCTCTCTGCTTTGTTTCCTCGACATATTTTTTTATTAAAAAGTCTTCCCAGCCTTAAATAAGTACAGAATAAGTGTGGTCATTCTGGGAACATGAGAGGCCTGATTATCTGACCATCAAAGGCTATGCTGTAAACAGGATACTAGTAAACAGGAACTGAACCCCATATGGAGAGTTTGTGGTTTTCTTCAGCCTCTGTTTGTTATGTCTTACATCCTGTTAATTATAGAAAAAGAGCTGGAAAGTTGGAAATAATCTTTTCTCCAGATTATTTCCAGCTTCCCTCCCATAGAACAAAATGCAGTGTAGCACTGCCTTACCTTACTGCCTTCAGATGTAAAACATTAAGACAATTCATTCCGAGGGGATCACTTTTCAAGAGGATTACAAGCAGGTTTTTTTTTTCCTTTTAATTACAAAATGAAAATTTAGATCTTAGCATCTTATGCAGGGAATCCTCTCAATTGTTAGAACAGCATTTCAGTGTATTCTTTGGATTTTGTTCGAGAGCCTTTGATACTTTTTAAATACCATTTGCATGACTGGTATAAATCATATCTCAGTAAGTGGGTTCTTAGAATGAAGATTTTGTTGCACAAAACAAATGGTAGAATTTAAATCACAGTTTTCAAGTTATCTGTGTTGTTAGGTGAGTTTCCAGGTTGTCCTTGCATGCAGAGGGATTTCTCCAGAGCTGGCCAAGGCAGTGGGCAGAGCAGGCAGCTGCTCCTGCATTCCCACTGTTTATCCTTGACCTTTGATTTGCACAAATGATTGCCCATCCTTCCAACAAGGTTCAGTCTGTGTTTCCAGTGTCAGCAAACAGATTTGTGAGCAAAATCCTGGAAAGTGTTTCCAATCTGGAGTTCTGTGTTTTGAGGGACGTGCCCACTTCTCCTTAAGGACCTGCTTTGGAGTTTTGGTGCTTGAACAAGCCACATCAGATGAACAGTGTGAGCGGGTCATGCTTTGTTTAGACTTATTCTTACCAGATCAGGCTTTGGTTTTGCAAAACAGAAAGCCCAAATCTGTTTGGTCCAAGGTCCCACGTTAGCTGTGACGAGTGGAAAGTACCAACCACTCCTTGTATTTCTTAGACAGCCCTGGAACAGAGACCACAAATAAATCTCCTGTTATGTTATTTTTCAGCTCTCCACTCTCAGTGCTGTGTCTCTTTAAGCTGCTCTCTGGTGCCAACCATCTGCTCTCAATTGCTGTTACTCTTGAGATGTGTAAGGCCAAGTCGGTGCACTCTGCCCCCAGCAGCAAAGTCAGCCCAAATCCCCCATCCTCAAAGCTCTCATCTTTGTGGGAAGGAAAGGGAGATCTTCTGCCCCACATTTCCCCAGGCTCAAGGTATTGCAGCACCTCCAGTCCTGGGGCTGCCACTGAGACAGGGAAATAATGTCAGGATTATGGGATCATCAGAAAGAATTAAAGAAATGCCGAGGGAATTGGCTGCTTATGAACAATAAGGTTTGGATGCTATAAAAATTCCCTGTTCTGGTGTAACTCTGCCCCCATTAAACTCAAGGAATAAAATTCCTACCAACTTTACTAGGAGCAGAGTGTGGCTAGTGCTGAGAGCTTTTGAAAATCCCACTGTATAGCTACACCCACTTCATGTATCCATTTTAATGACATGATTAATAAAATACCAATGGAGCTCCACACACAGTTCTGTGTTCGTTTTCCAAAACACTTTTGACTCATCCGTAATCATAACCAGACTCTCAATTACACTGGATTTTAATTGTTCTCCTTTAAGTATAATTACAAGTACTCTGAAAAAAATTACTATGAGTAGCTGGTGATGAGTAGGAATAGGCATCTTCACTTCTCTCAGTCTGTTCTGTCATTTGAGTTACGAGGAATGTAATTGGAGATGTGACACCCAGACAGAGAGTGGTTTCCAGGATCTGAGAGGGCCCTGTTTCAGTTAATGTGTTAATTTGGGTTCCATCTTCTCATTTGTTCTGCTTTGATCTATCATTTCATAAAGCCAAAGCACCAGATTATTAAGTGTGTGTGCTTGATTTATGTGCAAGGGCTCCATTTGCATACACATTAATATTTTTAAAGTTTTGGTCCAAATTTCTGCAAGCCATGGTATGGAGTAATACGAGCTGTAATTTCACACTGCGTGGCAACAACTGGTGGGAATAAAATTATCCTGTGATTTGGCCCTATTCACACACCAGGAGCTATTTTCCATTTGGAAATTTCGAATATTGCCAATTGAAATATATCTGCAAGCAAGCTGTACAGAGGGGCATTGCATGAGCTGAAGGGCAGGAGGCTGAATCTCATGCTCAGTGTGTTGAGATTATCAAGAATATGACATTAAAACCTCAGCAAGTAGGAGTTACATTTCTACTTGAGAATGGACAGACAAGAACTCTCTCCCCTGACTGGGAGAAGAGTTGGGGCTGAATTTGCTCAAGTGTTGCCCAAGAGGTTGGATTTGTGACTGTTCCCAGCACAGGGCTGGCTTTTGGCATGGTTGTATTTATGCTCTCCTGGTTAAAGTGCCAGTGCCAGGATTCTGCTGCCATTTATCCATAAACCCAGATTATGGAAATGCAAAGAGGGTGCCATTGTGAAAAACTGGGTCTTTATGCTTTTAGGCCTCTGGGAAGTTAAAGATTTATTTTTCAGTCTGACACTTAGCCCAGAGAGGTTAACAGAGCTGCTAAGATCCAGAAGTTACTGTGCTTCTCTAGTACTTTCTTTTCCAAATTTGTGTAGGATACCTTCAGACATAAAGTATAGAATAATGTCAGTATAATCATCTATTCCTTGGAGTTTTATTATAGCAATTATTGTATTAGGTGAGTATTGTTTTAATAATGCTCTTTTCCTTCAAATTACTCCACAAAATCCATATCATAATTATTTTATTGTTAAAAAAAACCCCAGGTTTCCAGTGGGAAATACTGACCCTGAGAAATGTGTAATTTTCCTTATAAAATGTTTGTTCCAGTGACACTTCTAGCCATCATGGTAAAATTTTGGACAATTTCAGGAAAATAATTTGTGATACAGATCTCAGACAGTACAGCTGGGGGTGGGGGGGTGAAGGTCTCTGTTTCAACCTGTGCCCACAGCCTTCAGCTGAGGCTCTGGGATCTGGCACTCTGTAAAATAAGATGTTCCTTGAGCTGTCAGATGAGCTGGATCTGCCCTGCTCTGGTTGGAAATGTTTGACTTTGTTCTCTGCTGGAATTCAGATCTCTGGGTAAGTTTGATTTCTGGTCGACCAGTTGGTGTCAGAGATGCTGGTTTGTATTTTCATTGAAGTAAACCTGTCCCATCACTGCTGGGGCTTTGCAGCTACAGTGAAGACATTTGTGGAATTTGACGATCTTTGCATTTCCTAGAGGTGGTCAATGGCTGCCTTTGCTTGACAATGCCCAAGATATAATTCCTTGGAAAGAACATTTTAAATATGATCTGCCGGATAATGGTTGGAGTGCCCCACAGAGGGATATGGTTGTCCTGCTGCTCCATGGCCTGGCCCATCACTGACTCTGAATTTGAAGGTCCATGGCTTGCTTGGAGCTACCAAACATTATCAGATCTGGGTTCAAATCCAGAATTAGATGGTTTTGTAAGTCACCCTTCCACTTTGAAGCCATTGCTTCCCCTCCATTTCATTTCTGCTCCATAAATGCACAGCAAAATTTTGCCTCCTTTTAGCTTGTCAGGATAATCTAATGCAGACCCTTCTGGTTTAAATTACAGCCTTTTCCAGCTCACAGACTTTCAGAACTGGCTTTCCTTTTAATCCCTTTTTATTTATTTATTTGTATGTATCTTGTCTCAGCAAATTACATTGCTTCATGTCATCTTAAACGATGTGGTGCAAAATTAAAAGAAAAGCCACTTTGTAATGTATCAAAATGTTATTTAAAAAAAAAAAAAACCAACCAAAATGTTTGTCATTTATTTTGCTCACAAGTAATCCCAAGCGGCAGCGCGCTGTGAGGTTTTCTGTGAATGCATTTACAATAGGAGCCAACCACACATTTCACTGAATCAACAGGCTTGTCTCGAGATATTTATGACATGAATGTTCAGACTTCTGTTTAGTCAGCCATCCCCGGGGGGAGGCAGCGCTTTTTGATAGCGCCTAAAGGAATTGGGCGCATGTTGTCAAAAGGGTCTTTGAAACTCCTGAAAAATCACTGGCGAATGCGGCTTTGATGGCTGAGTCATTTGGGGTCTTGCGAATGCTGTGCTGGGTACCGAATTCCCAGCGTGGGGAGAATGGGAATGCAGCTGGAGCCAGGGGCAGCACAGGTCTCCTCGCCATCCCAGCAGAGACAGAGCGGTGACAAGCTCGTTTTGTCGCAGGGGACCGAGAAACTGCATCGGCTCTGGATGTGTCACCTACAAAACCATCATTGTCTGTCTGCACAGCTGGCAGGCCACCTTTGTGCGGGTCCCAGCGGGGGACGCTGCCCTCCCGTCACTCGGGCAAGGCTGGAGCCCTCCAAGCAGCTTCTGCTGCTGCAGCTCCGCGTTCCCCAATAGGCTCCTCGCTGCTCCCTGGGATTTTTGTAGCCCAAGTTAACTCCAGAGCAAACAGGAGTATTTTCCATGTTTAGGGCTTCATCCACACAATCCCTGCCCAGCTTTAGCCCCAGGCCCCGAGGCTGTGAAGCCAGGGATACCAATAATAAGAGAGGGTTGGACTGAGACAGGCGTAGATATGACCAATATGGTTAATTCTACAAAGTCCCTCTAATTCATCTAAAATGGCAGGTTATATACTTTTTCAGATAGTTTACAAATGCAGACACATTTTCATTGGCACACAGCAGAGGAAAGAATGTAAACACACATTGTTTGGTTTACCCTTAAGGTGGCTAATACCTGCATAGTAACAATTCTATTCAATGACCTTCAACACTCTATTATCTTTCCCAAACACCTTAATATCTAATTCTAGCTGTGCCACAGCTAACTGAAATTTTTTTGCTGTGTCACAGGCCTTGGGCCTCAAGTTAGGCCTCAGTCAAGGTAGTTCAATATCTATATATAAATCATGTTTTCTTTCCCTAAGAAATTTAGCAACAAGGCTGGAAAGCAGACAATGTTCTGCATGGCTGTGAGGACAGATGGTGAATTATGTGGTTATTTTTTGGTGGACTGTTGCTGGTGTTGATCTAGAAGACATTAAGGCACGTTGGTCCGGTTAAGATGGCATTTATCTTGTGTGTGGCCACACTTTATTTTGTTGCCTCCACTCCTGGGCTGTTTGAAATGGAAATATCGATAGAAGTTTGAACACAAGTTGTTGATGGTTTGCCTTTGCCATAATAAAGGCCAGCTCTTAATTAAGATCCATTATGGTTTTGTTTTTTTTCTCAGTGCATTTTAAAATTTATTATTTGCTTTGACTTTCCAGGCCATCTATGCTCTAACCAGTTGATTTTGTTTCTGGCTTTGTCCCATCAGTATTGATGTCACTTGAAGATCTGATTGTCAACATCATAAAAAGAGTGCTAGGAAAAGCCACAGAATATTGCACAAGACCCAGAAGGACTGAAAGCTGGAGGATTTCTTTCGGGGGATATATTGTTTTCAGTGGTGAGTAGGTGGAGCCATTTTATTTTTCCTGATTACAGTCTAGAACAGCTCAAGTTGCTGTGACTGGAATTTTGACTCTATGGATCATCTTGCTGAAATAATTTGACAGCAGTAGAGTTTTTCTCCAGGGCCCTTTGCTGTAAATTATATGTGTTGCATGCTCCATTATAAGCTATAACCAGGGGTTTTTTCCATTTAAACGATGTAATTTCTTGAGGTGGGAAGAGAGTTTCTTCAGCTGATGATTGTTCATTAAGTTGGGAGTAGAAGTGGTTTGAATCTTCTGAAGTTGAATGTAAACCTGGCAAAATTTTTATTATAAAATCTGAAATTGGGCAAAACTCTGGAGCCCTGAGACTCAGATGAAGTCCAGAGTGATGGTGAGAGGAGTCCTAAAAGGAGCCAAAGGCATGAATTTTGAGGAGGGGAAAAAAAAGTTGAATATTTGTTCTCCTCTCAAGCATTTGAAGGAATTAAAAATTGCACCCAAAGAGGAATGTTAAATTCAGCCTCAGATGTGGAGACCTACTGAACACATGGTTGCAAACCATTACTCAGGTAGCAGAATGAGGGGGTTTGAGCAGGAGAGATTACCCCCAAATTAATTCTGCCCATTCTGAACATTCATACATTCACTACTCACTGTGTCCCACACTAATAAATCTTCCCCCAAATTTATGTGATCCAGGGAGAAAGGAAAAGTGGGAAGACGTGCTTCTTTTTTTGATTTTGTTATCTCCAGAGCTAAAAAGAGTTTATTCCTTTTCCAAGAAATTCAGCCTCACCCTTACTCCAACTGTGCATCACACAACCATTGAAGTCCTGCTCCTTGAAGTAGCTCTGAAATCTTGAAAATCACAGGTAATCTCTCTCTCATTTGACTTTTTTTTTTTTTTTTTTTTTTTTTTTTTTTTTTTTTTTTTTTTTTTTTTTTTTTTTTTTTAACCACTACAGGGGAAGAGTGTTCCAAAGCTCATCAGGATCCATGTGGGCTGGGACAATGTGGGTTTCCCACCTGAGCTCCCACATCCCACAGGGTGTGATGGACATTCCTGTCTCCTCCAGGATGGGATCCAGGGAGAAGCTCTGGGAATGTGCACCAGGTACAACAGGGGATGCTCAAACCTGTTCTGTTGGGCTGCCCCTGCTTCATGGGCTGGGTGAGCAAACAACAGATTAGAGGGCACAGGAGGGTGATCTGGCTCTGGTTTCTGATTCGAGTAAATAAACAAATCAAAGGATAAAGTGACCACAGCAAAATATGTTACAAAAATCCAGATTTATTTAAGTAATGAGAAGCATGATAACCAGTGTAAGACTGAGAACAGGAGAGGAGCAGAAGGCTGTGCAGTGATGTCCCTTGCATGATAAAGGCCATCTTAAGGCTTTCTAATTACACTTATTAATGCACTTTTTAAAGACAAAATGGAATCAGTCTTTGCTGCCTGACATCCTGCTGACAAAGCAGGGGCATTTGATTTCCACCAAAGGAACTCAGAAGACTAAGACAATTTCCTAATACAGGATTTTTAAGAGATTCTTTTTCAAAACAGATCACTGTTTAAAAGTGACAAGCTGGACTCATGCCCTGGAGTTCTGTGGGGCTGCAGCAGCAGGGACAGAGGGCTCTTGGAAGGGGAAATTTGGGAATTGGGCCTTCAGCTCATCCAGGCTCTCTCATTTTTCACCAGCCTTGGCTTAGCCTTTCCCTGCCTTAGCTTCATCCAGATATTTGTGCCAGATGAGCTTAAAAAAGAGCAAAGCAGAAAGTCTGTTGTTTGTGTGTAATAGAGAACTGTTTCATCAGGTATCATCCTTGTGCTTATCCTAAAACTCTCTAAAACATCCTGACAGTTGCAGAATATATACAAACAACACACACTCCTGGAGCTTCAGAGGATGAAACCCAGATGGAAGGTTTTTTTCTCCACATTTAACACAGGCCAAAGCTTAATGTGCTGCAGACTGGCACAGCCACCCCAGGACGGTGCCAGTTTGCTGTGGCAGAGCCCAGACACATTTTCCTACACATTTTCCTGCTCAGGCTTCCCTCCTGCTGCCTGAGCTGCATCCACAGCACAACGTCTCTCTTACAGTTACCTGCAGAGAGCTCGCAGGGACTGTGCTTTCCACTCAGCTGAGAGTGATCCCAGGGTTGTGAGATGGAGCAGCAGCATGAACATAACTTGTGTTTATCCCCTGGGCTGTGCAGCCAGCAGCTGCTCCCATTAGCACCATTTGCATATGGCCTTGGCAAGGCTTGGAGTGAATCTACTGTTCTTCATGGGTGGGGGCAAAAAATCTGTCTCCTTTGGACCTGCAGTTGCTGTAACGTAAAACCTCCGAGAAAAAAATTATGGTTTAAAAAATAATGGTCTCCGAGTTAAAAAATAATGGTCTGTTAAAAAGAGGGGTTTTAAGGTAGTTAAAGCCAGAAAATAAGCAGTGAGAGAAGGTGAGCAAGGAGTACCTGCGTATATTCACAGTCATCTAAATACAAACCTCTTCTATTTTTGGATGCTGCTCTCTGCCTCTCCCCATCCTTCCATGTCCCCTGGCAACAGGGCAGTGCAGGCCTGGAGAAGCAACAAATCAGGCAATTAGTGTCAGTCTCATTAATTCATGTCACACAGCCTGAATAGATTATTGCTTTGCCATGTAAGATCTGATTTCTGTGCAGGTGTGGGTTGGTCAAAGCAGGAAGGTACAGCTCAGATAAATGCATGGTGAGTATTGGGTGTCAGACACTTCTGAGTCAGTCCTAAAAAGTTTTTTTATGTTCTTGAATGTCTCATCCAAGAAAGCAACAAGAGGGTATCAAAATTAAATGAGCAGGTGACGAATTCAGAGTAAGGAGAACGAGATTCTTCATAAGGTGTTCTGTATTTAATCTGTAGAACTCCTGCTAGGGGACACTCTGAACATGAAACTTGAGGTGGGTTCAAAATTCAGCAAATTAAAATCACCCAACAGCATTCCCATGCTCCCCACCAGGCAGGGCTGTCCCACAGCCAGGGACTGCTCCATAGACCTTCAACTGGGATCCCCACATCCATTCCTGATGCTCTTAGGGAGCCTGAACAGGTATTTCATGAGGCACCTGTGACATCTGACTAATATGGACACATTACTTTGAAATTTTTCGATGAAAGGGGCTGCTAAGTGCAGCCCAAAACTCCCTTTACACCATGTGCAAACGATAACTGAGCTGGCAAAGCTCATTAAACGCAGCACCTTTATCGTGGGAGATAATCTGTAAAAATGTTGTGACACCAAATGTTGGCGAGTTACCAGGACATCATCATCCTATTTCAGTTACAGAGCAGTGACCTGGTGATAAGCTCCCATTTGTTCAGCATTCAGATCTCCTGGGAGGAGAATTAGGAAATTCCCCACTGGTTACCTTGGGTTTTATCCCAAGGACTTTGTGCTGGACAGGAGGGATGGGGCACTGCCCCCACAGTGGCTCCAGCAAACACCAACACACGTGGGCAGCACCTTCAAAAGCTGCTTTAAAAATGCTGTTTAGATTTCACAATTAGGACAGATGTCAGTCTTTTGAGTACTAAGGTGAGCCTGGTCCTTCTCGTGCAGCTGATCTGCACTTGAAGGACATAAGGTTTGTTTGTCTGGTTTTGTTGTTACAAGCAGACATCATTAAGGTCTGGATCATCAACATTTTGTAGTGGGAGGCCAGGAGATTGAAGAGGCTTTTGGCAAGGTGATACCATTTTGGAAAGATTTTGTGAGAATCCAGATTTCTTGCTGCCATATGGAACAGAGAAAGACTAGATGGATAGCCCAGATTTTCTTACAGTAAAATAAATTTTAAGTAAAGAGCCCAGTGTTTTAGCAAAATGGTCAGCATAATCTTATTGTTGAGCTCAAAGGGAAATGTAATGAACAGCATTTTCAAGTGGTTTTGTATTCCAGCAAGACTATTTCACAAGCTTGTTCTGAGCACTTATGGAACCCTTTATATTTTCAGAGCTCTGAAAACAACAAGCTTGCTAAAAAAAAATAAAATTACAGGCACTATTTTTAGCGCTGCAATGTCTAAAATAACAGCACATTGACAGGAACTCCATCAGTTGCAATAGGAAGCCAGAGTACTTGGTGGTTTATGGTCCCCCTCCAGTTCCCAGCTGGGTGAGCCCAGACAGATGAGTCCAGGGGATCCTGGGTGGGCAGGACCAGCAACCCTTCCCCACTGCTGGAATGCTGCCACCTCTGTGGTAAAACCTGCTCTCTTTGCCCACCAGCAGGTCTTCAGCTCCAGCTTTCTGGTGTGAAGCCTGAGCTTGGAAAAAGTGTTTTCAGCTGAAACGCTTTGTCCATTTTATTCGTTTTTTTAATCCTCTCTTTGACTTTCCAGTGAAATGTCTCACTGCTCTTCCTCCCGTTCCTGAATTATTTTCCCAGCATTTTGCGGCAGAGGGCAGAGGCTCTCTCCAAAAGAGATATAAAGAAAAAGGCATCTGCACAGGGAGTAGGAGTGACACACCATTCCCATCCCGTGGCTCCCCGAGCTGCCATCCGAGCTGCCTCTGGGCAGCATATCCATTCTCACTGTAACCCTGGTGTTTCTCCCAAAATGTAACATGAATCCAGGAGCAGCTTAGTTGAACTATAATCTGGGTCAGCAGTGTCTGGTAGGTCGAAAGGTCATGCTGAAACCCCATCTGTTTTAGCTCTCCGTTGGAACCATGAAAGTACTTTAAACTTGAGATGTTCTGTAGCATTCCTAAATTATCAGTAATGTGTAGTGACACCAAGAACTGTGGTCTAGAAATGCCATGTTTCTCTCTCTTTTTTTTGATCTAACTGGGTGAAGCATCAGATTTAGGAAGTAAATTCAAATCAGCTGGACATAGGTCAGTGGCTTTGTGTGGAAAGGACTGTATGGTAGGTGCCTCTGGCCCATAAAAAGCCTGTCCTACTGAGATCTGGCTCCAGGGCTTATTAAATACCAGCCATTTTTGACTAGTAAAAGACCAAACAAAATGTGCTTTTCCTCCTTTGATGATTAAAATCAGCCTGAAGTGAGTGGCATCATTTATATAAACACTTGCTTTTATGCAAGTGCTGTCCTAAGAGATTAGAGCGTTGCGTGCTTCTTTGCAAGACTTTTTTGCTTTCAGGTGAAAGCAAACATAACCTACAGACTGAGGGACAGCTTCACTAGGCCAGGTTGTTCAAAGCCCTGTCCAACCTGTCCTTGAAAACTTCCAGGGACGGGACAGCCAAATTTCCCTGTCTTGGTGCAGGGCAGCTCCCTGTGCCCGTGTCCCCAGTGCCTCACCAACAGCAAGGGTTTAAAGCTGGACTATAAACCAAAGACCACACCGGTTTCTATTATTTATGGCTAACTCAGAGACAATGACACCCTTGGTGACCTCCTCCTGCCACCTTTAACCTCTCAGCTCTGTCTGCTGCCTCCCCATCCTCACAGAGATGAGAACCAAACCCCTCGCTCTGGACTTGGGCGCGGTAATCGAGGGGAGTCACGCTAACGATGCAGAGACCAGCCTGCAACTGATTATGAGGTTTTCTTCTGAATTAATTGTCAGAAGCAAAGGGATTTTTGATGTTTAATGATGTCTTCTTCTTGTTAAATGCATTCACTTTGCCACCCATCCTCAGACACTGGGAACAGGCTGAGCTGAAGGAGGCAAAGCTGCAGAGTTTTTGGTGTGTTCATGTAAAATCCACTTCCCTCTGTAACACACAGGTCTGTAGGGGATCTTTGGCCGAGGTTTGTTGATAAAATAACACTAACATCTTACTTGAAGGCACTGAATGAATCCAAAACCAGAGTTCAGGGTGGGAGATTTAGATGCTGCGTGTGTTGTCTGGGCCACGAGAGGGAGGATGTGCCTCTTCTGATTGTGAGCGTGTCCTCCCAGATCTGTCTTTGGACACAGGAAGACAATTCCTCTGTCTGAAAAATCTTCCTTGGAGCTGATGTTTCCTCGTGTGGTCTGAGCCCAGGAGCAGCCCTTTGGCTGTCAGGAGTTTAAGCAAGGAAAAAAAACAAACCAAAAGGGGAAACAGCAGTGGCAAGGAGATTAGTGAGAATTTTAAAAAGGAGAGGAGTCAAGAGGTGCCCTGTCCGACGGAATGGCAGAGATGTCATTTAAAGTGGACCAAAACTCTGTGAAAACTTCTGCTTTTGGACTTAATTTATTTTATTTCAAAAAATTGTGAAAACATCAGCATTTCGTGCGCATTTTGCATCTTGCAAAATGACAAAATCCTCCAGTGTTTTAAAAATTCTGAGGCTTTACAAAGTGCAGGGGATTGGCTGTTCATTTTTTGCTGTGTCCACAGGTGGAATTGAACTGATTGCAACAAATCTTTGGATGGTTCGTTATTTTAGATCCAGTAGTTTGAACTTTTAGGAAGATTTCACGTAGATCGGGAAATAATGAATAATTTCATGAAAAGGTAGAATACAGATTGTGCTCCTGTAACACAGAAATTGCCAGAGATAAAAAGTAGATAATTCTGCACTAGGCTGTATTTTAGGTTACCAATTACACCAATTATGTAAAACAAACCTCTTAATTTGTTCTGATTTAGAAATAACAGGGATGGGCTATTTCACTCAAAAAACCTAATAAAAATATGTTTGAGGTATTATACACCCTTTTCCAGGTTTTTACAGATAATCTCAGGTTATGCTAATGACAGTTTATATTCTGCTTTACCATTTTATTGCAGCTAGAGGGAAAGTTTCTGTATGTAAGTTAACACATATTAACATATATATTTATATATGTATCTATAAAAAGTGAATAATTTGATAGTTTTTGATGTGCTGAGTGAATGGATGTGCTGAATGGGATGGGGAGCAGGACTGATCCAGAGGAAAAGCCAGTTCTGCACATGAATCTTCCTTACTTTTTTTGGTGCAGTCAATAATTTCCCTTGGATGGGCTGCAGAAATTGAGTCAATAATTATCTGTTCAGCCCAGATGCAGAAGGCAGTGGGGCCCCATGCACCATCCAGCTGGCAGAGCCTCTGCCTGCTCTGTGATTTCAGGCACAGAAGTGCACAGATCTCTGACTGTCAGAGGTGAAAGTTTAGCCATCACATAACTCACCTTCAACTTTGGTGGGAGGGTTTGGTTCTCACTCATGCCCAGGGAAAAGATGACACTAATGTGGATTTTCATTTTGCCTTTTTTTTTCTCCTCTAAATTAACAGAATGTTTAAATGTGCTGTCAGGTTCGATTTCAGTTGCCATGAAAGTGGAAGTCACTTCTTGTCTTATCCAAAAGAGTTCATCCTGTCTTTACCTTATTGCACATCCAGCCCCTTTTGGATGTGTCAGATCCAGCTCCCGAAATCATGAGTGACTTTTGTTAAAACTGGGCAGCATGAACACCCTGTGCCTCATTCAAGCAAACTCCTTCTCCTTTCCTAAAATCTCTCCCTTATCCTTCAAGCACTGAAGACGCCAGACAGCAGCAGCAAAAAGCAGGGAAGAATTTCCCATGAAAAAACACCACTGCAAGAGGTGTGGAGGCCAATCCCCCCCAGAATGCTGGATGAATTTATCTGTTCTTCTTTCAGGTTTATCAGGCAGACCATCACTTCCTGGATCCCAGGGTTAGAAGGACAAGCTCAACTTGCACCATCCTTCTCAATTTCCTGAGCTGGCATTTAACTTCCAGTTGGATGCATCATGTAAGTAGACACAAAACTGTGCAAGAGATTTCATACAAAGACCTTATTTGAATTCCTGTGGGCTTTCTATAAAATAAATAAGGAAATATGGCTTCAGTTTTATAGTATTTTATTCAGGTTACAAGCAGCAATTAAAATGTGTGGGGAAAGGAGGGAAAAAGAAGAGTTTTTCAGATAAAACCAGGGTAAATATTTTTTTTTCTCACTGGAAGTAAGAATTTGGTATTTCTGTTCCTGCTGAAATTTTTTAGTTCTTTGAGACAAGATTTTTCACACAGAATCTTCTATAAGAAAAGAAATGGCCAAAATGCAAGCCCAGCATCAGGAATCTCAGACCCAGAGCTGGAGGTGCCAATGTGTTCTTGTCTGCTCCAAAATTCAGGGTAAGAGAGATGCTGGAAAGCTGCATTCAGCTCCATCTGTGCTGATCTCTTTTGGAAACAAATTAATGAGCAAACAAAATGCTGGACCCCAGAAACCACCTCCATCATCAGATTATTTCTGTCTTTTCCAGGAGTCCCAACAGCTCCTGTTGGAACTCTTCCACTAAATCACTTAAATGGTCACTGAATCAGGGGGAGATGATAAAAGGTGGATTTCAACATCCTCCCAGCACTCTGAGGCTGGATCTGCCCCTGCTTTGTGCCTGCCCTAATCACTGACCTCCAGGAGCAGGGAACCATCTCCCTGGGTGGGGAACACCCATCTTGGCAAGACTTCTTTTGTTTGAAATTGCAGAAATAGCATTTTTAGTGAAAAAAAAAGGGGGTTGCCTGGATCTAGCTCTTAGCACATCAAATCAGCTGCCAGGTTTGGTGTCGGGGCTGAGGAAAAGTCCTGACCACACTTGCAATGCAGACAGCCTCCCACCACCACCAGAAACAGGTGGTGAGAGCCAGAAATGTTTTACCCACTTTCTCTGCTCTCAGGACGTGGTGCTGGGTTGGATTTTCTGCCTTTGCCCTTCGTGCTGGCCCAGTTGTGGCTGTGGAAGTTCAGTCTGGCTGTGCTGCCACACTCAACACCATCACTAGAGCTCCTGTGGCTGTCAGGGAGGCTTTGTTGGGTTCTGTTATCTCTGTTATCTCTGTTGTTATCTCTCAGCCTGGGCAGGGAGCACTGCAGGCTACACACTGAGGGGCTTCCAAAACTAAGCCTGAAATCAAGCACAGCGAATTAAGCCACAGCATATGCAACACATCATTTCAGTATTTATGTTTGCAGCCTCCAGCCCCGGTATCAGAAAGCCTCGGAGACGAGTGCAATAAATAGCCAGCTCAAGGAGGAGTTGGCAAGATTTATTATGTTTATGATTCTGCACAAATAGTGTTGACAGAGTTCTTTTGATACAGAGACAGTTTGTGTGCTCAGATCACCGAGGAGAGCTGCACTTGGGAGGATTTGCCCCCAGATGAGTCTGGATTTTTAGGTTCCTCCAACTCCTTGTGTGTTGTGTTTTAAACTCTGCCATATGAAGGGTTTATATAAATCACTTTATATAAATCACTTTACAGGAGTTTTGTGCTGCCCATCTGGGATGGCAAACCCAGCCTTACCTGGTGTTATTAAATTAAATTTAGTACAATTAAGTGATAATCATTGCTGGCATTCAGAACCTTAAATGCGCCCAGTGTGCTGCAGTAATTCAAACACAAGGAAAACATCCCATGAAATTTCCAGTCTGAGGCTTTGGTACAAGAGCCATGGAATCAATAGGAGTTTTTTCCCTTAATTTCAGTGGGAGCTGGATCTTGCCCAAATCACACAAAGCAGCCTCCCACGCTCCAGAACAAATCCAGGGGCATATGGTTACTGTCAGGGGAACAGGTGGATGTTCTTATGGTTTGTAAAGGAGCTGGAGACAGCTTGTTGCATTTTGATAAGAAGGTTATTCCAGGCAACTGGAATAGTGTAAAAACAGGGAGAAGTGCAGCACAGGGAGCAGAGGCAGCAGCAGCAGGCAGGGATAAAACTGGGATATGAGAGAGAGGGGAAGCCTGGCACAAAATTATTCAGAGCTCTGGAATTTAGGAGGGAAAGCTCCACTAAATACGTGCAAGATTTGGAGGGAAAACTGAACATATTTGGGAGCTTTGTGGTGCTATTTTGCCAGGGATGGAGATGTTTGTAGGGGATGGAGAGACCAGGATGGTCCACAAGTGAGGCAAGTTGTCATGCAGTAGATCTGCTGGATCTCAAAGAGATCTGCCCAAGGAATATTGCAAAATATTCTGTGCAGCAAACTCCAGTGCATAACTTCACCACGGGAGCCATTGTGATTTGGCCATTTGCAAAATGAAGGTAATAAAATATAATTTCAGAAATGAAGAATCCTGTGGGTATGAGAGAATTTTGTAACTGGAACTCCTTGTTTTTATACATGCTCAGGAATTAATTATTTTAGCCTCCGTGATGCTAAAATAGGAATGTTAATAATTTGGGAATGCTAGATCAGCACCACAGCAGTTACTCTTCTAAAGGGTGTGTTTGGGAAGATATCAGGAGACATAACCAAGCCTTGTTGCTATTGTTTTATTGG
The DNA here is from genome assembly GCA_013397095.1 of Sterrhoptilus dennistouni. NCBI lineage: Eukaryota > Metazoa > Chordata > Aves > Passeriformes > Zosteropidae > Sterrhoptilus > Sterrhoptilus dennistouni. The sequence goes on along the minus strand of VWZU01013613.1, from coordinate 1,007,413 downwards.
CTCAGAAGAAGCTTGAAGTATTTATCTGATAAAATTGCCAAACCCAAGGAATGATTCCTGTGTGAGCAAGGCCGTGTCCCTCCCAGAAAAGGCTCTAACCAGTCACTTGTGAAAAAAAAAAAATTAAAGAGAAAACCCAGCAGAGAATCCTTTCACAGCGATGCTGAGATGGCTCAGAGGTCACCGTGAGGATATTCTTTGGTGCTCCAAAAAAAAGTTTAAAACTAAATTTTCATTTCATTCTGAAAGGTAAAGCTTTGGGCGAAGGGTGAAAGAGGATCATCCAGGGCACTTGTCACTGCAAGGGAATCCGGCAGTGCCCGGGAGCCCGGGTGGCACTGCAGGGACAGAGGGCAGGGTCCGTGTCACCGCCACGGCGGGGGGACCTCGGCTACAGGGGCCCAGCGCTCCCCCAAAATAACAGCAATTAACACTGCGGGGTTTCGGGGGGCCAGGCTCGCAGCCGGGCTGGGCTGTGGCTGTCTGTCTGTCTGTCCCGTCCGCTGGGCTTTGCAGCGGCACACGGGGACCGGGATCCGCACTCCCTGCCCCGTTCCCTGCCCTGTTCCCGGGCCCGTTCCCGGCCCCAGCCCCATCGCCAGCCTCATTGTCAGTCCCGTTCGCGGCCTCGTTGCCTGCCCCATTCCCGGCCCCATTCCCAGTCCCATTCCCAGCCCC
>VWZU01013613.1:996443-1006539 GCA_013397095.1 Sterrhoptilus dennistouni | reverse complement strand
TCCCGTTCCCGGCTCCCGGCGCGGCTCCAGCGCCCCCTCCCGGCATCCCGCGGCACTCTCCGCCCGCTCCCGGCAAAGCTCGGGACGAACTCAGGTGTTTGGGACTTTTTTAGGTCCAGCGGGTACAGATCGCTCTGAGGAGGGGACAGGCAGGTGAGGACGGGCATTTCCCAGTGCCCGCAGCACAGCGGCGCCTCCCCAAGTCACTTCTGCCCCTCGGCCCCTCCCCAGCAATGACACCATCAGGAATTGATGGAGCATCTGGAGCGTCCTGTATGATACACACAGGAAAATACTTACCCAGGAATGGCATTTCAGTGAGGGGAAAGGTTTGTGGGGTCCCACCGCGAGGTGGATGAGGACAAAGCACAGCTCAGGGGTGGATTTGGGATCCTCTTGCTGGGAGGAGGGGAGAGCTGACAGCATATTCTCAACAGAAAAATCATATATAGAGATATTGATATATATATATATAAATCTATCGATCGATCGATAGATAGATAGATAATAGATAATAGATAGATAGATAGATAGATAGATAGATAGATAGATAGATAGATATGCAAATGGAAACATAATGTATATGGAATGACAAGCAGCCTAAAGGACAGGACCTATGGACCAGATTGGTGCCCTGAGTGATGTCAGATACTGTGTTGGATGGCAAGGTAAAAGGAACCAAGCACCCACATAAAATGTGATTAAATATGTATTTTTAAGTTAAAGCAGGACCATTTATGGTGAGGCTAGGTGTGTTTTTGGTTCTGTAATTCTTTCTGTCAATGCAGGAGCATTTCCGTGGGATACAGCCGGGACATGCAGCTCCTGTCCAGTTTAGGAGCACAGCCAGAGTTTCCACTCCAGTGTTGTGTGCAGTATAGAAATGTCACTGAAGTTAGCTCAGGCTGGCAAAGCCGAGTACCTGGAAAATATTCTGATAACGAAAGCAACAAACACACTTGGCTAAAAACTGCCAGTGAGGCAGTGCTGGTGCAGGTTCCCTCCCTGGCAGTCCAGGTATTGCTTTGCCTTGTGCAGCAAAGCAGAGAGCAGTGACCCCACACTCAGGCCCAGTGCAGAGGGTGTCTAAAGGCCCTCGGTGTCTGCACTGGTGTGTTCATGGGGTTTTACCTTCCGGGAGCAGGGCTGGCTCACACCCAGCCACAGAGAGCTGAGATCTGTACCCCCTACCCCTCCTCTCCTCGAGTGGCCCCAGCCCACACCACACAGAGCTTGGTTTGGGGTGACTTTATACTGTGGGGTGACTTTATATTGTGGGGTGACTCCCAGGGACCTGCTGGTGCAGACACACCCGGCCTGATGCCTCTGAGGAGCTCAGGGAGCACCTGTCACAGGAATGCAAACCTTTGTTTGGTTCACAGAATCCCCAGAGCAGCGTGTGTGGGCTGAGGGAGGGGATGGAGGAGTCCAGAGCCAGGTGGGAGAGGTGCCTTGATTTGGTGTTTTCTGAGCCCTGCACTCTCCATTTCCCACTCCTCCCCTTAACACTATTCCTGCCACCTTGCTTGACCTCCCCGAGAGCTCTTGGCTTTCCAGCTGCTCCAGCAGAGCAGGAACAAGGAGCGGAGCAGCCTCACCTGGGTCCCGGTGCCTTTCGGAGCGGTTTTTATCACCCCGGGGACGCTGCGGCGCTGCCGTTCCGCTGCTCCGCCGCCAGGGGGCGGGCGGGGATCTCCATCGGCACCGGGACCATCCCGGGACATCCCGGGACATCCCGGGACATCCCGATAGAACCGAGACTGCCGGGAATCCCCCCCGGGACATCCCGGGACATCCCGATAGAACCGAGACTGCCGGGAATCCCCCCCGGGACATCCCAGGACACCCCGGACACCGCTCCCAGGACAACCTGGTACCTCCTGGTACATCCCGACATCCCCCCAGGACATCCCAGTCCCATTCCTGGGGCACATTTAATGCTCTCTTTCCCTTCCTCTTCTTTTTAACTTACTGCTTTTACCCGATATAAAATTCTCATGCATTCCAGGGGACTCTACTCCTGTCCAAATTCTTCTGGCCAAGACTTCAATTATTAATGAATACAATGATCACGGATCAATTAATAATGAATATATATCATTTAAAAGCTAATTAATTCTGACTAAAATTCTGTATCTTCAGCTCTTGCAGCCTCACTCTGTGAGCAGTGTGAAATTATGCCACTCCACTCTTATCTCCAGGAGGTAAGAACAGTTTGGCTCAATTCAATTTGTTAAGAAAACCAATAAAAACGTCCTTAGCCTGATGAGTGAAATGATTTTACCTCAGCAGAACAACTTCTGGTGTTACCCAGTGAGATGGTCCATGTGAGTGGCAGAAGTGGCAGCTGCTTCCTCCCATCACCCACAATGATTCCCCAGTGAAGAGTGGAATTCTGATGCCCCAAATTTTCTCTGTCTCTAATTTAGGTCCACCTCTAGCAATCTGAACATGCAATTTTGGTTTGGAAAAGTTCAACAGAGATAAAGACTTGTACTATGGGGAAGGAATTTAGATCGCAACAACAAGGGGTCTGAACACTTATTCCTGCTTGATTTTTGGAATGAAAGGTGATGTAAGGAGGAACAGGAGTGGGAGGTTCTCACTCAGCCCTCTGGGACACTGATCACCAGCCACTCCACTGGGAATAACAAATAACAGCATCCCTTGACTCTCCTCCAAGAGTTTTGGACTGATTGCAGCAGGATTACACATTGTCCCTGCCTTACAAACATCCCCACAGAAAAACAGGATTATGTGGCCCTCTCAGTTTAAACCATGGGGAAGGACTGGCCCATAAGATGAAAGAGACTTTTATTCCTGGCAATGAGGATTTCCTGAGGCCAGGGCTTAGCTGAGCTCTTGCAGTGGCGCTGGTGTAAGCTGTCCCCAGCCTGCCCCCGTGGCACAGGGCTGTGCTGGCCCACGAGGGCATTCCACAGCCACAATGAACATCCACAAGTCCTTTCCTCATGTGCAGTGCCAGGGCTTTGCAGCAGAACCCAGCTGGTGCCACAGGCCCCACCTGGGCAGGGATGTGGGTGAGCTGAGTGGGGCTGTGTGTGCTGGAGGCAAGGCTGATCCCTTCAGAGAAACTGAAGCCACACTTAAAAATTAATGATTTTTCTCTTCTCAGGTCAAGTGCACTGCCTTGCCCATCTCCCTGCAAAGTGAGGAAATATCTTCTGATGCATAAATCACAAAAGCAGCACTGAACATCTTTTCCTGTTTCCTCCCTGTGCGGTAACATTGACCAAGTGTTTTAATCAAGGCACATTCTCAGGGGATATAAATGAGCCCAGCTCAGCTGCCTCCTGGGTAAGGCATTTATTTCCTGGGAATCTGGTGCTGTGCCTTAGGTCCTTGTCCTTAGCATGGGGATACAATTACTTTTGGTGGAAGGATATTGAAATGTGCTGGTTTTGTTATTAATTTAAGATTATCCAATTACACAGTATTATAAAATTTGCAGATTCCACCCTTAAAGCTTTTAATCTCAGATTTGTGTATTACTTCGATACATTTAGATAAATCTTGCAGCAAAACACTCATTTACTCTCTCAGATGCACTTTTATAATGAGTGTAGAGAGCTCTGTGTTGCGTGTCAATATTTTAAATTCTTGTGTTAAAGAATTAAGTAACTAAAGTAGGGAATATATTTTTTCACTTTTAATTTAGATTCTTCTCATTGCAAGGTACCAATTAGACTCAGCATACCAAAAATAGCACGGGCAAAAATGGTTGGGCTACTTAAAAAAAATGCCATGAGAGATTAGCAAAGTCTACCTCGACACAAACCATATGCAGACAAAGGAAGAACCAGGACAAATCAAAACAGTTTTAGCAGGTAAGGAGCCACACAGCAGCTTGTGACAGATATCAAAGAGGCACAGACTGTAAAACAGCATCCTGCAGCTGACAGCGGGTAAAAAGTCTCCCAATAAAAGCTGGATCATCCCTCTTGGGTTTCACGAGCTGTCCTGGGCAGTGATTGCAAAATTGAGTTGTGAGCATCAAAAGGAGAACTGGAGACATCCTTGAGCACATCTGTGAGTGTCCCTGGGATCCAGCAGGGCTGAGTGCTGGCCAGAGGAGGATTCCTGCTCTCCTGCCCAGAGCTCACAGAGACACTGTGAGGTAAAGCCAGACAGCACCAGGGCAGTTCTGCTTCTTCTCAGCATCCTCAATATGGGTGACATTCCTAAGTCCCCTAATAACACTAATTTCTGGAATAATACCAAAAATTAGCCTATTGCTAACTATAACCACATGGAGTGAAAAAACCCTATAAACCCCATTTTTGTTTATGTACACACTGTACATAAACTATTATTAACCTATTACTATTGCATAAACTATTACTACAGTGTTTATGTACACTGTAGTAATATAATAGAAGAGAGAAATGCTATTTATTGTCTATGTATTTATTTAGCTTTCAACTGTTTTAGCTTGTTTCAGGATCCTTCACATTTTAATTCCTGATGTAGGTGAGCAGCAATGCTGGGAAACAATTCCTGCAGGCAGGAAGAATATGAAGTGTATCTTTTATGGAGATATCCCTTGGGTGGTGGTTTCCCAAACTGGAATGGAAATCACTGACTTCCCATGAGCAGGATTTAGGGAGGGCAGGGGTTTTGTTACTTTGTGAAGTTCAGTGGTGGTACCAGAATTATTTTTTACAGTTGAATTTATTCCTCTGCTTCCCAATACCTGTGGGAATCTCTTGGTGCCTGAGGGCAGCACTTCTCTGTTTATGAAAAGCACAGCAGGGAAAATGTGAGATGACTTTCAAGGTACTTGGAATAACTCTGCTGACCCTGGTGGAAAGACCAGGGCCAAAAGGCGGAAGGACCTGATGCACCTCAGGCTACTCTGACAAAGAATTGGATCACAGCCTGTACAAATCAAGGTCAGCACAGCTGGAAATTCTGCAGGAAGTTGGGCAGCTCGGGCAGATATTGCTCCAACTGGAGACAGGAGCAGGTTCCCAGTGCCTGGGGAGGTCTGGGACAGCCAAGACCACTCAGGTCCCCAAGGAATGTCCAAACCCAGCACCTCCCTGGAGACAAGAAGAGCTCTTTAAATGCAATTAGGACTTGGGTTACAGGCTGGCTTTGCTGTGTAATTATCAGCATTACCTGGGCATTATCAGCCCGGGATTTGACTGCTGATCCCCAGGATAATCCTCAGCCGTGTGACAGCAAAGGCTGCTGCTCCTCCCTGAGCTCAGCCATCCCCTCCCACCCCTCTGGTGTTTGCAGTATCTGCTGTTTGCTGAATTATCTGCTTTGCTGAGCACACGGTGTGAGGATGGGCAAAAGAGCTCAGAGCTTTTAGTTCAGCCCCAAACCAGGGTAGAAGAATCCTAGCAAAAATTAGCCAGAAATATTTGTCTTTCCTGCCAATCCCTCTCAGTGATTTCTTTCTTTTTCCTTCTTTTTTTTTCGCCCTCCAAGTTTTACACAAAGCTCCATCTTTAGGATTAGCTGTCTACAGGCAGCTCTTTGTATTCATCTGAATTTAAGATTATGGCTGAGCCATAAAAGGGGAGAAAGGTGACACTGGAGAGTTCCTGCAGCTGTAAATCCTGAAATATTCAGGCCCATGACATTTTCGTAGCTGGCAAACTCTGAGTGAGGCATATCTGGTCAACACTGGGGCCCAAAACTGGTTGGATTTCACAGAAGAACCTGTTGTGAGTCTCAGGTTTGGGTGGCATCAGATGCATTTAAAGAGGTCAGGTCAGATGCTGAAATGCTGCTTTTATTTGCTGCTGTCTGCAGTGATTTCCAAAAGCTTTCACACTGGTCTCCAAACAGTCCTGAGCTGGGGATGGCTCTGGAGGATTTGGATGTGCTTTGACTGAGGTGTAAGGACATGTGTGTGATGAGTTAAATCTGTCTGAAAAGGTTAAATGGGCTAGGGCTGTGCAAACCAGCCTGATTCAAGTTCCAGTTCATCACTGGATTGGAATTAAATCAAACATTATTTACAGACACATGCAGGAGTCCCTGGGTTTTGATTAACAGATCTTGAGGTGAAGGGGATCCTGGGGACTATTACCCTACCACAGGCCTCCCCCCTGGAATTTTTGTGCTGGAAATCATATTTATGCAAGTGATTCTCATATAGGCGATGAATTTTAACTCCAAGGTTCATGTCTTTAGTGTTCAGAGACAGGAAGGCAGCTTGAGATGTGGTTTCTCCCCAGATCTAATGAGTGTTATTACGAGGAAATCTTCTACTGGATCAGATGCTTCCAATGAGTCTTTAAAAGGCTTTGGATGTATTTAACAGGGTACCAGAGCTCACCACAAACGGGAAGAGGAAAAAATTTATGAAGTCTGAGGCTTTGTCACCATGGTGACATCTATTTGAGTTTGGAAGTTGCATTAGTTTGAGCTCACAGATTTTTCTTTTCCTGTCATTAAAGGCACGCCTCTTATCCTCTCTCAGTTCCCTCCTCCTTCTCTTCTTACCCCACAATGACTGCATTTAAAAACTAAATTTCCTTTCAGGGAAAAAAAATACTCGGGATAAATTACCTCCATCTATTACTGCCTCCAGCAAGCTGCAGCTGCTGAAGTCTATTTCCAAGTGGACTTCACGTTATAAAATGAGAGAAAGAAAATCTCTTTTCTGTGCCGTGCAGTTGAACAGGTATGATAGATATGTCCAAGTGTGGGAGGCCTTTAATGATCACAGGACTGACCACATTTCCCCCCTCCAGTCGCTCCCCAGGATTAGATGGAGCTCACAGCAGAGATGGATTTGACCCAGGAAAGAACATCAGTGGCCTTTTGGGTTTGCTTTACAGAGCACGCAAAGAAGCTCTTCAAAGGTTCGTGGTACAACATAACCCTGACTTCAACTCTGGCTTTAATGGCTGCTTGGAAGATGACAACGACCACACTCTTTGGGAATCTGTCATGGGGTGAGAAGCCTCAAAACCACAGGGCCAAATCTGAGCAGAAGATGAAGTCAGTGCAGCCCACACAACTGCAGTGGCTGCTGTCAGGAGGACGCCAGAGCAAGCCCTGCTCCTGGCTGACAACTGCAGGGCAGAGAGGCTGAAGCACAGCCGAAAGGAGAAAGGTTTCTGTGATGAATATCCAGAATGGGTGACTGCTTCCTTTCAGGAGGAGCTTGCTGTGCCTGGGAGATGCTGATCAGCTCCCACAGCAGCCCTGCAGTCAGCAGGGATGGATGGGTGGATGGATGGATGGATGGATGGATGGATGGATGGATGGATGGAGTGGCAGGAGCCCTGACCCACAGGCAGTGGCACTTAGAGAATTCAGAATTGATGAATTTGGGCGTTTCTTTGACTTGTCAGAGGGAGAAGCCAAGCTGTGGTTGATGGGTAGAGGAGGACTGGGTTAATTTATTTGCTAATGGCTTCCTGGACACTGGGAATCTTGATCTTAAACAGCAGGAATTCTGTCCTAGCACTTGGTTTTAGCCGGAGTTTTCTCCCCTGCACTGACCAGCATCAACACATCATCCCTCCCCACCTCCATCTGTGCTCACTCTCAGTAACAGGTATTTTATTAAATTTGGCTGTGAGAATGTCACCAATTACGAAGGGGAAAGCAAGAGTGAAGGTTGGGGGGGGTGGGAAAGGTGAAGGTTAAATTCAGAGACATTCACGAGTTTATGGGGCAGTTTGTCCTCAAATCAAAGCCAGGCATTCATGTCGGGCTACATAAACAGGAATAAACACTCATGTGAAAGTCACTTAGGAAGCAAAAACCCATAAGAATGTTTGCTGCAAAATGTGTGCTTTCTTCTCCCTCCCTTCCCTCCTCTTGGCCCCACAGAAGGAGATTACTCAGAGTGTCTTTCCAGCCCGGACAATTTGATGCCTCCAAAGATAAAGACAAAACCATCCCTGTCACAGACACATTTTGTGCTCTGAAGGTTGAGCCACTGCTGCTCAAAAACCAGCACGGGATTCCAGAGCCCTGGGGTGAGCACACATCCCAGTCCTTCTTGAGGTGCTCAGTGATGTTTTTGCTCAATACCACACTCTGTAAAAGGTTTAGCTCAAAGTAAAGTTTCGTGAAGAAATGAGAAAACCGGTGAGAAGAGGTTTGTTTTTTTTAAAGCAAATTAACCTCAGATCCTCAGCTACCTTTTATTTACCAAACAGAAGAAGTTTCTCTGTGTGATACATTTCTTAAATTATAGGTTTCCCATTTCCTGGCATCCTAATAAAGTCTAGATGAATGATGAGAGAGTCTGCTGGGAGAATGAGTAAACATCTCCTACTGTCTGGAATGCAGGACGACTACTGTCTTATCCTTTGTTACAGGTTGTTAAGATAAAATTACCCTATATATCAACAGCACTGTCAATGAAATTAGAAAGGGCATTCTGCCTCCACACTGCCCCCGAGGGTTTGAGGAGGGAAGGCAGTTGTTTTTTTGTTTATTTTGGTTTTTCTTTTGCCACGAAAGAAAGGAAGAAAAGGGGTTTGTTTTGGGTTGGGGGGGAGAAGTTCTGTTTTGTTTCTTTTTAATGCAAATGGAAAAGAGGAGAAAAGCCATGGAGGGTGTGCAAGGCAGGTTTGGGTATTTCACCAAAGTAATTACCTGGTTTAGATTCGTTATATTAATTGTGCTTCAGCTGTCACTGACCTTGAACCCTAGAGCCATAAGAGTGGGATCCAAAACTTAAATCCCATTGCCGCTTTTCCACAAAAAAAAAAAAAAAAAGGATTCTCTGTTCCAGACACCTCTCCCAGATGATCCCTAAGCTGCAGGAGGTGCTGGGCTGTGGTGGAGCTCAAGGGTTTCTTGTGGAGGAACAGGGCTCTAGTGCAGGTCAAAGCCTCATCACTTCCACGTCCTCTCTTGTATTCATGTCAGCTCCCATTACAGCCTCACTCCTCTGCCTTTTCATTCTCTTTTTCCTGAGCACTTTGGATTGCTTCTTCTTTTCTTTTATTAATTTTTAAACAAAGTTGTTTATTCATTTCTGAAACTCAAACATTTTACATTTAAAATATTTTCATTTTTAAATAATAATAATTAAAAAAAAAGCTTAACTGAAAACAATACTGGAGAAAAGCTGGGTGTAAAATGCTGAGCTTGGGTGAGAAATGTTCTTGGATTCACAGAGCATTCCTGGGTTCCCCCATCCCATCTTGCAGCATGTCAGAAACTTTACATGTCACTCTCCTGCCCTTACGTGTGTGTGTGCACACACATACACAGGAGAATTTTCTCTGACAAGCTGTAGGGCTTTGCTGTGGATTTTCCATCCCTTACCATGTCAAGAAGAAAATATCTTAATGCTCTATTCACAAAACACTTTTGGCCTGTTTCCAGCTGAACGTTATGCTTGTTTGCATAGGCAGTTCAGAGGGGAGTTCATAAAACCTTGTTTTGCCTGAATTTGTGAATGTCTGCATGGCCTTAAAATGAAATTACGTTGGAAAAGGGGCTGTTTTGGGATATGCATATGTTTTGCACATATCCTTTAAATAACTCGGATATGTTTTCTAAGGAAGATGTTTTTCCTGTGCACTGAAGGCCACGTTTGTACCACCTAAAAATTTCTTCAGCTTCAGAACAGCACCGAGTAAACAGCTGAGGGTTTTGCCAACTCAGTGTTTCCAGCACTTGGATCTTCCCTTTGGAGGGATCCCTCAGCAAAGGACAAGCTCTTGCTTTAATTCTTGCTGCTTAGTTCCAGCAGAAAATCGCCCTCCTGCCTCCATTCCCAGCCTTAAATCTGTGATAATGGGGACAAAACCTCTCCTCTGCCCAGCCCTGCCAGGAGCAGCCAGCCCAAAGCGGATGTTTGTCTGCATTAATCAAACACACAAAATGTGCAACCTGAACTGTGTACAGAAACGAGTGGAAAAAAGTGCAACCTGACCGCAGAAGTATTATTTTTTCATAAATAAGGTCCTTTAGTAGTAGTTAATTGGACACACATTTTGCTGGATTCACGGAACATTAAAAACTATCATATCCGAATTGACTGACTGAGTTCATGTTACATCTCCAAATTGCCAGTGACCACTCTGCCTCTCACAACATCAGACCTTGGGTTCAGCAATCTCGCTCCAGGGCCCTTTTTAAG
>VWZU01013613.1:951898-996221 GCA_013397095.1 Sterrhoptilus dennistouni | reverse complement strand
CCAATTTGCCCAAGCTCTCTGCGTGTGCACCAAGCCACCATTTCAAGAACCTCCTTGTAAAAACGTCCTGCTCTCCCAAGGCTGCACGTTGGTCATTTGCTCTGGGGCTGCTTTCTTGCCGTGCCAAGTCAAACTCGGGCGATTCCCCCCCGTTCTGTTCGAGTGCCTTTTGGATCAGCAATAAATAAATTCATTGTGAGTTTCAGCAAGGAGAAGGAGCCGGGGCATTGTGCCTGCCCTTGTGAAGATCTATTGTGTGCAAAGCCGCGCGCTATCGGATGGCGTGGGTCATTTTTCATTACCCCACTGAGGATGCAGCTCAAAGCGGAGGATTATAGAAACTCATTTCCTTTGGTTAGGGAGGGGGGAGAAGAGGAAAAAAAAATAAAAAAGAGTTAACATTCAATAAAGTGGAGGGCTATGACGCAATGTGGCCCTCAGAACCTTCCGAGCAGAGCTGTTAATAGCTTCCTTTCCCAGGACGCGGGTTTGCCCCGCTCACTTATCGACTTTGATGCATTAGTAAAAGAAAATATCAACCCCTCATAACTCTCAGAAATGATACAATACATCACTTAAAAGTAAGCTAGGATCAACACGTTGTTAACTGTTTGATCTCTCGAGTCAAAATTAATGATAGGTGTTTTGCACACAAAAAAATGAATGTTAAGAGCCTATTTAAGCTAACTAGAGACATCCCTACAACATCAGGGTTGAATTGGAGGTGATTTCCTGCAATGCAGCTGTTATAAGTTTATCAGTCTGCGGGTGGCAGTAACCAGTAATCATAACCAGATTGCAGAAGGGTGGGATGGAACTTATCTTTAAATAGAAGATCTATCTAACTAACTAACTACAGAAAGCTGGTTGGGAACTAAGTCCACGGCATTATTCACTAGAACACCCAAGGGTCTGGGAGAAGCCAGTTTTCTGTATATTTTAAAGAAATGAAATGATTCTGAAGGTTTAACTGCTAGGCAGGGAGAAACCAAGGTTCATAATGATTAACAGCAGACCTCCTGTGCTCTTGTACTTGCAGCATTTACACAATGATGATAGCTAATAAGAAATGGCATTAAGAAATGACTTCAGCTTTCTCCACTGAGACGTTGCCATAGGCTGTTGATGAACTTTTAGCTCATTCTCTTGTGACATGGAAAGGAAAGATCTGAAATGCAGCATATACTTCAAGCAGAAAAGCCATTGAAAAAATTCCAAGAAATCTCTGTGAGGAGCCAAAGAGAAGTGTTGCACTGTGAGACAATGCCTCTGGACAATTACAGCCTGTTAGTTTTAATGCAGCTCCAATTGCTTCCGTCTGCAGCTAATCTGACCACTGGAAACAGGCACTTTTGCAATGCCCTTTAATTTTTCAGATTTGTGTGTGGGCGGTATCTGTTGGTATTAATATGACTCTTTTCCGGATTGAATTAGGGAAAACAAGATGAGCTTTCAAAGGAGCCTCAGCTTTCTTTGAGAAACATGAACTGCAGAGCACAGAGTCCATTAGGTCTGTCCCAAGTGGAGATGTGAAAACACAGAAAGGACAGAGAAGGTCCCATGGATCCTCAAATGTCCCCAGCAGCACCTACAACCTCTTTAGCCACCCTTGCTCCTCATTTTGCCACATACTCCAGGTACTCCAGGTCCATCTTTAGAGCTGTGCCCACAGGCAGCAGGGATCCCCACAATTCCCAGCTTTCTGAGCCATGCAGATCCACTATTTTCTGGATAAGTGGATGCCTCAAACAGCTCATGAGCGAGCCAAAAAATCTTTTTCCATCCCTACAGTTGGACAAATACACATTTTTGTTTTTAAACTTACCCTAGTTTGCAAGAGGTGCTGTGTGAACCTTTCCCAGACCCAGCTCCCTCCCCTTGTAGGGATTGTCTTGTGCCTACACTTAAACCTGGCTTATGGAAACCTCAGTTCTACAGAAGTTCAAATTTGCTTTTTTTATGAGGAACAGGCTGAAAAATGGCAAACATAAAGTTCTAATAAAAATGAATGTATTTTTAAAAATTCTCCACACAGCTTTCCTTCAAATTCTGCTGCAAGTTTAAAGCTAAAATAATTCTTCCCCATGTCTGACATCTGTACATTATTTATACAACACCTTTTTTCGTGGAGGTTTTTTAATTATTATTCCAGAGGTGTTTTTGAGTGGAGAAAAAGGAAATTATTGATAAAACTGTAAATTTGAAATACATTTCAATTTAGACCCTTATGAATTTCCAGGGGTTTTTGGTTTGGTTTTGTTTTGTTTTGTTTTTTTTTGTTTTCCAAGCCTTACTCAACAAAACCTCTTAATTATTTCTCCATGGCGATGGGATCAGCTCACTCTGTTCCTCCCCCTGCGGGGCCTATAAAACCCTCAGCTGGCAGATCTGCCTGTGCAACAGGCTGAGAGATGTGACACATCACAAATATCTGGAGAGGATAAATTTTCCATTGAACAAAGTATCAGCGAGGCCCCTGCATGAGGACAGGTGGATGGGGGCCAAACACTTCCCCATTTTTTTGACTTGCTGTGTGATTTCCCAGTTTCTGCTTTGGAAGTGACCCCTTGGTTTTGTTCTGGTTATTGGGTCAGGGCTGGGCAGCACCTGTGGCCACTCTGTGCTTGTCCTCATTCCTGTCTGCTCACTGTGGTCACTCCAGACTCCTCACCACAACCCCCTGCATGGAGTGCTTTGTGTCCTTTACAGCCCATCCCATCGCAGCCATTCCTTCCACAAGCCTAAAATTTTCTAAATTTCTAAATTTTCTAGTCCTAAAATTTAAAACAAAAATTCATTTTACAGATGGGAAAACTGTGGCACTGGTGGGTGAGGCCTCCTGCACAGAGTTAGGATGACGTGAAACAGAAATCAAGGCTCCAGCTCCTTCCACATCATACTGGGTTATGTCTTGTGGAAGGACAGAAATAAGAGTGGAAATTATCAATATTCAATACAGGAACTTTTGCCAGAGTAGGTTCTCAAATTCTCTGATGTGTAAATCACTTAAGTTCTAGTAAGAGCTGTGTTGAGACATTTGCTGAATCCTCAGACTCACAAACCCCCTGTTAAAACACAGCCCTGTGCAGGTGTGGGAGGTGCACATCCTGGAGGTGATTTTCTTGGAGGAAGATCTCTGCAGAGAATGGGATTGGAAAACAACCAGTTAAGTGTCACTCAACCCCTGCTGCACTGCAAAATGCTGGATTCCTAAATGTGGGACCCAGATGCAGAAAGAACAAAGACCACATTAAAGTGGTGCTGATCACCCGAGCTGTGGCTCTGAGGAAGATGCAGAAGTCCTTGGGAGGCTGACACAGGGCAGGGCACAGACAGCACAGCCAGCAATGGCTTTGGCAAGGCACAAGTAAGGGGGGAAAAAGTTTCTGTGCCTCCACCAATGCTCCTTGTGTGCAACCTTGGGCATCTGAGACATGCCTGTACACCCACACACATGGGCAGGGCTCCCAACCCTCTGCAGATGTGGAGGGACCTTCTAGACCAGCTTGGGAGAGAAACATTTTGGGAGCACTCCTTGCTAAAACTAGCCATGAGATGTGAAATATGTACCTTTGTTACACCAGGCTTTCCAGTGAACCAGTGATTTCACCAGGAACTCCTCCCCACTGCCCAGCTGGATGTGTAAACCAGCCCAAAAACAATCTTGGACATCCTGATTCTCTGGGTCAGCCTGGCTGTGGGAGCCCAGAGAGAAGGAGACAAGACAGAGGCAGGTTCTCCCAGTCCCCACAGTGATGTGGGATACAAAGTCCCCTTGCAGAGGGGCCAAGGGTGTGGGTGGCTTCGTGTGGCCAGCAGAGGACACAGAGAACACAATCCATGAGGTGAAGGTGATCACCAGAGTGGGTGATTGCCTAATTAATGAGGTGTTTGGGGTTGGAGCCTGGGGGAAGGGCAGAGAGAGGCCTCTCCATGCTTAAGCCACACCACACTGGGGAGAGACGATGGTGTCCCTTGATTGAACAAACTGATGGGTAAATTGTCACCAAATGAGGTGAAAATCAGAAGTTCCCAGAAAGGATTGAATTGTAGGATTTTCAAGCAGTCACTGAGAAGCTGAGCTGGGAGATTGGTTAGACAGACCAGAGTTTGTCCTAAGGAGGGGAAAGGTCTTGTGGCCTCTGGTATTTTGGTGACTTCAGAAAGGTACAAATTCCCTTTTCCCTGGAAGGACAAAATGCTGGTGCTACCTCGATGTCACAGCCTACTTCTCTTGAGAGGAGTGCATGGAGGAAATGAAAAAGGGGACCTCTGACACTGGAGAGGTAAGATTTATCTTTTGTAGTCCTAAATACAATGCTGCAGTAATTTACAGTGTCTGAGAAACAGGTGCTTGGACTGATCACTGAACAGGCTGCAGCTTGAGATTGTGCATGAATCCTGGTGGAGGAGATTCTGTGTCATGTTTTTAGAGCAATGTTATTTTAATTATTATTCCAATGATTTATTTGCTCTGGCTTCACCTTCTTTTTGGTCCTGACCAGGGCTGGGGCTGGTTGTGACAGAAACAATTTAGGCAGTGTCCTCACTTGTTGTAGCTGGCAAAGTTTATCTGCTGGCTCTGTGTGTTGTGCCTTGTCCTGCTGGACCCACTCTGCTCCACTCACTGACAGGGGGAGTACAGCACTGAGCTGGGGGCAGTTCCTATAAGTTCTTCACACTCTGGAGACAAAATAATCCTGAAATTGTGACTTTTGCTGCTGTAGCTTGATCTGTAGGGAAGAGAGGGTGTCGCTCTATCCTTGTAGAGGACTAAAAACATTGCTTGGAACCAGGAGTGCAGAAACAAAGAATGAAGGGAGGCTCTGCCTTTGAAAGCTGGTTTGCTCTTGCCCTCAGGACAGCAGAGTTCAGCCTGCAGCTCTGGCTGAAGTGATCCTGCTGCTCTGCACCCCAGGCTGGGCCAGCTCCATCCCAGAGCAGGCTGATTCCAGCTCTCTGAGTAACGCTGGCTCGTTGGAATAAGCTCTCCTTTGATCTGGCAGACAGGAGCCCACAACAGCTGCTCTGCAGTAGATAAGGACAGGCACTCTCCAGGCTGATGGTGTTGGAGATTAGTCCCCAGGATGTTGTGCAACAGGCGAGGTCCCACCTGCAGCTGGGACAGCGTGTCGGGGAAGGGACCTGTCTGTTGTGTACCAGGGCTCAGGTGTGATGGAAATGGATGAGCTTCTGCTTTGTCCTTCTCTGCTGTCCCCCCACACCTCCCTCCTTGTGTAGAGGCTGGGGGAAAAAGCTGTTCTTGCCAGTAAAAGAAGTGAGATGAATCTGGAAGTTGCTGTAAAGATTTTTTTTTTTGTTGGTTGGTTGGGTTTTCCCCCTCTCTAGTTGAAATTGTGTAGTTACAAACTCCTCTCTCACAGGTTTTTAGTAAGAAGTTCCTAACATTTATTATTCCAAATAGACTCACTAAAATGCTCCTTTGTGCATTACTTGACTTAAATGCTGATTTGATCTTGTGGGAGAGGGTGATGTGGCTTGTGTAGCCCTTTGGCCTTTGTGTGTCACAACGTTCCTGACACTTGGGGATGTTGTGAGCTGACAGCTCAGTCCCCTATCAGCAATTCCAGCTCTCTGTGAGCAGCAGCCCTTGGATCTGGGGGCTGCCAGAAGTGTGGGTGAGACTGGAAATAACCTTTGCCTGCAGTCAAAGGTAGTCAGGAGTGGTGGTGGACATGACTTCACTGTGCCCACTGCTCAGCATGAGTAACCAGTTCCATGCACTTCCATGCCAGCCATTAATTTCCAGATGCAATGACTAGCACGGTGTTTTCCATTTCCAGATCGTGTTTGTACTGGCATGATTTAAAATACTTTGTAATTACTGTGGTTCCTATAGTCGAGCTGCTAGAGCAATGCAGGGTGCTTAGAAGTCCTTCTTTAACCAGCAATTTTGGTAATGACAGTAATTCACATAATCTATCTTTGTGGCCTTGTGGCTTTTGGAAGTAGAGGCCTTTTTTATTTTTTAATTCTTCAGAGATGCAGCCCTATCTCTATATATAGCTCAGTAGATATCTGGTATTCTAGATGTGTTAAAACAAACTCCGCTGAGGAATTCCAGCCCCATCACCACAAACTTTCTGATGCTGCTGTTGATGCAATTGAGTAAATGGCAGAAGAAAACGGGGTGGGGAGGGGGATATGGCAATTTCCTCTCAAAGATGAGGAGGCCTCAACAAATGCAACTTCAGGCAGCAGTGGAGCTTCACTCTGGCTGACAACTCACAGCACAATAAGCAGTTTTGGCAGCCAGATGTGACAACATCCTACTGAACAGGGGAAATCCTTTAGTTTGGGGAAGATGGCTGAATCCCAAAGCTGCTCTCATTTACTGCTTCAGAGTAACAGAGACGCTTCTAAATTACTTGAGGGAGAAGCTGCTCAGACAGATCAGAGGCAGACATCTCTCTCCGTGTGCAATTAGATGTGCTGCCTCCTTTGAGAAGGGGCCAAAGCAAATGGGAAGCAGCAATTAAGGTAGACACCAGCAATGAGGACCTAAAGTACAGGGCACAGTGTTTATCAGCTGCACAGGAAAGGTCTTTAATTTGACTGGGGAGGGAAGAGCTGTAGCTCAATATTTTTGTGAATTGATTAACTGTTATTTTTCCCAGAAGATTCTCATACGCGCTGGGTGGGAGGGACAGGTTTTGATGAAATGTAAACTTCTCTGGGAATGTGTGTGTGACCTCTGGCATGCTGCTCATTTACACTCCCTTCAGAGGCAGGGGATAGAGCTGGGGAGGGTTTGCCATGCCTCTGTCCAATTAACCTGTATATTTTCTACCAGAGGCTGACAAAACTGGGGGATCCTGAGCCTAGAACAAGCCCCTGAGGTCACTATTCTCATACTGGCAATAAATTACCATGAATCATTTGTTTTTTAAGCTGTAGGAGCAGTAAATGCAGTCTCTGATGTGCCAGGGTCTGACCTAGATGGTGACAGTCCTTGTGATCTGTCCCACATCTCCATTTGCTGAGAGTATTTCAAGAGGAGGCAGCTGATCACAGACCTGATGCATCCCTGGTCTTCTACCTCTGCTGATAAAAGGGAAGGAGGACTCTTGAGGAAACACCAGGGTGTGTGTGTGACACATGGTCTGGAAATGAGGCAAAAGCCACTCCAGTATCCTGCAGTGCCAGCGGAGATGTTTTTTTCTTTTCATTTTCTGAGAGGTGCTGCAGCAGAAAACCAGATCTGCTTCCTCAAAGCCTGTCACTCCCATCTGGAGAACATACTTGACCCGTGGGCTTAATTTGCTGTCAATCTCCCACAACTCCCAGGAAGGAGCCTCCATCTCTTTTTAACTTGAGGCTGTTACCTCTTGCCCAAAAAAAACCCAGGTTTCTCGAGGCTTCTTCTTCAGCCAGATGAGAAACATGAAATAAACTAATTCAAAATACAAGCATCTTCCTTTTTAACTGACATCAATGCAAACTCTTTGAAGAGGGAAAATGCTCAGCGAGTGTTAATTGATAGGACTGTCATTGTGAGTCCACATTGCCACTGTAGAGCGCACTGAGTCACTGGAGACGCACAGCCCTTTCTGGCTGTGATTTCTCTTTATTGAGCATCTTGTTCTCAGCTGCTACCAGAAGCAGGAAATCTCTCAAAGCTGCGAAGAGCTGATCCAGTTTGTGCTTTGAATTGGATGTGCTTTTCCACCTACTCCCATACAGAAGTGCCTCCAGCAGCCCTGGGAGGGGGCTGCCATTCCCTGAAAGAAATTTCAGAGCTTTGGGACCCCCTGTCTCTATCCAGTGTGATCTAAGAATGTCCCCATTAATGTAGATTATGAGGAGCTTTGTTGGTTTTTTTTTCCCTGCAAACCAAAAATACCAACTTTTTTTAAAATATCTGGAAATAAACAGTTACATGTTCCACTGAAATTCATAACAAAGGACAAATTGAATCCTTCATGCTGTGTAACAGCCATAAATAAAGGCTTTATGGCTGAGAAGTTGTAGGCAAAGCTCCAGCAAAATCGGATTTATTCCCTCCCCACCCTCCTGCTCTATAAGTCTCTGGAAATGGGGGTTCCAAGGGCTCTTCTGACACAACATCAACTGCAGCTTCTTAAAGCAGACTCCCTGCCAGTATTTACAGTTCACATTCTGTGCGTGGTATGTGTGTGTATATAACTGCACCAGCTTTTACAGTTGATTTCTCAGTAGTCATGTGAAACCAAAACAACTGATGGGCTGAACTTGGAATCACTTGTGCATTTTTCTGATTTAGAAGAAAAAAAAAAAAAGAACTCTGTCTTGGTGTTAGGGAAAAAGGTCTCCTGATTAAAGTTGCTCCAAGGTGATGGTGGCTCAGCCTCTGTGAGCATCGTCTTCCTTCTCCCCAAAACCACTGGCTGGGTTTGCAGGGGAGCCCTGCAAGATGGATTTCAGAACTTGGTTGTACAATTCCAAAGGCAGTAGCTGCATTCTTTCTTCTCACAAAGGCCTGGCCCTACCTCTACTTGCTGCCTCCTCTAAAGCTGAGCCCTGAGGTGTCATGAAATCCATCTTTGGAGTAATTAACCAATCCTAAAACTGGCAGTTCAGCCAGGTTATCCCTATTAAGGAAGAACAACCCATTTCAGTGGATTTAAGAGCTGATTTCTCACTTCAGGAGCCAAAAACAGGTCAGCAGTTGATCACTGTGAGAAGTGTATAAACAAATGGGAAGCAGAACTCCTCACACGTCAGTTTTGGATTAGCTGATATGTTGGTTTGTTCTCCTTTCCTAAGATAGAAGCTAAAATGATGAATTTATTCTCATTAAACAATTGTCCAAATCTCTCTTTTTAAAGAGTCTGAGTAGTGCTTCTGCCTGAGGGGAAGAGATGTAGAGCCACTGACTGCTCTGCTCTTGTCTACAGCTTATTTTAAACGCTGAACAAAATGGCTTAAATTCTTGGGACCTGAGAAATGATATCTTTGAGCTCTGACCCTTCATAACTGAATCCAGACAGTCAATGTCTCTGCTTCCACATATTTTATACGGAGCACCTGACACAGCAGCAGCAAATAGGAATAAATGGGGATAAATCCAGCAGCCTGCAGCAGTTCTCCTTCGTTAGCCAAGCCAAAGGTCACCCTGCTGGTGTCACCATCAGTGTCTGGCCACTGCTGGGGCTACTGTCCACTCTGGGCCTTAGTGGAGAGATCCTGCAATGGAAGGGAGGTTGGGGAGCCTGGTCAAAAAAGCCTCTGTGACCCTTTTTGCTCTCCACAACCACAGCGACATCCCAAACCTGCTCTGGAAATTCAGCACAACCCGGTCTGGAGCCCCAGGTGCTGACACACTAAAGAACAACAGATCCACTGAGCTCCTGGCATCTCTTCCTTTCTTCTTAAGAGCTTCTTAAAATAAGCCCATTAGGCCCAAGTTATCAGCAGCACAGAGGTGCTCACTCAGGAGTCACTTCAGCTCCTGGGGAAGGGTCTGAGCGTGGTTTTAATTATGCACTGAGGTTGCAGTGGATAAACTCACTCCTTCCTTCCCAGTCCCAGACACTCCATCCCCCAAATTACTGCTGCCTGGCCTGGGATTGGGTTTTATTGCAGACAAGCAAGGCAGCTCTTTGAGGGCGAGGCTAATTCAGGCAGCCCCATGTAGAGCTTTAGCCTGCAAATGGTTAAATGCCTAACCGGGCCTGCAAAAACTGGTCAAGTGCAAAGTTGTCTTTCTAAGGGTTTGTGGGGCTGAGGCTGTGCCCCCTTTTTTTTCCCCCCAACATTCCCCAGTACCTTTCACTGGGGAAAAAAAATGTGGAGCTGATGAATCTGTCTATGGCTTGTCCTGTTTTCTTTTTAAATACTAAGCCAAAGTTAAGCTGTTTTAAGATCGTGCTGTCTTCATTTATGGAATTAATTTATACATGAGGATTCTGTTGGTGAAAACAGCAGATTTATCCCAAAGTGGTAAACCTCACAATACCAAGAAACAACTTTCCAAATATTAAAATTAAAAAGTCTGTTCCTACTGTCTGGCAAATACACCCTTGGAAAACCAGCTAGGAAACAAATCAGTGTGTTAAACCTGTTACCCTAAACTTCTGGCCTTTCTCAGCTGCTGATTTAGGGATACAAATTCCACAGCATTAAGCAGGAAAAGGGAATAGATATTTTTATTTAAAACAGAGTAACTCAAAGTGGCCATAATAACCCATTTGTGTTGCTTTTGTACTCTGGTAATGAATGACTGTAGTATGAAGTGCTCCCAGTTTTTGCCTCGAGGTCTTGTCAATCATTACCTGATAAATAAAAACTTCAAACTGGCTCCTTTTAGCTTAATTGGGCAGAATTTCTCTCTGAAGGAAGGTTGAATACAGAGAATAATGTGTGTTGTGGCAGCAGTGGAAGTCAGCAAGCAGGGTATTTGGATGGAAGCATAGAGAGGATGTGAATTCTGAATTCCAAAGATGAGTCTTTGGGGATTTTTATCCAGAAGAGTCTGTTCCCATTGCAGGCAGAGCTGAGGGACTGAATCCAGCAGCACAAGGAATCCTGCCTTGCCCTGAGCTGTGCTTGTGCAAGCTCTGCTGTCCCTCTCTGGCTTTTGGCTTTACAGCTGACACTTCCATAACAATCAGGAATCCTAAAATTGCACTAAGGCTTATTTAAATCATTATTTTTTATTATACGAACACTGGCAGCAACGGAGGCAGTTTCCTGCATAGGGACAAAAGGATCTCATTGTCAGTACTGGAACAGATCTGAAACAGCTCAATTAAGCAAACATAACATCCTCAAAGTTTGGCCTGAAAGGAAGTTAAAATAACTGTTCTATAAAATGCCTTAAATGTGCTTTAAAATGTCATTACTCAGATAAATCTAGCTTGTTTGGAAGCTCATTCACCAGGGGTTTATGGCCCTGCCAGTTTATGGCAGTGGATGTGTTCGTGTCAAGAATTCCTCTTCCAGAACAGTAGATGAGGAGACAAAGCCACAGGAGTGCTGCAGACCAAGGGGAGGCTGCAACCAGCTTGGGAATGGAGTTTTTGGCTCCCAGGCTGGGAAAGCTGCTCCAAAGCACATCCAGCAAGTTTGTGTGTATTTGTGGCAGAGCTGGGAAGCAGCAGATATTTCATGATATAAGGCTGGATGTGTTGAAGTCAGTGGTAAAGCTGCTGTTGGCTGCAGGACCAGCCCTGCAAAGCAAAAAGAATTATTTTGTTCTTTCTCCCCTTGCTGGCACCACCCCTGCCTTACACCTAAATGGAGAGAATTGGGACCAGAATGAGAAATACCAGAGGATCCACCTTCTAAAATTAGTCCAGGCCTACAGAAGCTGAGTAGGTCTTGTTTTCTATCAATAAAAGTCTTTCCACTGATGCTTTACTGGACTCTGAGCAGTGCACAAAGCAAATTTACTTATGAATTTTTAATTGCTCATGGAAGATGGCAAATTAACTCCCAAATGCTGCTGATTTAATCCTCTGGTCCAGCAAACATATCTACGTAAACTGACACAACTCTGCTCACAGTTCAAAGTAAACAAGAACCCCAAAATTGCTGTTGTGCCCCAAAGATATAATGCTCAGTTAACAGAGGGATTTAGACCATTATTTTTTTCAGCTGCCCCCATAGCAATGCAGTGTGGTATCCACAGTAGGAAACCTCATGCCAGCAGCATCTCTCAAATATGCTAAAACAATCTAAATTAGAAAATGTCAGCTTCTTGGCTGATGTTTCTCTGGAGTTTCTTTCTTCCTTTCTTGTGCCTCTATAATTTTATTGGGATGACTAAATCTCTGAACTATGTTAGCAGTAAACAGAACTAATTTACCCCCTGCTTCTTTGAAACAGCTGCTGACAGCTGCACTATAATTCAATCACGGATCTTTGCAGCACAGACTGCAAAACACATCCATATTTTTGCTATTCTTCCCTCCCTGTTGTATTTGGACCAAAGGAGCTGCACCAAATAATGACATCTGACAGTTTTGCCCGTACATAGAGACTTGAGCTGCATGAAAACAGAGGCTCAAGATGAAACAGTGCCCAGCCAAAAAGGTTCTTTGAACAAAAGAATAACCACACAGATACACAATGTCGTCGGGATATCTTTTGTAAAGTTGCAATGATTTATTTTACTAGTTTGTACAAAAAAGGCTTCTGACAACTGCTCTATGAAAAGAACCAGAAATGTGTTTGCATTTTTGCCAACTATTAATAAATATCTTCTTAAATAAGGAAACAAATGTGTTTAGGAACACAGAATCATTTTTCCTGCATGTGATTGAAAAGGAATTCAGAGATGGAAATAAATAATTCTTCTTCCGCTTGTGACAACTATTTACATAAAAATGTACAAACAGTGAAGCTGATGTTGAGCCTAGCAACAAAAGTCCTGTTATTATGCTTAAACACAACAACAAAAAACCCAAAACAATCCCCACATAATATTTAATATATGAATCCTATACAGCAAGATACCGTGGTCCAAGTTAAAAATGCAATACACCAACGCAGTGACCACCAACACTGAAACACCCGCAAGAGAAAACTAATCCTTGACTACTAAATAGTGGAAGTTCAGGCATGATTAGCTTTTAACTCTCTAGGCAGCACCTTCACTTCCTTCAGGAGGTTTACAGAAGCACTGGTGGATAAATGTGTACAAAGTCAAAAGATGCTTTCTGTGCCATGGAAACCTGTGTGATTTCAACCTCTCACCCTAAACCAGGGGTGCCCTGAGGGCAGTTTTGGCTGCTGATGGTGGTTGGTGCTGTCTGCAGGCTCCAGGAGAGGTGGCCTTTTGGCTTCAGCTGTTGTCCTGCCCTGGGGTTGGCTGTGTCTGCCCAAAGTCTCCCCGTGGGGAGGTTTGCTGGAGTCCTGCCTGTGGAGTGTGCCTGCTGCAGCCAGGCTGCTCCTGCAGATGTTGGAGAGGCCTGGCTGGGATGCCAGGCACATCTGGCAACATCCAGCTGCTCACCAAGGCCCCCATCCAAAACCTACCAATGTCATGGATGGATTTCCCCTTTCCCATCAGCCTAATCCTGCTACTGAGAAAACTGCTGGGAAAACACCAATTGACTTAAATGAGATGAGAATTAGGCCATCAGAAACAAGTTTCCAATTTATTTCATAGACAGTAGGATTTTTTTCTTCCTTTTCTCATTCTTTTTAAAGTGAGGCGTCTGGTCTGGATTTGATCTGTGACTTTAAGGGAGAAGAGCAGTGAGTGAAGTTCAGAATTTCATTTATCTTCTTTCTCTAACTGTCCTCTAATGCAAGACGTGGAGCCAAGCCCCCACTGTGGCTGCATGGCCCCATCTGCTCACTGAGGAGACATCCATGAGATTCATTATGTCCTGGAACCATCTGTTGGATGTTTAGCTTTTGGAAGTTTGGAGATTTAGAGCTGGGTGTGCTGGACGTGGTGTTTTATTGGGCATAATTTTCTTTTTATCTCCTTGGTGAAATTTATGCCAACCCTACTTTGGTGGGTGCCAAAGTGGGGAATTGGTTTGTGATTGGTTGCTGCAACTGTGTATTCTTCTCTGCAACAACTTCAATTGAGCCTTAATTACTGAAGTGTGATGTTTGTGTAACCTGTGACTTTAAAAGAAGGAAAAAGAAAAGCCTTGAGGGGACATTTTCTTGCTTCTGGTTCCAGCTTCTTGGTGGCCCTTGAAGGGGATTGTTTTGGGTTTTTTTGAGGTGAAGCCAAGAGAGCAGGGGGTTTATCAGAAGCACTGGCCCCAGGAAGGATGGTTTCCCAGCTTGTTCCCAGTCTGTGTGGCGCTGGGTGTAAATCCCAACTCACAGCACCTTCTGCATTGCATCTCCACACTCTTGGAAAAGTGCTGGCACTTGTTCCCTCAGGGAAGTCAATGGACATTTTCCACACAGCAGCAGGATCTTTACTTACAGCTCTGTACCTGCTTAGCACACCCCAGTTTGATCCCTGGTTCTCAGCATTTTGCAGCTTTTCTGTTTCAAGTTCATAGCAAATTGAAATACTTTCTGGCTGCAAGAGGAAATTTCCTTCCTCGTTACTAGAAAAAAAAATACACCCCAAAATTCTCATTCTTTGAAGCACTTTTCTTCAATTCTTTTGCCTGCCAATTGAATTTAATTTTTTTCTTAGCCCAATCTGTCCTCTGAATTCGTGTCAATCCACATCCAGCTTTTGCCACTGTAGTTTAATACTGGAAGTTGCATGTAATTCATCCTTGGCTTTGCTTATGAAATTGAAGCAGGGGGATGGAAGCAATAATTCTCTAACAAAATACCTGTTCACTCCAGGTATATTTTGTTCACTTATTTTATTGCAAACCGTGTTACAGGAACTACACACACTTATTAGTCACAGCACAGTCTCACCTTGGATAGATTATTACTGTTTTACTCACAATCAACACTCTGGTGAGTTTGCAATCTCCAGAAAGACTCATTTGCAGAAGTATGTACTGTAGGAGCCAATTTTGTAAGCAGATTTGGTTTTAAACTGTTTCTCTGGCTTGTTTCAGTTTACAAGCTCATTGTCTGTAATAAACTAAAACAAAATGTGTTCAAATGCCTCTTTAGATCCAGAAACTTGTTCCATTGTCTGAACTTTCAGAGGCCTGGTCCTAAAATGGTTTGGGACTTTTTTAAACCCATGGCTGGAGCACCAACCTTTCCCCCTCCCCCAGAGAGCCACACAAACCCACTCTTTACAAATAACTTCTTTTTACTTTCTTCTTTCTCTTCCCTACAACTCTAGTGGCAGCCACACGCTCGTACCACCATGTTCCTGTATTTTTTTAAGATAACATTGGAGCTGTCATCAAAATAGAGCACTGAGATGGCATTGAGTTGTGTAGGAGCACAGCAGGGTTTCGGCACAGTCTCTGGGTTTATAAAGTGAACCTGGGGAATGAAAAGAGAGGAATGTTAAGATTTACTTTTCCCCTCTCCTCCCCCTTATTCTTCTCTCCTTGGGCAACCTTCTGCCTGTCCCATATCCTCACTCAGACAGTAGCTGAGCTGTATAATTTTGAGATTCACTGAGCCCTTTCTTCAGCCTGACCTCAAACCCAGTTTTGGGGGTAAAACCTTACAGAGTTTTCCCAAGAGCTGCTGACAGTGGCTCTCATGTCTTGCTCCTTCCTCCCCATGCAGTGGGACTAAATCCCCATTGCAATGTCTATCACAGGGCCCTTCCAAACCAGAGAGAGCCTGTCAGTGCCTGCAGCAAAGACAGGGTCATTTCAGCTACTAATTCAAGCCACATCAGCCAGATGTGGAGCCTGATGCTGCAGGCACCTGGAGAGCCAAGGCAGATCTTCCTTCCCCTGTCACCTTTTGAGCATAAATTTATTTCTGAGTAGCACCTGTCAGATGTAAGGCTGTGTGAGGAGGTAGGGTGCACCTACCAGTGTCTGTACAATGGCATGGTTTGTAGCATTCATGTAGGAATTCAAGGGGAAAGCACATTCTCCTTCACAGTAATAGGCGGCGTAGCCCTCCGGAGCGATGATCCAGTCCTTGGTTAAATTGAAGTCATTAAGATTGTGGAGAAAGACAGAAATGCAGTGAAACAAAAAGCCAATCAGCACATAAATCTAAACATTCATACATCCACTGGCCTGCAAAATAACCATCTGCCCCCCTGGCCTTTCTAAAGCTCTGTTAAAGGCCTGTGAAGTGCCTGCTCTTCCTGGAGGGACACATCCCACACTGCAGATGTGCCCACAGAGTATCTGAACACCTGGGTTCTGTGGTTTATCCATTCAGCAGTGTCCTCCTGGCTGTCCACAACTTCACCCAGCAACACCGTGCAGACACAAGCTTTCAGAAAGGAAAATGTCTTTAACCAGGTCTAAAAAAACAGGGAGATGACAATGGAGAGCAGTGTGTGCCTTCAGCACTGCCAGAGGAACCTGCAGGGCCACAGCTCCCCAAAAGCACCTGAGTGTGTTAAGCTTCCAGCCAGGCTCACACTAAATATTTGTATTCCCTACTGAGCAGAAGCACTTCAGCATGCTAAAGGCAGCATAGGGTATCTCTCCCCTCAGGATTTAAAATAAAAAAAACCCCAGTGGCTGGATCGCAGTGCTGCACTTGATAAATGTGGTGCCAAGGTAGCTCTTACCTGCCACCCCAGGTCCCTGAAGCTGACGTAGAGCTCGTGTTTCTTGCAGGCCTGTCTCTGGTCACTGCTGCTGTTCTCTGTCAGGGGAAAATGGGTTTGGCCATGAGGTTGGGCTGCCCCAGCTCCCACAGCCCTCAGCAGGGAGAGAGGCATTGCTGCTCCTCTGCTGCACTTCTGGCTTTTTTATTTTAGTCATATAATAATGGCTGAGTTCAATATATATCAAAAGCACTTCTGGCTTTTCTGTGCAAAGCAAAAAAGCACCTGGGAAAGTAGTTTTTTTATCTTTTTTTTTTTTTCCTGGACTTCCTCTGACCTCCTAATAGATCACACAGATCATTTTGATTATTGCCTATACATGGAAGGAGAATCAGTGCAGTTTTAAGGTTTTGTCCATCCTGGACATTTAGCCTGAGCTGAAGAGCCAAGTAGAAAGAATGGCTCAGGAGGAATTTCTTCACTGAAAGGGTGGTCAGGCACTGGAAGGAGCTGCCAGGAAGGCAGTGGTGTCCCCATCTCTGGAGCTGCTCAAGGGACTGGATGTGACACTCAGTGCTCTGGGCTGGTTCACAAGGTGGGAATTGGTCAAAGGTTGGATTTGATGATCTTGGAGATCTTTGCCAACCTTAATGATTCTATAAAAAATCTCACAACCTCTCCTTCCACTGAGTGAAGAGCTCCCAGAAGCAGCTGGAATTTCCTGCTGCCTCAGCAGAGCCAGCCCTGAGCTGTGGCTCCTGCTGGGACCATCATCAGGGGCCTGTTACTCTGAGGTATCACGTATTTAAGCCACATTTTTATTTCAAATGCCTGATGGGAGTTTTCTTCCAAATTAGGAAGCACAGCTCCCCCCAGAATAGCCACGGTTATCCTGAGAATGAATGGGTTTTCCTCTTCTGTGCAAGAATTTTGGGACTACTACACTTTTTAGGCACTAAACTTAAAATCACAAGCCCTGAAAATGAACAGCATTTGGATTCAGATCTGCTGATCACTTGCTCATTGCTTTAATGTAATTATCTTCCATTTCAAAATGAGAATTTATTTCATGTGGGAGAAAAGGAGTTTTTCTGCTTAGGTGCTTGGGATATTTTTTAAATTTGGATCAAGAAATCCCTCAATTTAACATTGCTTCAAGAAACATTCTTCTTTCTGACATTTTTGGGACAACCCTAACCCCATACATTTTCCAACCAGTGGTGGACCAAAGGGACAAGAAACAAATAATGTGGGAAAAACCATTCCCACATCACCCCTTGCCTGTTGGAACTTTGGAGGATGAAAATTTCAGGTTTTCTGTGTTGAGGTGAATTGCCCCTCAGACAGGCACTACATTTGACTTGAGGCCACGGAACAGGCTGCTGAAATTGATGGCACTGGGGTTGTGGGTGTGTAGTTTGAATGGAATTGTGTGATCTCACAGGGTGAAAAACTTAGATCTAAGGTTTTAGTATATAGTAGTATGTGTGAAACAACATGGAGGGTTTGGGGTGTTGTCTAAGTCCTTCTTCTTCATGGATTTGGGTGGTTTTCTGTAACTGGTTAGTAAAGTCCACATTGCAGGCTTCAAAGTTAGTTATTTGGTTTAAAGTAAAAATAATTTAGGTGGCATTTCACAGGTGGACAGATTGTCCTTGAAAAGAACTTCTAGAGATAGAGAGGTGCTCCATTCTACCTCCATTTCCTACCTTGTTAGTTAGAGCTCACGACATAAGAATTAATAAACACCGAGTGACTCCCGCGTGTTAATCCCGGCTCTAACACCAAAAACAAAAGAAGATAAAAACCTCACACGAGCCCAGAAACACAGAGCCCCCTGTGCTGTACCTGCAATGTTGGACACCCTGAAAGCTTCCTGGTTCTTTGGTGTTTTGGACCTGTTCTGGCTCCTCTGCTTGCCCCCCGTGGAGCGGATGCTGCGCAGGTGCACCTCGGTGGCTTTGAAGAAGGCGACGGTGAAGGGCTGCTTGTTCTGGGGGCCGTGCCTGCCTATGAGCCCAGCCAGCTTGGGGTTGATGCTTTGTCCTGCAAAAATGACAGGCTGGGGTTACCCTGTGTGCCAGCAGGCAGGATAACACAGGGCAGAGCTGCTGCCTGCTCAGGGTCGCTCCTGGGCGTGGCATCAACTCTCCAAACTCCAGCTCTCTCTGGACTTTATGTATTTAATGCTCTTCTGACAAGAGCAGCTAACTTCATTTTATATCTGTGTGTAAAAGTTACATTAAATAGTCCTATGTATAATTATTTTACCCCAAATCCGCTTAGCATTAGCTTTTCCTGCATTCTTTAGAGGGGTTTCTTCAAGTTCACCAACCTATAATTTGAAGCGATCCTATAAAAGGAGCCGTAAAACTCAGCCCATAGGAACACTAAATTCCCACTGGAAGGTTATTAGCTTAAAATAAAAATGCCTTGCATGAAATGCTGACAGAGTTCCAGATATACCTTAGCTGAGAGAAACAAATGTTTAGAGACATTTTGCTTATTGCTGCATCTTGCCACCACCATACCTGATAACTTTGTACAAAACTTTTATTATCACCCATGTGTCCTTATCTTGGGCTTTAGAATAGTTTGGTTTTTTGGTGAAACACTATTAGTAGGTTTCTCTGTAGAATCAAATCAATTATTTACAAAAAAGGCAAGGAGAAGGTGGCAGTGGGAAACTGAATGTTTCTCCCCGTTGCTGTTGAGGGATGTCTGGATGCTGCTGCAAAATACAGAGGTGATATCCAGGATTATTCTGTCCCAAGCTACTGAGTTCTGCTGCTAAATCTAAGTTATGGTAATGGTTTTGTTATCCTTTTGCTAAGGACACAGCTGGGCCTTGTCAGCCACAAATCAAAATGTCCCAAAGGACAGCTGACACTTTCCTGGAGAAGCCCTGCAAGGCAGCCTGGCCAGGGAGAGTGGGAAAAGAGCTCTCAGTTCACTTATTTTGTATGATTTTTTTTTAAAAATAGGTTCTATTTGCCTCATGATTACAGATCATGTAACAGCAGATACAAAGAAAAGTTGGGGGTTGATTTATTTCAGTTTTTTTACTTCACTTAAACCCTTGAGGATTGCCCAAGCATAAAGTGTTGCATCAAAATCCCACTGTGTTCACAGCACAGCAGGACTGGTGAATGCTCAGTGCTTCCCCTGGCTGGGAATCATGTCCCTGAAGCAGAGAGTCCCTGGTTTCTGCTGGTGTGTGACACTCACCATCAATGCCCTCCACGGAGAGCTGCAGCCCGAGGTTGTGCTGGGGGTTCACCACCCAGTGGTTGCTGGTGGCAGTGATGTCAAACACCAGCCACCCTTCCTCTGCAGCCCAGATCGTCCTGGAGTCGAGCAGGAACAAATCTGAATCCCTGGAGCAAAGGAAGCAAGAGTTCCCAGTTAGCCAAGGCTCCCACTGGGGTCTCCACAGTCATCCCTCAGGCAGCACAGGGGTTGGGATTTCAGCAGAGCTGGGCTGGTGTGTGTTCCCCTCTAATCGACCCCAGAGGAAGCTTCTCTTCTCTTCAAAAAACAGAAAAGCATGGGTAGAAGCAGAGCTGGGCTGGTTTGGGGTTACTTTGCTCTTACATTTAACCTTGAGCTCCTGATGCAACTTCAAAAAAAAAAAAACTTGCCAGGCACAGATCTGCAGAATGACTGTTTGCATATGCAAACCCGGTAATTGGGCAGACAATGCTGCTCATTAGCCTTTCCACACATAATTTCCTGACTTTCATGCAGAACTGCAGCTTTGGTGCAAGCCAGCTGGAACACTGGTGTGCATAATTAACATATGTAATAGGTTTTCTTTAATTTGCTCCTCTGAGGTTACAGATAACTGATTGAGGCACTCTGCACAGTCACAGGTCTGCACTACTGTGGGTCACAATCTTTTTTCAATTCATTGATTGGGTTTTTTTTTAAAGGTTGCTGCTGGGTTACTCTGGCTGAAGAAATAATATCAGAAAATTAAAAAGATTCTAAATAGAGAAATTCTGTTCTTTTGGAAAAGGTGAAATCATTTCAGATTCACAGTGTGTTTCCTGGAAAATTTCTGAAAAATTAAAATTTCAGGAAACACAGGTACTGTAAAGGAAGGAGTCTTCTCTTATAAGAAAAGAAGGAGATAAAACTTAGATTAAAAAAATGGATGCTGTTGCAGTTCTTTTACAAAAAATTACTTTAAAAGAAGAACAAAGATACATGGTGGAAGTGTCTAGACAAGTCCTGTAAGGGCTGCTTTTGTACCTACAGTGAACAAACATGATAACTTGTTCAAGTGTAATTATATCCTTTTGAATGAAGAACTATCCTTGAAAAACCCTTTAATCACATCCTCAAAGCTTTAAAAGACCTTATGAGTTTTGTCACTATGGATTTGTCAGTGTAAATATATATATTTAGTTTAGTTTAGTTTAGTTTACACCATTCCTCTTGTTTGCATGAGACATCAAGTGATCAGAAATGAATCTGAGGAGAGCTGTTGGCATAAGGGCTTTTGACTTTGGCTTTTAGTGATTCTTTTCCCTTTGACATACCAAGAAATTAGAACCTTTTGTCCCACACAGAACAGGAATGGAGAAGATTTTGCAATGCTTTTACAATTTAGTTTTCCTTTCAACCTTAGTGGGCCAGACTGTGTAAGAGATGAGTTTTCCTCTGTGAGCTGAGGGATGTCACCACTCACCTCTGACTATGCTGGGGCTACATGAAATTAGATTTCTGAAGGGAATTCCTGCAGAGCATGTAAGCACATGGCCCAGGGTGTGCAGGAAGAGGATTCTGTGTTTCCTCCCTAAAGCAGGATAGATTTGGATACCCCATGGCTGAATGTGCAGCCAGCGCTGCTGAGGGGGCAGACAGTGCTTGCTTTTAAGTTTTGGGTTGTGGGAGAAGCCCTGCAGCAGAGCAGGACTTGCTGCAACACTTCCTTTCTGAGGCAGAAGGGATCCTGTGGGAATATTGCAGTGGATGTTTGGGAGGCAGAGTGGGTGGCTCAGGAAGGGGCTGTGCTGCAGCAATGCAGAGGCTCAGGGCAGGTGTTGGGAGCTCAGTCAGCTTTGCCGAGAGCTCCCAGGATAAATGAAGTGAAGCAGGATGGGTGACCCCCCTCACATTAGTCACAGCAATGAAAGATGCTTGAACTCTAACCCAGGGACAAATTTCCTGGGGTTTCTTCCCCACCCAGGAGCAGTGGCCTTGTTCCCACAGCACAGGACACCTCCCACCCTTCCCTGTTTACAACACACTGAACCAAACACATCCCAGAGGAGCCAGGGATGAGGGAGTTGCATGGATTGGCCCATTCCAGTGGCTGAGGCCAAGTTTCCAGGAGTAAAGGGTTTTTATATTCACACAGCACAATATTGAAGCATGGCCCCTGACTGGAACTCATGATTCACACAAGGTTTAGTTAATAGGGGACTTGGCTTGCTTGGCTTTCTCCCCTTGTAGTTTGCAGGTTGATCATGATAATTTTTTTGGTTTTTAGCTACTGCTCAACTGCAGAATTATTACTCAGAAAAAAGCAGCCTTTAAGCTTCCCATGCTGACGTGATGCAATCGGGGTAAGCAGACAACATGAGGCATCAAGTACCAGGGTGAGTCAGTCTGGGAAATTGTATAATGCGTTTGTTTTCCTGTAGTTACAGCAATGTGCAAACAATGGGCCTGGAGGGGAAGCCCGAAGTGAGAGAGATCAAAGGGACCCACTGAAGGGAAATGTCCTTCCCACACACACTTGGAACATTTGGACCCCCAAAAAAGCCCCGTGTCAGATGCTGTTTGGAGGAGTTCAAGCACTCCTGGATTAGCTCCTTCCGCCCTGGCCCACCAGCAGTGGCCAGGGGTGGGATGCAAAACCTCACTGGTGTTGCAAGCAGAGGCTCCTGAGATTGTGGCTCCTGTTCTGATGGAAAGAAACCTCTCATTCTTTTCAAAAAGAACAACCTCCTTTAAGTGGAATGTCCTGCCCTCCAAAGACAGGCAAACAGCATTAAATCACCAGCTAATACGCAGCCAGCCCTTGAGATATCCTTGTTGGACAGAACACAGTAAACACAGCAGAGAAATGTTGTTCTGCTGAGACTTAAACAACATTTATTCTGAGGGCTCCCATCTAATGGCTGTCACAGAAGGTGGTGCTGGTTAAATCTAACTAATGTGGCTGCTTTGGGTTATAGCTGTGAGATAAAGATCTCAGCTCAAAGAGAAAATGTTTCTAGCACACATCTCACTCCTGTACCTCACCTGCCAACTCTGTACTCACTGAGGATGTTCCTGGAGTGATGGGAATGATGGCACTGCAGCAAGGAGGTAAAAAAACCCCTTTAGTTCCTTGGCCCTGCATTAATTTCCTTCATTTTAGAACTTCAGTGCATGCAAGAAACTGCACCACGCCTTTTTCCAGAGCAGGAGATAGGAAAGGCACATGATCCTCCTTTTACAAAAAAATTAAGCTGGGACATGGAAACGTTAATGTCTAGATTAGAGTTACATAAATTACAAAGTCTGGATCCAGACCACAAGTATGTTCTGTTGAGACCACATCAAAATGGCTCAGCGTTCAAAGAACTGACATCAGCGGGAGTGTCAGAGCTTTTAGCAATGATAAAATTTGGGCCTTTCTGTTCAGTTTTTTCTCAAGCATCAGGCTCTCAGTGGAGCCTGAGATGAGGACAGGAGGTTGGCGTTTGCCTGCTGATGTCTTTGGTTGTGTCTGGCACTGGATGCCAGACAGGAGAGTCACCTCCCGTTAGAAAGCAGCACTGCAAAAATTTGTCTACAGGTCATGTAAGTGCTGTGTGGTCTGTGAAACTTCCTTAGTGAGCTTGTTTTCTGGGCTCAGGGGTGAGTAACGAGTCCTGCAGCGTGAGGGTGGCTGGGCAGGGTGCATGTGAGATCGTGTCTGGGAAGCAGCTGGAGCTTTGGAGGTGGAAGGGTTGACCTGCCAAAGGGCTGGTGGTGGTAAGGAAAAGGATCACAAATAATTAGTGGGGAAAAAAAGGGCTGGAAGAAGTGAGGATTGTGGGGATGAGGACAGAAATGAGAGAACACAAGTACAGAAGAGGCAGGGAAGGGAACGTGTGGGATAAAGGAAATTGTTGCAAAAATAAAAGAAAGGATTAGCAAACATGAATCTTCATGAAAATAATATGTATGGCTTCTTTGCTTTTTGCTGGGGTACTTCTTCAGTCCCTGGGATGCAGTTTGGTTTAAAGCCATAAACACTAAAAATATATACAAAAATGAGAAGTGCTGCATCTGCCCCAATCATCTGCCTTGGTGAGTTGGGGCACAAGGAGAACATGGATGAAAACATAAGAGAGAGAAATTCAGCAAGTGAACAGGAGATAAAACTCTGCATTTATAGACTACCATGCTGTAAGATCTACACTATTTTAGGACAGTCCTCTTGCCAAACAGTCCCTGCTTTTACGTCTGTTTTCTCCACTCACTGTCCCCATCCTGCTCGTCAGCCCTGTTATTTCAAGCTGCTGGTTGACAAGTGGTAGTAAACACTAATGAGCACTTCCAAGTGAGATAAAAATAAATGGGAAAAAGGACAGGCAGCAGCAGTGAAGGTGACTCTTGGCAATTTCCATTGCACTGGCAGGCAAGGTGATTTCTGTGACCAGGCAGCACTCAGTGCTGGGAGCAGCCCCAGAGCCCTGGCCCAGCTGGCTGTGTCCTGACAGCAGCAGGTCCTGCTGTTCCCTGCCAGCATTGGGGACAGGGAACCTCTCAGTGTTTTAAACAGTGACCATACAGTGGCACCTTGCAACACCCTTTGAATGGCGTTACAAATGTGGATTAACCCTCCTGCTTCAGTTTTAAAGTAGGAAACACTAGAGGCGTGGATATGTTGAATTCTTATTGATTCAGCATGTAAACCACAGTGTCTAAGCCAGGAGCACAGTCCTCTCCTCTTGACTCACACTCTAACCCTAGAGGGGCTCTTTGGGTCACAGGCACAGTGCAAGTTTTCCAACAGGCAGCCCAAGGACAGAGCTGGCATGGGGGGAAGGGGGTTATTCACACCCAAGTTTGAGCAGGTGGAGGGAGGAGAAGGCAAAAAGGGCACCCTGGGAGGGTGAGAGGAGATGTGGGGTTAGAAGACATCTGTTTGGATTAAAACCCTGCCATATCCAGATTCCAGTTTGCTTGGTGTCATTGCTTAAAGTCAGCTGCAGCTGTCCAAAGACAAGCTTAGGAAAATATTTTTCAGACTTTCCTACTTTGAGAGGGCCCCAGGATCTCCCTGGGCCTCTCCCTGGCACGTTTGCAACACCCTCTGTACACAGACCTGATGCAGCCCTCCTCCCACACCTTCCCTGTGCCTGGGATCCCCTGCTTTTCCTTCCCTCTCCCTCCCCACTGATAAAAGCTCTCCCCTCTGATAAAAACCCTCCCCATGCCCCCGGGCAGGAGCCACCAGCCAAACACAGCCCCGGGGCTCTGCCAGGTGAAGGGATGTTCACAGCAGGAATTCAGTTTGCTAGAGGTGTTTTCCAAGGGTTGGCCTGAAAACTGGCTGTACTGGTAGTGAAACAGATCTGTGTAAATTCTGCTGAATCCAGGGAAAAATTAAAGTCACTTTAAAATTGCAGCAGATCCTTAATTCCGCTTTGTGTGCTTCTAGTAGCTGTGTTGCCTTTCTTACACAGTGTTGGAGCAGGGTGAGATCTAGATCTCAAAGGCTGATTGAAAACGGGGAGTTTGTTACTGAAATGCAACATGTTTCCTAAACATGAAGCCTCTTGTAAAAACAGTGCTGAGAGAAACGAGGTTATACACACATCTCTGACACTTTCTATGCAGATGTTTCTGCTCAGCATTGAAGGGCTGTTCATTAGTGCATCACTTACCCAGCAAGGACCCACTGGGGTATGCAAAGTGCCTCCTGCAGCTCCTCAAGTGCCTGTGAAGGGTAGTGCCCTGCTAAGTTCAAGGTTTTGTCAGAGGTTTTTCAGGCTGCAGTGGCTTTTAGTCTGAAGGAGAAAACTCTTGTTTTCTCTGACCAAGCTCTGTTCTTGGAGAGCTGCAGGATCTCTGTGCTCAAGTTCCCTTGCTACTCGGTGAGAGATGAATGTAATTATCAACTGAGTTGCAGATAAGTCATCAAAGAACTATAATTAAAGTTATTGTCAGTATTTGTAAATACTGTCATGGTGCTGGGGCACATCTTTAAATCAAACTGTGCTGGGCTGTGCCATGCTCAGAACGATCACACTGGTGCTTTTAAAAGCTCCAAAAAAGAAGGCACATCTGCTTTATGGGCTGGGTGGGCCCAAGCCTTTCTTAGGTACTAGAATTACATGTTTCAACCCACAACATGGAACCAGACTCCAATGAATGGCAGAAAGGGGTCTGGAGAGGGGCTCAGGTTTGATCTGGTGCAGCAGTGGTGTAGTTTGAAGCTCGAGCTAAAGCGTTCCAGCTGCAAGTCAAACCCAGGAATGCATCCTGCAAGATCTGATTTTTCTGTAGGGCTGGTAATATGAGCATTCAAATCACTGCCTTTGAAGCCCGTGAAATCCATAATGGCCACAAAGTGAACATGTAACAACTACATTTCAATTACCAAAGGCTGGTCAAGTACCTGGTTTTATTCTCTCCAGCAACAAAACTCCCATCGACTTCAAAGGGATGGGGATTCACTCTGCAGTGCAAGTGCTGGGCCCAAGGAAATAGGAGATGCAACTCTGGGATGAGGTATTTCACCTTCAAAAGGTGCAGACAGAAAAGCAGGATGGAGCTCTGAGCTTTGGGGCAGCTCTGCATTTTTTCTGCAGCTCCAGGTTAATGAAGTGAGGGGGATGCCCTGACTGAGCACTGGGATGTGCTTTGCTCTCCCTCCTTTTCCAGGAGGGAGGAGACACGAGCAGCACCTGGCTCTGCAGAGGCCACCTCCAGCTCCCACTGAGCAGGGTTTGTCACCACAAACGTGGGCTGGATGTCCTGCTGCTCTCACCGTTCTCAGGTCAGTCCCTGGCTGTGTAAAACACCTCCCCAGGCTGTTGGGTGAGCGAGCCATGAAGTCCAAACAGAAGTTGGACATGAGTCACTGGACTTTGAGCTATGCACTCCAAAGTTCTGAGACATGTTATACCAGTTAAAACATCATCAGTGGTTGTGATATTTGGGACATTTTTGTTCATGAATGTACTTGTTTGCCTGCAGTGAATAACTGATGCTATGTGCCTAAAGAATGCCATGCATGCCTTTTTAGCAAGGAGATGTTGCCAGTTTGAAGAGCTTGCCTTGCCATGAAAGATTTGGGGAGATCAGAAAGAATATTTGGTCCTTTAGCCTGATTTCCTACAAACACCTGTAATAATATCTTCAGTCTGACAAAGATATAATTTCTAGTAGTCCAAAGTCAAGTGGCATCTCATCTGCTGCAGAGGACAGGGCTGGGCTCTCATTTTTACTGCCAGGGTTGTCAGGTTGAGCAGGTGGATGGGGAAGAGCTTCTGCCCTGCAAACATTTGTGCTGTTGAGGGGCAGGATTTCAGGAATAATCTGCTGGGGGTGCAGCTGTTGCTCTGGAAACACCTAAGCCTGGATTTTTCACTGACAATGAAGTGCACACAAGAGATGTTGCTGGTTAGATACCTCCAACCTGTCTGAACTCGTGAAGTCATTAACTGCTGAGCTGCTCATACCTCTGCTTTATGTGAGCTGAGGGCACCATCACACCCTCCAAACTGGAGCCTCATCTGTGGTTTCACTGAAAACCCTGCCTTCAGCATATCTCAGAGAGGAAAATCTCCCCAATCACCCTCAGCTTGAGCTTTCCGAGCTGGCCCTGTGCTGCTCTGTGGCTCTGGGAGTTGTCCTGCCCTCTGCTGTGTGTGAGATGATGCTGAGCTGCCCCTGGCAGGAGCTGCTGTGTGCCTGGGGCACTGCACAGGAGAATCCCTGGCTTTTTCAGGTCTCCAAAGGCAATTCCAGCAGTGCTCCTGTGTCAGCAGCAGAGAAGGAAACCCAAAGGCAGCAGAGGTTTCCCTGCCTGCGTGGGGGGGAGGGTTTGGCTTTGTTTTGCTCTTGTTGCTAACAACGTCAGATGGGGCTGACTTTCCAGAGGCTCAGGATGAGACAACAGCCAAGGAAGCATCAAAGGGAATGGGTGTTTTTTGATCAACACTGGAGAGAGTTTGTTTTCTTTCTCCACTTGCCCAATGACACACTGACTTGGATGACTGGGCTGTGACAGAGCCGGGTGGAAAATGTCAGTGGAAAAATGCAGAAAAAAAGAGCAAATATTTTTACAAATGGTAGTGACAATATTTTTTACCTTTGGTCAATCCAAACCAACAGGAATATTTTTTTTCAGGACAAACTGTTCGAAACTCGCCATAGCCTGTGCCAAAATGTATGCAAAAGGGGAATATGCATGAACACTCATTAAAAATAGTGTTCCTGTGGTGAATGTGATGCAGTAAAATTGCATCTGATCTTGTGGCTGGAACATCTGTATAATTAGCAAGATTCCTCACCTCTTCCAGACAGTGCTTGATGTATATTCCCTCCCTTTGAATTTTTTCCTTGAGGAGTAGGAATTATTGGAGGAGTTTGCAGAAGCATTTGCTGCTCCACACACAACTATCCCCAGCAGTACCTTCCCCATGCTCCCTAAACAAAGCTGGAACAAACTTTTTGTAAAATTAAGATATCAGATCTCGTTCTGACTCTGTCAGTAAGATTCCTCGTGGGCACCTCACTCATCAGGACCTGAGGGAGAACTTCCCTGGCATCTGATGAGGGAGGTCATTTAGTCAAGAGCAGGTTCTTGGCAATTCCCCAAAGCTCTGGCACACGGGTTGGTGCCTCCTCCTCTGCCAACACATCTACAGTTTCTGCTCTTCCCAAGACTGGAAACTCATCCCTGCAGGCTTGGACTGAAATAATCTACTCAAGAAATACAGCAAAGGGAGGCTGCTGCCTCTGGAATGGCCTAAGAGGGAATAAACTGAAAACACAGGACATCTGATGGGTCCTGTGTACAGTTCTGGCTTGTTGTCTTCTCCTTTCAGGAGTTTGAATTACCACTGTTTGATAAAAATAGATTCATTTTAGCACAGTCCCCAAAGACTGCAAATAATTGCCAGGAGAACTGTGAGTTTTAAGCTATAAAATCAGAATTTCACATGTGGAAGAAAACACACCAGTGGTTAAATATTTTTACCATCCAGCAAAGCCAGTAGAAATTCTCACCATTAAAAAAAAGTTGACAAGGTTTCCTGACATATTTCAATTTTTTCTGCATTTTTATTAGCTCTTATAAAACTATAAAGCCAGAGTCCTGATTATACTTTTTTTCTTACCCTTTTGGACTGTTCACTTTTTAAATCCCTAGTGTTTCTCTTTTCATAAACCTAAATTAGGACTACAGTATTATTAGCCCATATTCAGCAGTCCAAAAGAATAACTTCTGACTAGAATGTGATTGTAAATACTTTTCACGTAAATAAATGCAATCTCACTTTTGGTAGGATTTGTATGTGAAAGAACTGTGTGCAAATGAAACTAAGTGCCTTTGATAAGTGGTTTGGGATTGCTGATTAATTGGAACTAAAACCAGATGAGAAAATTGAACATATGTTCTTATTCAAGTTCCCTGGAGGATTTGTCAGGGAGCTTGGCATATATTAATAATTGCTTGGAAGGGATTTAATAGCTCATCTTGTAGTTTTGCACATGCAAAACAATCAGTCAATATAAAAAGCATGGTGTCATCTGTCTTTGTTAATTAAGGAGCTCAAATGCCTTTGATAATAAGGGCTAGTAATTAAGCTACAATTCCAAAGGAAGCATTTGGGTTTGCCACCTCAGGATCCATCACAGGCAGGAGGAAGGCGAGGAGCACTACCAGAAATCTTGAAATATTCCTGGTTTATGATAGTTTTCCTGCACTAGCACAGGGCCAGGCTACTGAGTGCTCCCAGAGGGCAGAGCAGGAGTGCTGGGGATGCTCCCTGGGGTCCCGGGGAGGCTCACAGGGCACCTGTCCCCATATCAACACACAGGAGCTGCATTCCTGCTGCACCAGCATGGGCTGAGACCCCCTGGGTCTGCTGTCAAACTCCTTGTGATGGCACCAGGAGCTCTGGGTGTAACTCCCTGGTGCTGCCATCCCTCACCTTCCCGGGTGCTCCTGCAGGACCTGGTAGACGCTGATCTGGAAGGTCTCGTTGTCAAAGCGCTCGCGGATGAAATCCTTGTAAATCCTGAACTCGGCCGCCGTCACCGCCTCCCCCTCGGGGATCCGGGAGAGATCAAACCTGAACTCTCGGTAGTGGCAGCGCTGGTGGTGGAACTCTCTG
Source organism: Sterrhoptilus dennistouni (assembly GCA_013397095.1). NCBI lineage: Eukaryota > Metazoa > Chordata > Aves > Passeriformes > Zosteropidae > Sterrhoptilus > Sterrhoptilus dennistouni. Next base: position 966,803 of record VWZU01013613.1, on the reverse strand, counting down.
TCATGCTCCACTGGAACAGAAAACAGCCCATTAGCCACCTGCTTTGTTCCCCTTCCCCTCTCCATCAAACGCGCTCCAGGGTTGCCACAACAGGGCAGGAATATCTGATTGCAGCATCTCGCGGGCTGCTCGGATCATTAAAGCACATAGGAAATACCTGCCCCTATCTGGGCTATTATGGGCATATGTGTGTTTATCAGGCTCCCTTTGGAACAGTTTTACAGTTGGCTGGTACAGGGGGCCATTGTGTTTTAATGATTTTTGGCAGCTTTGTGCCTGACAAGTGACTCTGGACATTTGCCACCGATAACGGCCGAGCTGCTGTGGGAAGGAGCTGAGACAAACAGATGGGGCTTTTCAGGAGAGCTGGTTCTTGGCCTGGCTCTGCTTCTGACAATCACACACACACACACATACCCACACGCTATAGACACAAATTCCAGCCCTTGAGGCTTTTCATGCCAGTGATCCACACTTGGTGCCAGCTGAACTCATCACAAGCTCATGGCTCTGCTCCGTAGGGTCAAAGATTTCATTTTAAAGGCTCTTTAGTGATCAGGGCTGCGAAGCAACTGTTCAAAGTGAGGGCTTTCTTCCTCCTCCCAGCCCTGACTGTGAAATAACAAGTGCCAGATCCTCCCAGGCCAGTGTTGGGATGTGTGTTATCCCACAGGGTGACAGGTCTGCCTGTCCCCTGATGGACAGCTGGTGGTCCCGTGTAACCCTGACTATGGGTCAGTGCTGGGAGGAAACAAAGACTTCAACCAGTCCCTCCAGTGAGGGGGAGGAGAGGTGTCAGTGCCCCAGCCCAACACAGGAGGCAAGGCACCCTTCTTGGAACAAATTTCAAATTAAACAGACAAGTCAGACAAAGGGACAGGGGGAAATGGAGGTATGAGGGGATGAACTGACTCGCCCAAGGTCACAACGCATGACATTTTAAGAGCTGAGGTTTGAACCAGGGACTTCCTATATGTCCCAGTCCTGTCGTCTGTCCACTTGACCTCTCTGCAGCTTGACTGCACAATTCAAGTAGTTAGCTCTGAGATTTCCTTGGCAAAGAATGTGTCTCTTTCTACGGGCCTGATTTTCTTCTGGCAGCAGCAAATCCATTGTGTAAATCCATTGACTTAAAGGGAATTACTCCTGAAAAAGAGGAGTTTCAAGTCCCGGGTCTGGAAAGTGCTGCTTGAATTTACAGCTCTGCGTGGTACAAACACAGAGCAGCACTGGGCAGGGTGTCCCCATAGCAGGGACAGAGCGTGGGGAGGCTCTGGGAACTGTGTTCAAGCATGGAGCAGGTTCAGCTCTGCTCTGCTGGCCCAGGCTCAGCTGTTGGCCATGGACTCTTCCTCCTCTCTCACATCCCTTCTGTGAGGAGTCCAGTTTGCCACTGTGTGATTGCTGCTCAGGGAAATGCTTCAGAGCTCTTACTCATAGCTGGGATTCGTCTTAGAGGAGTTTTTGAGGTATGAAACCTCTAAACTTTCCAAGACAAAGGTGATTAAGTTTAGCCAATGGTTTTATACGTTGAGCAGTCTCTGCTGCACCTCTACTAAAACATCTCAGGGACAACCTTTAGTGGCTCGTACGCTGATGTGGGGGAATATTGTGAATATTCACCAGTGTTTGTAAAAGACTTGGCAGGCCACAACTGCCCTGGACGTGCTAGCAGCACTATTAAACGTGCCTCAATCCCTTTCCTCCAAAGTACTCCTAATAGAATAAGATATAAAGAGTGTAATTTCAGTTTCAAAGGAATTTATCTGCAGCTAAATTAAAAGGGAACGGAAAAATACTTTAATATGGACTCACTCCTTTAACCACAAATGTAGAAGAATGAGTATAATGCTGTGTGGGTTTAGTTGCAGCTGTTAGCAGTAGGATGTAGGAGCACAATTTGCTTCCAAAGACATGGGAAGGCTGAATTTCCAGAGGAAGATGGGTGAAATTTTTCAATGTGTGTGCGATGACAACTACATCAGCCAACACTGGCCTTTAGCTGCACTTTATACACAGGGCCTGACAACAAGCACATGAAGATGAAACTTTTTGGGGTGCTGCTAAAGTTCACAGCAATTCCCACTGCTGAGCCCTAGAAAAAACGTGTCGTGTTAGTATGAAAAATTAACGGCCAGGGTCATAAAATAAAGAGCCCCCAAAGTTTGAACTTTCCCATGCTTTGCACATGTTTGGATATAGGGTTTTGGCCTGAGCCATCTTTAGTGTTAAAGCAAACATTCCTGTGGCTATAGTCATTAAGATCATGAAAATATGTGGATATGTAACTGAAGAAAGAATCCCAAGAAACCCTTCAACTCAGTGTTTATTGTTTTTCCCCTTTTTCTTTGCACTCTGGACCTATCTGCTGACCCAGAAGTAACAAATCCTTTCAGAACTAATTTATGAGAAACACTGACCCTGAATCAACATCTGTTAGATGACTGCAGTAAATCTTATTACATAATTAAACACCCAAAATCTATGTTAAAATAACGTTAAGGGTCTGACTCGAACTCATAAAAGCAAGACTCTTCATTATGAAGGCTGAAATCCTATCCCTAAGTCATGCTGCTATGTGTTGGTATTTGGGAACATATGGTACAGTATATCTGATCAAGCACTTTTTGCAGACCCCTGTAATACCTTAAGCACAACAGCACGGGGTAAGCAGGGGAGCATTCAAGGAGCCTGAGTTTCCTGGGTTTGATGGGTGTTAGACCTTTGACAATGCTGCAACTGGGTCATTTCCAGTTAATTACCTGAGGAGCTGGAAGGGGGTGAGTGGGGGGGGGGAGAGCTTAAAAAAAAAGGCAGAGGGGAATAGTGGTATTTTAAGTGTTCACTGAAACAGCTCTTTGGATGTGACTGTAGTTTCTCCATTAGATCTGTAAAATCCACGATCCCTATTGACACAATGACCATAAGAAGAATCTTTTGGTCATTCCTGAAGGGCTTAGTCTCAGCTGTTTGTCAGCCATTAATGCTAAATTAATGTTAAATTCTCCCTTAAAAGACATCAAGCATTTTGAATATTTGCTGGATATGCTTCATAGCCCTTCTGCCCACAGAACTTCAACTCATCTTTGTCCCAGGCTCATAGTTCTCACAAATCTACTACCCAAAGGCTTTGGTGAATGGTTTTAGCCCAGATGCTAATTTCAAACATTGGAAATTCCAGCTCACAATTCAAATGCCTTGGCAAGGCAGCTGCTTGGAGAGGAAGCCAAAGTTCTGGATGTGCAATCAAAGGTTGTAAAATAGGAAAAGGAAGAACACCCTTGAAAAATAATCCTGCTATGAAACAGACTGTGTGCCCTGACTGTGGGAAAAGAGTGCATTTCCTCTCCTCAAAAAACAATTCAAAGTCACTCACAGGTGATGCATGTGTAAACACAGAAGTTGAATTGCATTTTGGAGGCACAACCACTGTAGAAAAATTCTGACCTAATTTAGCACAGGGCTCAACATTTGCTGGCATAAAATAACCTTTGGCATGGTGAGTTGGAGCTCGGGTGGATGGGGAACATCAGACACTCCCTCTGGCACAGTCCTTGGGAAAGGTGGAGATGATGGGAATTCAGAGCTGTGGGATGGAGGAGGAGATCAGATGCATGAGAAAATAATCAGGACACCAAAAATGTTGGGGGGACAATTAAGCTGATGCAGCCAAAACAAGGAATATCTCAGGCTGGTGGTTATCAGTGACCTGCCACACCTGTCACAAATATGCAAGTCAGATCTGCACCTTTCAAAGTCTGGCCTTGCCTATCTGAGCAGGATCTGAGTGCTGCTCCATCTGATACTGAGAGGGCTCCCAGCTCTCTGAAGTCCTTTGTCTCTCCAAGCCTCTGTTGTGGCCTGGTGGTGATGCAAGAGGGGGCAGGACAGAGTTGTGCAACTGACAGGGATGGTTAAACGAAAACAGGATGGATACATGTGCTCAGGTGTGAAGTAGCCAGGTATCAGATCCAAAAATATGGGAAAGCTGGAGATAAAATGTCAACAAATACTGGGTGCTTGTTCTGACCTGTGCTGAAGATACAGAACTTAAAAACATCAGCACACAGGGATGAAAAGGTGTGTAGCTGTTGATATTTAGAACTTGGAGCAATACAGTTAAAGCCAGCACCAAAAAAATAGTGTTGGACAGAAAACCTCGTGGTCCTGATTTAGCACCGCAGGTGCCCAAATTTTCAAAGTAAATGACACATCAGCACAAAGCTGGAAACTCAAACTGATCCCAAGTTTGGTCATTTTCACAGCAAAGCACACTGACATTAGAAATAAGCAGCCCAGCTCTTTGCAGCTCCTTTGTAAATCTCTGCTGGCAAGTGCAAAATCAACCTGAGCTAATTCTGCAAACACTGACTGGACCTCTGGGTTTGTGTCAGGGGTTGTGGTGACAGCAAGGACCATGGTGAGGCCACAGCTTGCAGCGTTGTTATTTCTCCCCACACTCCCCAGCTCAGCCCTGGGACCAGCACAGCAGCACAATGTCAATCACCAGCCCCATGTGTTGAGCAAAGGGCCAGTGAATCTTTTCACAGCAAGATTTTTTTTTTACCCAAGAATGACCAAGTGTTAAAAAATAACTATTACTGAAGGATTAAAGAGCTTATCTAAATGCCAGAGAAGTCAACAGAAATATTTTTCACTAATTTCAATGGATTTCATGGGAGGCCAATCTCCCTGCTTAGGTATTTTTACTCTCTTGTTTTCTCAAGATGCAAAAAACTGTTTTTCAGAAAGAAACTCAACATCAGATGAATAGACTCCAATCTCAGGATGCCAAATTGGGAATGCTTTGGTAATTCCATACCTCTTCCTCCCTGGCACATTTGGGTGATGCACTTAGGATATACTTTGAATATATAAACAAGTAAAAACTTAAATTTTCTTGTTAACGCTTTCACCTGATAATATGTTAATTGTTTTTATGGGACACTTTGAGAGCAGTTGTCTCATTTATTGTAGTGCTTACAACAATTAGAGCTACTTGTTTCTCATTTACAATGGAAAAAGGCACCAGAAGGAATGTGCAGTAGGGTGTCTGTAACTTCTTCACTCCCGAAAAAGGCCAGAAGGGATTTGTAAAGGACTTTAATCTCAAATAGATTAAAGGTCCCGAATTCCTGAGACTGAAAGATAAGTCAAAGGAAAATAGATTCCAAAAGACAACACCCCCCTCTCTTCAGCCTCTCAGACTGGCTGCTGCTGAGCCATCAGCAGTTGCCCGAGAAACCCCTCAGATTTGGATGCCAAAAAAAATCTGCCACACTTTGGCATTAACAGGTTTTCAGAGTCTACCTGTGTGGTGAGTTTAGAGGGTAGGAAAGTCTTTATCTGCTTTGCCCCCAACAGAAAACGGGCACTGTTTCTTCAGAGGTGGCCAAGGGCTGCCTGGATTGTCCTGAGATCCAGTGGATTGATCCCAGCCTCGGTGTTTCCATGAAAGAGCAAACCAAACCCCGACTGACACACCTGCATCCAGCTGTGCAAAGCCTCATTTGAATTTTCCAACAAAATTTACCTGTATTTCCCTCCATCATCACCCCCCTGAGATCAAAGCCAAAGCTTCACAAACTCTGCTGCACCATTTCAGGGCAGAGCTGAAATGAGAGATTCCCAGACACCAATTGCCTTGGGACCAGCTCCACCTGAGCCACCCTTTCCAGCCTTGTGTCCCAAAGGGAAGAGAGCATCTCCTGTATCTCCTGCCTCGCCCTCCTGTCTCCCTTGGGAAGTGCATCCAACTGGAAAAAAATGTTCCCTTCCCCAGATGATTTTTTTGGGAGGATGCTGTCCTCTCCCAGCTCCCCAGAGCAGAGTGGCAGCAGGACCAGGGACCTCCCAGCATGGCAGCAGGGAAGTGTCTTCAACTGGAAAAAAGTGTTCCCTTGCCCAGATGACTTTTTTGGGAGGATGCTGTCCTCTCCCAGCTCCCCAGAGCAGAGTGGCAGCAGGACCAGGGACCTCCCAGCATGGCAGGAGAGAGGCCAGGGCCACCCCTTGTGCTGGGGGCTCATGGTGGTTGTGAAATTGAGCCATAAATTTTCGACATGCCAAATCTGAGACCTCTCGATGGGCTCCTAATTAACAGGCATTAAATGTTCCCCCTCTATAAATTGCGCTTCTTTGTCTCTAAATTGGTGGATAAAACCGTGGTGCCTTTTTCTCCTTATGTTGCTGAGGTTCGAGAAGAAGGAGAAGAATTAGGGGGAGGATCCAGCGGTCTCTGCAGCTGAAAGAGCCCACTGGGCTCAGCAGGACGCCCGATTGAGCAAGAAATGCGAGGTCAGTCCTTATATTTTTCCGAGGAAAAGGGGGACTATAATAAAGATTATTGCAATAATGTCATGCCAGGCCACAGCACATGTTTCCCTCCTCGTTGTGCCTGACAGCAAGAGTTACAGGGGCAGTGGCAGGAAATTTATAATGGCAAGAATTTGGGAATGCAAAGTTCCTGTGATTGGTTTTCATTTGTTTCATTCTCTCGGCTTCGTGATTTACATGCTGACACCAGGCAGCTGAAGCAGCAGTTACGGAAATATTTGAAGAAATAGTTGAGGAATATAAATTGAGAGTTCTATAAATGGAGTAGAGCAAACGTCCTGGAGTGTGTGATGGGATATATTTTTTAATTTTTTAAAAAGAGTGATAAAAACAATATTTGGAGGGCTTTTACACTGAATAGTTGCAGCTCTCCAAGTCATCTAGAAGCTAGTGCAGGTTTTTGGAGAAACCTAAGGAAAAACAAATACAGCCTAGATTTTGATCTGTGAGATAAGCTGACTAGAAAAATAGCTTGTGGTTTTTCTATCACTCATTAATGCCTCCCATCACTGGGGATTGCTGCCATCCTGCCACTTCTAAAAACACAGCCTGTCCTTGAGCCACAAGCTCAGCACCCTCAGGTATTTGGGGGGCTCTGGGCTTATCTGCCCAAGCCTTGCCCTGATGCCTTGTCCCCGTGTGCCCTTTGCTGCTCTGAGCCAAGGCAGAGCTCAGCAGAAGGGAACCTGCACCCAGCTGCTCCCTGCTCATGGGCCCATTTTACAGCCAGGTAGAGGGAGGAGAAGGTGATAAACTGTTTTCTTGCATGGTAAATTCAGTGTGTGCCAGGGCAAAGTCCTGCCCCATCCATGGGTGGAGAGAGGGACTAATGCACTAATTTCAAAGAAGATGAAAACCAGGCTCCATAAATCCCGTTCCCCAAACCCAGAAGTTGGAAATTCTTTAGTGCTCACTCTGCAAAGTGATCTGGGGTAAGCATTTTTGCTTCGAAAGGAAAAAAAAAAAACCCTCTGGAGTTAATATTCTCCTTTTAGCCATCACTTCATTTTTTCAGCTTTCAGCATGGAGCTGGTATTGCCAGCAAGACCACCTAGCCACAAACCCAGCAGGGAGCTTCCAAAATTCCTCTAAACACTGACTCCTTGTTATAAACTGAGAAGTGGTAATAGCAGCAGTGCATATCACATCTGTGCCAGGCTTCAGGCCTGGGAAGCAGCAGCCTCCCTACTGCAGAACACAACTTGGAAAGATCCTTTCAGTCCACACATGGATCAGCATTAGCCATTTCTTTGTCAACAAATCCCCTAATACGTAGCCTTTCTATCATGTACAGATGTCCAAAAAATAATGGAATACTGTACTACAAGATTAAACACTTTAATGTCAGCATATGTGTTGCATGACTCTGAACAATGGTATCATTGTGCGTGTGCAAACAGCCGGGCGAGGGAAGATGGGTTTAATTATCTCCCAAACAGCAGCAATTTCTTCCTGACTAAGTCAAACTTGGGCTAGCAAGGGCTGCTCAGGACAGAAATTGGTATTTCTCCCCTCCTGGTGTTCCTAAATTGGTGTTGTTCCAGTGTTGGGGTTACTGCTGTGCCCACGTCAGGCAGCCACCTGCTCCCCCAGGAGACACATGTCACCATGGAATGTGGTGTGGGGACCAGAGGATGCTGTGAGTCACCACATCCTCTCACTCAGGAGTCTTTTAAGTTAAAATTCCCAAGTGTGGTAGATGGCAAAGGGGGAAACAGTCACTGGGGAGGAAAGGACAGAGGGAATCGTGTGTGCTGCTGTCTGAAATCAGAGACATCCCCTGCTGGGATTTCTCTGCAGACACTTTGAGGCAATGCTGGATGGTAAAACCATTTCTTTTTAAAGAACATCCATGAAGTATCTGGGCAGGTTATGTAGGGGTAATCCATTTTCTTACCCTGATGGGCACCCGCTCAGGCTGTGGTTTCTCTGCTGAAAGCGGAGCCAGACGAGATGAAAGGTATTGTGAAAAATTTACACCTGGGACTGCTCTGCGAGCACAAAACTCTTCTAATAGTAAACAGACTGATGGTGGTGTGACTCCTGGTGCTGTTTGCTGTGTCTGCATGTGTATCTGGGGAAAGTAAAGTTAAATAAGCAGTGAAGAGTTGTGTTTCTGCAGAATACCTCATTCACAGCCCTGTTACGTGAGGCACAGCAGCACATGGAGCAGCAATCCATCTGCAGCTGCTGGAACACACTGAGGATTGCTCTGGGATTTGAGTGGTGTGAGGGAATGGAGAATTTGGTGAGGGGTGACAGGGAAAAGAAAAAAAAATGGGAGTTCATGAAGTGGTTCCTTTTGAGGCTCCGTCTATTTCTACCTTCATCTTCCTAGAATCCACCATAAGGAAATCTCCTGCAGGGCCTCCCTCTCCAGGCTCTCAGATCTTGTTTCTCTTCCTCCTTTCACAGCAAAGGGGGAACCCAGGACAGTGCTGCCCTGGGGCTTTGCCCCACCAGCTCTCCCATTCCCAAAACCTTGTGAGTGGCTGAGAGGCAAGCTGGGGACTGCGGTGATGCTGCAAATCGTGGCTCCTCCTGTGTCCTCCCAGCTGGCCAGTGCTGTGGCCACACAGATGTCTCAAGCTCTCGTGCTGTCACTGGGAGCAGGGTTAACTGAGGCTGGTGTTCACCCTTGACACACCAGGGCTGTTGTGTCTCTGTGTACCTGAAAGGTGGGATGCACTTGGAGATCAGTTCCAAGCCAGGGGCTCCTGTAGCTCCCTGCACAGGGCAGGCTGAGGTGAGTGCACAGCACCCCAAGGCAGCCTCAGTTCTGCTCACACCCTGCTCTAGAAATGTCCCTGCAGCCAAACTCAGCAGTGAGTGAAATGACAGCTAATCATTGCTCCTGCTTTCTTTTCTCTGTCTGCACGGCATGGAATAACACAGCCTGAGAGCAGAGCCATGCTGCTGTCTAACACATCCCCTAAATCCTCTGGGTGCAGCTATGGGAGGTATGTGAAGATGCAGGAGTGCATTTTTCTCTTCCCCCTTTGAGCAGAGATTGGCTACATCACACTGCTCGCTGCTCTTTGTAATTCAGGGGACAGTGAGGCTGCTGCCCTGCTGCTGTGGAATCTGGGAGCTGTATCTGGCCAGGACAACTTCCCAGGAAAGCTGTGCCAGCTTTGGTAGGTGTGAATCGCAAGTCGCACATTTTGCCAGTGCATCCAAGGGTCACAGAGATAGTGGCAGCCAGGGGAGGAATCACAATGAGGATCAGGCTGAGATGGCAGCCACAGCACAGAAAAAGGCACCTCTGGAGGAGGAGAAAGCAGGAGGGTGATGGGTGTCTCAAGGGGGAAGAGGTTGCAGAGCACGAAGAGGGAGAGAAGTTAAGTGGCAATAAGGTTTATTGAGAAAAATAATCCCCCAGTCCAGACACTCGACAAATGAGGCCCAAGGTGCTTCCTGCAACCTGCTCTGAGACTGAGCAGGTCTCAAAATGTCACTGATGCAAAAACCAGCAGCCTGCCCTGACTGCTTGTTCACACAGCACTGAGCAAATGGAAACATCCCCAGGCCCAGGGAAGGAGAGACAAGTGGCTGAGCAGACCTGATCAGAAATAAAGTGTATTCAGCCAGGGGAGATAAGAGGCAGTGTGAGACACTGCTACAGGCAAACCTCAAACGGGGAGAAAAGCCCACAGGGGAAGGACTTGCAGGAAGATGGGAGCCTGCTGGGAGCACAGGCACCTCAGTCTGCAGCAGGCATGTGCAAAGGACATGGAAATTAAAATCAAATTGTGTTATACCAATTCTTCAATGCAATGATTCCATCATGCAGAGATGTAACGGGATCAATTTTTTCCCTTGGGTTCCAGTACCAACACTGGGGCAAAGTAATAAGTCTTTAAATGTATTTGATAAATTAGATACTATTCATAATAAACAGCCTGAGTCAGTGATTTTGTGCCTGATCATCTGATGTGTTCATGTAAATCAGACAGAAATTGCTAAAGGAACCTCTGGTGTCTGGAGAGCGAGTTCCAGATCTTCCCTCCATGGCCAAAAGAACTTTATGAAAGTTGTGCTCATAATATGATGGTTTTAATCTTATATGCTAATTATCTTCTGCTCCTTTATTTTTTTCAAGCTGCTCTCTATTTTTTATTGCTATTGCAGTATCATTATATAGCATAAAGTTACTTAAGACAGCAAAAGATTCAACACTTGGAAAACTGATAGAGAAAGAAGGACTGGATTCTGGACTGGTACAGCTGGTTTAAGGTATTTTAGAAGTAAATGAAATCAAATGAGAATTTATAATCCTTCCTGAGGTCTGGATTCCATCAGACTAAACTCATTAGGCATTAAGGTGCAGGTGCAGCTAAATAAAGGATTGTTCTGCTTTTCTTAATGCCATAGATTCACATCTTGAGTTCAAAATAAAAGTCTTTTAAAAGCACATGTATATATTGTGCATCTACTGGCAGCACTTGAAAGGGAAATCTCAGCTGATGGAATCTTCAAATGCCTCATTTTTGCCAAAGGAATGTGCCCATTTCTGCACCAGCTGTGCTGAGGGACACGAGTGGAGAAGTGACTGGACATTGGCCTCTTCAGGCTTATTCATTTCATTTGCATTACACTTCCTTTCATCTACTGAACAGCTGCCCAAATAAATAGCATAAATCTAATTAATCCTCCTTTAATATTGTATTGCCACAACAGTTCCAGCATCCCCCCAAAGAGTGCAGGAGTGTGGGCCTACACCTGCACAGGCTCCCCAGGAGTCTCAGGGAATCCAGCCTTTCTTGTGGTTTACTGGCATGAAAGGAAAATAATTAAAAACCAGTTTCCCAGGTTTGAAGTCTGGGACTTGCTGGATTTCTCAGCTGAAATCCCAGATCCTGGTGTTGTTGAGAGAAGCAGTTTGTGGGATGTTACAAAATAAGCAGCCGATATCAGGCACGAGGCCATCAGATAAAGATCTCAGCCTTCGATTGTGATCAGCAAAAAATCTCAGCTTGGAATGTACACACTGAGCTGTGCCCCAAGACCAGCTGGGCTTTTTGGGCTTGTCTGTGCACTGACAAACATCTGCAGCTCTGGGCCAGGAGAGAGTGGGAGATTAGGGGACAACAAACTATTGAGGGGAAAGGTCCTGCTGGCCCAGAGGGGAAATCCCTGCCGGAGCAGTGAGTGCTCTCCCTTGCACCCAGGCTCTTACAGCCATTGCCTCTTTCTCAGGTGTTCTGTGTGTGGGAGGTCCAGTGGTGTTAACCCAGTTTACAATTATTAGACAGAAATGAAATATTTGGAGGGATGTTTTGGAAAATAACCATTAGAAACTTCAGCTGCTGCTTACAAAGACACTGTGGAGTGCCCTTCCTGATGCAAGTGTGACTTCGTGACCTAGTTCACATTTTTCTTTGAGATCATCATGTTTCCTCTGTGCTGCCAAGAGAGGCGAGCTCAGGTGGGGCACTGGGTTGGGGACACAGGACCTGGAGAGGAGGTCACTGCCTGGAATGACCCTCCCTGCCAGCACCACACATCCTCTCACATCCTTTAGCCTGTGATGGGACTCATGGCTCATGCATAGGAGCTTTTTTGCTTTCTAGGAATATTTGCTGTGCAACACATTTATTTTATTGAGAAATAGGCAGGCAGCTGTTTGTTCTTTAACTCTACACAGCCCTGAGAGCTGTGAATATTAAAGACCTGTGAGTAGCTGACATCCACATTGACTCCTGTTTGCAGATGTAAAATGTTAGTGTCGCAGGGTGATGGCAAGTTTAAACTGTTATTTCAGGAATGTCCTCAGGAAGATAAACATGATAAATTCACATACAGAGCATGTCCCCTTTACACTGTAAACGTTGGTGGCCCATGCCCCAGGCATAACGGCATCTGAAGGTGAGGCAAAGATTTATTTGCACTTTAATTCCCACCCACGATCCCTATTATACAAGAAGAATTTTCTTTTGGTACAAGATAAGCCCATCAGTGACATCAGCAGCACCTAGCCCTGCATACCATAGCCCTGCTGGATTCCTGAGCCTCTCTGCTAGGGCTGGGCCATCCAGGCCTCCTGAGTCAGCCCCTAACAACAGCATTTTCTGTTTTGTTTTGGTTTTTGTGTGTCTTCAAATGCAGTTTTGCAATTGGGGTAAAAGATCAGCTGTTGAAATACACCCTGGTGTCCTCGCACGGGTCTGGTATGAATGGAGGGAGCACTGCTCACGTCCTGTTGTGTGCAACTGGCAAAAAGAGCACAGAAATGAGTGTGTGGGATTTGTGAAAGCATCTCTGAAGGAGCAGGAGCACAAGGCACTCTTCTCCAGCTCAGTGTCCTGCCACTGTCACTGCTCACTCACAGCTGCCAGCCCAGGGGGGAAAGACTCTCAGTGTATCAGACACCCTGGCTTAAATTTACCTCCCTCCTCTGCAGGAGTTTCAATGGAGCAGCTCTCATCTCACAGCTGTGCACTAATGAGCAAAATGACAGTTACCGTCTGTTGAAGAAATATTTGGGGTTTGCTTGACTGTGTGTCTGCATGGTTCTGGATTCTTTGGTGTGTTTCTGTATTCTCCATGTCAGGCTTTAATGCAGCGGAACACTCAGAGATTTCCCTGGATATGGACTCCAATATTCTGGTAATTTGATTACAGTGCATGCCATGGATTGCAGGAACTATTGTATTCCAAGGTCAAAGTTGTGTCCACACCAGTGAGAGAAGTTTTATAACACATGTGTGATTTGCTTCTCCTTTTCACCTGTCTCAGGAGACAAATGATTCATCACGCAGTGCTGAAATATCTTCATCTCCTGATTTGGGCCAAGGTTTAAGAGTGGGTACCCAAAAATTTCTTTTTTGAGCTGAGGAGAAAGATCTGTGATGAAGGATTCTTTTTCAGCTCTTCTCTCCTGCAGTTTGTTACAAGTATATTTGTGTAATTAGGGGGCCCAGTAGTAATGTTGTTAAAATACAAGTGGGCACATTTATTGTTTCCTCCAAAAGGAAACAACCAGTCTCTAGCAGTTCTGGTTTTTCCCTGCCTCAACTGAACATTTACTGTTTTATGTAGCTAGCAGATTGAGGCTAAAGTTACTTCTTTCACCCCCCACCCTTTTATTTCTTTTTGTTAAAAAGAAAATTTAAAAAAAAAAAACAACTTCTCCATTCTCTTAAAAAATGCTGGATTTTTAAGGATATGGTCAGAAAGGGCAACTTAAACTCAGCATGATGTTTATAGTGCCACACAAGCTTCAGGAAAAGTGATGTGCAGTACTCTTTATTAACATCTAAAAAGTCCCTGTGGGATTATAATGACTGCAGAGTAATAAACAAATAAAAGTAGCAAGATTGAATTGTTCAGAATATTTTTAGTAGTGGAAGGAGCAATAAGTTTTAACCTTGAGAAACAAGGGAAGAGCAGCTTGTGGCCTAATTGTAAATACAATTAGGAATGGATTCCTCTTAGTGATGGCTGATTATCATTCATGGCATTACAGATAATTGTCTAATGTAAATAAATTGTTAAAATATAGACACAAAAGAACAATACTCAAATGCAAGCACCAGAATTCGGAATTTCTAAATTACAGCAATTTTTAATCTTCCATTTAAATGACAGAGCTGAATTTGCTTTCCCTTGTGGTGCCAAAAGGACTCACTACAGTCAATGAATATTCCAGGTACTGACACAGGGAAATACCAGCAGCCCTATCCCCAGTCCTCATGTAGGAAGAAACTCTTCTCTCCATCAGAATCAAAACTCCCAACTACAGATACTGTATTATTTTATGAGCATTCTTTAGTACTTCTCCCAGAGCTCTTCTGATCTCTTTTTTAAAAGTTTTACAGCCACTGAACTGTGAGGAGAACAACTGGCAAAGCCAAGGCTGCCCCACCAATGCCAAGGCAGTGGCCAAAGGCAGGATTTGGCCCAGGGGCTCCAGCGCCAGAGTCAAAGCTCAGGGTGATTTGTAATTTCCAGCCCCCAAACTGGGCACAGGACAGGCTGATTTACGATTTCCATCCCCCCAGGCTGGGCACAGGATGATTTCCATCCCCCCAGGCTGAGCACAGGCTGATTTCCAGCCCCCCAGGTTGGGCACAGGCTGATTTCCAGCCCCCCAGATTGGGCACAGGCTGATTTCCAGCCCCCCAGGCTGGGCACAGGCTGATTTTCTCCCCCCAGGCTGGGCACAGGCTGATTTTCCCCCCCCCAGGCTGGGCATAGGCTGATTTCCAGCCCCCAGGCTGTACACAGGACCTGTGCCACCTCCAGGGATGGTGTCAGGGGTGGCCTGGGGCCAGGCTGCTGCAGCTGAGGACACTTGGCGTGACATCAGCCTGGGGTGACACTGAGGTGACATCAGTGGGGCTGTGCTCAGGGGTGATTCAGCCCAGCATCACTCCGAACCAGAGGAAACTTGGTGCTCATTTGAAAGGAAAACCTTACAGAGCGATGATGCTCTGATTATCTGGCTCATCAGCACCTCGGTGCTCCCCCACCACTGAGAGAGCTCTTGCTTTAATTATTGCTTAGGGGGAAGCTGCCTTCCCTCTCCCCTCCTTTTCCTTGTTTTTTTTTGTTTTTGTGGTTTTTT
>VWZU01013613.1:921794-937308 GCA_013397095.1 Sterrhoptilus dennistouni | reverse complement strand
TTTTTTTTTTTTTTTCAAAGGGAACAAAACAACTGATCCTGCCCTGTAACTGCAATGGGATGAATTTGGATGGCCTTTCTTTTTCTCTCCAGGCAGGTGCAGAGTAATACCTCAAAAGAACCATTATTTTGTGCCTTTATTCCAATGTGTACATAAATGCTTGCATAACCCTTGCACAGCTGCTGTACAAACTACTCATGCCACAAGTATTAGTAATCCTAACAGGGGAGGTTGCATGGAAAATTGGGGTGTGTATGCTAAACCATATGTACCATGCCCCTGAATCATAAAACTCGTGTTGCTGGAGCAGAGAGATCTTTGGAGACTGCTGGTTTTACAGGTCTGTAGGAAGCAGGATTATATACAACAGCTGCACCCCGCAGCTCCTCTCCTGTTGAGGCTTATCCTGTGCATTTCAATAAGCAGGAAACAGAATTTGGTCCAACATTATCTTATATGGTCTCAGCCCCTAATTTTATTTATATTTCATTTCCATAGGAACAATTATTTTCACAGTTTATTTTGAATACACATCAGAGCCGCTCCAATTGGAAGGTTTGAGCTGCCAATTCCAAGTTGCATGGGGCTGCAGAGACACAATGTGCATTTTTTATTATTTTTTTTTTGTCTCTGCTTCTGCCTCTAAAATAACTTTTTTTATATATCTTTGATTTATAGCAGCGTTTCTGAAGGAAGATGGGAGCTGGATATTCATTTGACTGTCTAAAAGCCCTGGCCACAAAAATCCCCTCCCAAGCGGAGCAGGGCTTGGCCCCGGCTCTCCGGGGCTGGGGGAAGCTTCCAGCTCCTGGTCCGGCCCAGGGAGGAGGTTTGCACATTACAAGTGACTGAGTGAAACAATCTCCCAGCACAAAATAGTGAATCCGGAGGATTTTGAAAGAATCTGAAGAGCTGGTGTGTGTGGGGGTGCAGCGCTGTGTGTTTACACCCACCCAGGTGCTCGGTGTCATTGCTGCCCCTTTTGTGGAAGGGGCTTTAGCTGTAAATGCAGGGCTGGAGGAGTTTATCTTTCCGAGACTGGCACTTCTAAGTTTTCAATCGGGGAAAAAAAAAAATTGCGCTTCCTAAGTGGTGCTCAGCGTGCACTGAGTTGGCTTTGTCAAGTGCATCTTTTCAGCATTCATCCAAAGCCCTTTCTGCAGTTGTCTGAGCCCCATAGGCGAATATATACTGTTAGACTATTAAGATAATTTTTCAGTTAAGACATCGTCAAACTGCAAGCGGGACAATAGAAACAAAACCCCTTTTGTTCTGACTAAACTGTTCCTAATGACCCCCTCTATAAACAGTGGCACCAGCGGAGGTCTCAACAAGGCTCTTCATTGAGCCCCCTTTCAAAAGGACAAGCAGAGCAGAACATGGGGCAGAAACTCTCAGAGTTATTGCACTTTACTCCGCTCTGGTGGTCTGACCGCAAGAGAGAATCTGTTGTTTTCGTTGTTCGAGGCACCCAAAAAGCATAATTCAAAAGCATGGATTTTCACAGTTAGCATCCTATAAAGAGTGCTAAATATTTGGATTGTCGGCAAAAGAGCAGAAGGAAGCAGTTTGTATGTTTGTTTGTTTGTTTGTTTGTTTGTTTAAATCAAGGAGCTATAAAATAGACTATTTAGAGCTCCATATAAAGATTTAACTTATTTCCTTGGGATAAGTTGCTGTCTGTTAAGCTCATGAAAATGTCAAATCCAAAGAAGTTAAGATTTTTACATTCCAGAAAGATCCTCACATTTTTTGGAGGGGGGTAAAACCACCTTTGTGAATAACATGAACAGAGGAATGGTTTCAGTTGTTTAATGTCTACAGAAATTGAAGTTATGATGATAAACTGAAACCACACAGGACCAAACTCCTGCTCTTCCAGCTGAGTAACTGCAGGGTACGTGCAGCACAGGGAGTGTGTCCTCACACAGATGAGGACTATGGAGATTTTGAATCACTTCCTGATTATTCCTGTCCCTATTTCCATCTCCTGAATACACGAAGAGAGCAGCACAGGAGACCTTCCACTTCAACAAAAACCTGTTTACGGAGCATCTTACTGTCTGTAATTGGGAAATGATGACAAGTCAGACAGCAAAAGTCCCTAATTTGGGCGATTTGGGAATTACACTGGCTACATTTGCAAGTAGAAACGCCGGTTTATTTTTGAAAGAAGTTGGGGTTTGTGTTCTAACATCGAATTTAATAAGGGTATTTCTAACTTAAAGCATAGGCAGTAGCTTTTTTTGGAAAGAGGGAGAGATTGAGGAAGAAGAAGGGAGAGCAACATCCATGAAGACAGGAAGCACAAATTGAGTAAAGGCTGAATCATGGAGAGAAGTAACAATATTCAGAACATCTAAAAAATTCCACCATGTGATGGGGGTCTGTTTTTTGGGAGGAGTTCAGCACTTCATAGCTCGAAGGTTTTGTTTCATGGTTAGGGATTGTGCCTACACTCTTCCTTTGTTAAACAGTGGCATGGAAGGTTTCAGTGCGTCTTGGAAAAAGGAAGGATTTGGGTAAGTCCCAGGATGAAGGTCCAGCTCCCCGTCACAGGATACTGAGAGAAAGAGAAATGTCAAAGAAATCTTTAAGAGATTTTCGGTAGAAACAAAAGAATCTTTGTGAAAGATACTTTTAGCAAGTCTAATGGAAGGAATGGGGACGCAAAGCGAATTGAGAGGATTTGCAAGTTGTTTCTAAGCCTTGAGGCAAGGACAAGAAGCTGAGCATTGACTGTTCACTATATTTGGTAGGTATGGAAGAGCACTTTGGCCATCAAGGGAGCTCACAAAGTGCAGAGCCTCATTGTCTCTGGACTGCATTGTTGTGCTCGGGGTAGAGAAACTGCTCCTGTTAAAGGACAGCTGAGATCCGACTCTGCCTTTTATAAAAATGCTGTTTCCACAGCAGCACGGCCGAGACCCTTGAGCACCTGCCCGGCCGTGTTCCCATGAATCTGATTTTATTTTTCTTATTTATAGGCGTGGAGGTATGACCCAGAGTGTGGTAGCTCTAGTTTTCAGGATTAAATATGGTAACTGCAATGTGACAGCATGAAGGTACACTATTCATTTTGTCACACCTTTTCTCAAAAATGCTCATTTGAAGACAGTTTTTACTGAAAATTTCTAGGAACAAGATATTAATTGTATCTGGCTAAAATTTGCTGCCTCACAGGAGTCAAAGTGGATAGACAAAAGAAAGAACATGTTTTTTTAATCTATCTAAATACGTTTATGGGAATCAATTAATGAATCAGAAAAAAAATTTAAATGGATTTTTAACTGTTTAGTGCCATGTAAAGCAGCCAGATTTTATTTAGTGTTTAGGGATCACATTAGAGATGTGATAACTTTTAATCATGAAAAACAAGTGTGTCAAATGATAATTTTCTCCAGTTTTCCTATGGCTACCTGAGAAAAAAGTAACAATGTGAACTTCATATTAACTTTGACTGTTGTAAAATTGCTTTCTCTTGAAAGTGATGGATCTGTAATACATCCCTCTCCTGAGCCAAAATATTCTCCTTACTCTCTTCCAAAAAATGCTGTGATTCACTTAGGTTTCAATAATGCTAATAGTTTTTTTATCCCAGTGCAAATAAAAGCTTATTGCAAGCTTTCAACCTATACTAACAGCAGTAGGACACGGGTATATTTGTATAAAGCAGCGATCTTTAATATTTTCTAATTTGCAGCCTTTGGTGGCAGCCAATTCTTTATGTCATGCCAAAGCAATGTGTTTTATTTACCTTTTTGGATCCCTGTAAAAGCAGCTCAAGGGCTCCAAAGGCCTGTGAAGTAAATTTAAAAATCAATTATATAGGACAATACAAAATGCACAAATCAAATTAATTTTCCCTGTGCAAGAGCTAAGTGTCTCTCACTCTTCTAAAAGCCAGAAAGTTGGACCATATTATAAAAGAAGAAATGAATTAAAGAGTTAAGGGTGGTGCACTGAGAATTAGAGTTGTCCAGAAACAGAAAAAATACTTAGTGTATAAAAAAAATTAACGGTTTTGACATTTGTTTTAGATTTGTCACAGAATGATTTAAAAAACAAAACATGAATAGAAAGAATGAGACATCCCAGAATAGCCAACATCCAGTGGCTAGGGTATTTACTTGGGCCCTGTCCAAGGAGTGCTTTATGGGATTTGGAGCAGACATTTGACATAATGTTTTCAACATTATTTTTGTCAGGCTGAAATTTGGGCTCTGTAGTGGGTTGAAAAAGAGCTTGCTTGGAGTTCTGCGCTTCATAGGTGAGACTTAGTCACCAGCTGTTTCATCAGGCAGTTTCTCTTCAGCCTGGAGAATTTTATTTTACTTTTTTAAGATAAAATAAAACAGCTGCATGGAGAATAGACAGTTATTCTGTTGTGTTTGTTCGGGTGCTAGCATCTATTTGGGGATTTTGACTCTGGGAGTCTAATAAAGTACCATCCATATTTCTGCTCCATTCTCATTCAGAACAATTTTTTCTTATGGAAATCCCTGAACCTACCTACCTGTATTTCCATGGCAATTGGCATATTTTATTTTGCAAGTTAGCATTTTCTGATGGAAAAAAAGCACTTTGTCCAAAAATTCTCAACCAGCTTTTCTGAGGCGAAATCTGTCTCTGTGTTCTACTAATGTGAGGTATTTACCCTCACTATTTTTGTAGGTTGAAGAAGAGATCAGAAGTGAAACGTGGGGTGGGGTGACAAAATCTGGTGGGTAAACTTGTGGGAACTTGGTAAGGAATGTCAAGAGTAAAATACAAAAAGATGTTGACGATTGTCTCTCAGCTATTACTGAAATTAGGTTAAATTCAGAATGTAGAGGGGGGAAATTCAGAAAATGTGTTGAAAGGCTGAAATTTCAACCCTTCCCCTTTGCTTTGCAAACAGGGATCTTTCAACCCAATCCTTTCATCCTTGTTCCCACTCTGAATCTCATCAAGCCGCTGGACACACATGTTCAGCTTCTCTTTCTGGTTTAGCCTGTGCTCCTGCCAGCCTCCCACTATTTTGTATTCCTTCCTTCCTTCCTGCGTCTGTCTGACACCCAGGCCTGATCCTCCCACCAAGGCACTTCCCCAGCGCTGGGCACCCTTGGGCATTATTGACTAAGAACTGAGACTTGCCAAGTGTCCCAGGGGGGTCTAAAGGCGTTTGCAGAGGTGGGGAGCCCGTGTTTCACCAGACACAGCTCCACCCCTCAGCACCCTCCATGCATTTATCAGCAGAGCTCATCTGAAAGATGTTTACCACGTCTGAGACTGATTTTTGGGTTACTGGGTTGATGGCCCTGCTTGGAAACAGTTATCCCATTTCTGTAGATGAGGTTGGTGCAGTTCAGGGCACTTCGTAATAAAGCCTGGTCACAGATGATGAGTGCAGTCAGTGCCTTGTTTCCTAGAAGAATCAAGGGGAAATATATTTGGCACCAGACATTAAATGTTGCTCATCCAGCTCCCCAAGCAGTTAGAAGATATTGAACAGTACTGGGGGGAGCTGTATTTGATGTCACCTGTGTCCCTCCACTCCATTCCTTTGTTGAGATTCAATATCTGTAGAGTTTCACTTTTAACTGAAGCATCTAGAAGTGAAAATTCATGTCATGCAGGGACAACAAATCTATCTCAGTCATCTCCAGCCCAGGATTTGGTGTAGCTGTGCTAATTTGCTGACTGGGAAATAAACCAGGGTAATTATCTACTGAGAAGCAGAATTTATTAGGTCTGTTGCAAGTGTCTTGTTATGCTCCTACAACCTGGTCCAGCTTGTTTTTGAGACCATGCAAATGGTCTGGACAGGTGCTGCACACACCATAAACAGGATTCTACTGAGTTCTGGTCAGTGCAGATCCTATCACACCTCTTAGTCTGGTTCCCTAGGGAAATCACTTACACAATCTAATTATTTGTCTGACCCAGTTTCCAAGATGTTGACACATTTGTCACAGGTTATGTAGATGATTTGGAGACACTTACCAGTTGTCCTTACCAGTTTTGCAAGAATTAGCATCTAAGGAGAGGTAGGAATCCTTATTAATTCTCCCACTGAGGGAGAAGGGAGAGTTCAGCAATTGTTCACTGTGTTTGACAGCAGCAAGACTCTCGACTGATTTGCACATTGCTCTGATACTCCTTGGTGAAAACACTGCTTCATTCAGCTACCAAATCAAAACTAAAAGTCAAGGAATGGCTGGGAGAAGATGCCAAGGCATGCTACGGTATTCCCCAGGGAATAAAGGAGCCTGCAAATGTTCTTGCGGGGGAGATGTGGAGGAATGAAGGGAGGTGGAGGGATTGGAGTGGGATATGTTGGAGGATAACTGTGGTTATTGCAAGAGAGAGATGCAAGGGCTGCAACATAAATCCATGAAGAACCAAGCTTCATTAGCTCCACTTTCAGGCAATAATTTGTTAGGAAAATACTAAAGACTTTATTTTGCTGTTTTGGATACACTTACACGCTGATTTAACCCTCCTACAATTCCTGCAGCAGTCGGGGCTGCTATACCGCCTTGCTGTTACACAGCAGGCATCTGCTGTTATTTGACCTGAAAAGATCATTATAGGAGCTTTATTTGGTGTGCATTTAATAAAGCTGTAGCTGTTGTGACTATAACTCATGGCTCCCATGTCATTCCGCAGTGGTGCAACCAGCGATTCAGCATTCCAGGCCCATCAGTTCAAAGGGAATTGTGAGGGACTCGAATATATGCCAGAGCATTGGGACTTTTATTGCTCCTCTCCTCTGTTAGGAAGATACATTCTCCATTCTCGAGGAATTGAGAAGTACAAAGCATCCTCAGACCTTGTAGTGCAAAATGTAAAAAGTGATGTTATCTGCAGAAAAGTGGACTTTAGATTCTATCAGAGCACATTTAGCATAAAGCATTTCCTATGGTAATGCTTCTCACTTTCCCAGACTTTTAAAGGCTCCAAGTGGCACACAGGCTGCAGACCTCTTTGTAATGTTAATGAATCATCTTAATGGACTGTTTTAGCAGAAACATTCATCACCTTTTGTCCCACAATGATTTTTTTTTGTTATACTTAAATGGTTAAGTAGGCAATAAATGCCTATCAGACCAACCACTATGCTCTAGTAATCCACCTCACTATAAATCACCAGTGGATTATTATTGTCCTGTTTAATTAACACTCTTAAGGGATTCTATGTTGGATAGACTTTCACCTTGCACTAAGAAGGCATTAACATTTGAAATAAGAAGTGTGTTTATGTGAAAAGCATTAATCAGCATGACCTGGAACTGGTAGTGGTGGGTTGGATGAAATATGTGCCTCTGTCCGTGGGTGAGGGTTTCTTACATCATTTTTCAATGGAAGCCAAAGTCAGACCTACGGAATACTTCCTTAAGTCATAGCAAATGATAGTTCCAGAGTAGTTTTTGATTAGGTCTAAAAGATATTTGGCTATATTTGGATGAAAACAGCGAGTTTAAAAGTTTTTGTTCAGGTAGTTGGGAAGGAAACATTTTGTGAGTGTAACGGGTTCGTTTGTGGTTCAGTTCAGTTTTTAGAGGATCAAACCCTTTTCTTTTTCCGCAACAAAAGGTGAGAGGGGAATTCTGATCCTGTTGCTCCTCTGTGAACTCTTTTCAGACTTCCCAGCCACAAAGAGTAAGCCAAGCAGCCAGAGTTCCTGGGAAGGGCAGGGGGGTCCGGAGGCTTGGATGTTCTTTGCGGAACAATCCCAGCAGCTCTTTTGCAACCAAAGTTCCCACAATGAGACACAAATTCGACACAGGATCGCTCTCAATATACCAACAATTTTGTACCTAGTACAGCTCGATGCTAGTTTTCTCCTCCTGGCAGAATCTAAAGGTGGCAGCTTGGGTTTTTTTCCCCTCATATAATACAATTTAATGCATTTACATGTCATTTCCTCATCTTTTGTCAGGAGATGAAGACATTTGAAAAAGGCTCTTGTTAAGGCAGTGCTTCCCATCCATGAAATCTTATCCTGCTCTCTTTGATTTTGTTACATTGGTAATACCAGTAGTGCATTTACCAGCTGCTCCTTCTTTGGAGTCCAGCACTAACAGCAGCCCTGTGAGATAACCCACTGCTGAATTTCATTTTACAGACAGAACTGACATGTGCAGAGATTTTCTGAGGTCTTTAAGAGTCAAAACTAGTAGCAGAGCTCAAGAGATCCTGGTTCTTGTCTGCACACAGACCTGGTATGCACATCCCTTTCCTCTTGGCGTTTTCATTCAATTATTTCCCAGTATGGACTCCTGCAAATTAAAGAACAAATAAAACTGCTAAGTGGAACACAAACACACTAAATCTTTTTAATTAAGAGATTGAATCTCTTAGTATAAATTCATTTCCTGAAACAAAACTCCAATTATGTAAGATTAATTCTTTCCTCTGAGATTGCAGGGATTTATTGACTAACAAAATCTTCTATTGCGTAAATGGAAATGTGCTTTTTAATGCAGCCTGCTGCTCAGAGGCAAAACCATAGCATTAACCTTTTCACTGGGCATTTTTGTTTTAGTTGCATGCTGATCTGCCAGGTTTCTATTTGTAACAGGAAAGGGCTGAAATGGTTCACAGCTGAACATGTGGTAAATAACACAAAACATTGAAGGAGTTTAAACAAGATGAGAAATTGAACTAAGCTCCTAAGAAACCTGTTGTGATTGCAGGAGGAATTGTAATGGCAGAAATAAGAATACCATGTGTGCAGGGCAGTGTTGTGAGGAGGTATGTGTGTGTCATTGGTCACACACAATAGTTTTTTCAAATCATTTAACACAGATGCACACAGTTTCAAGTGCAGGCACGTCCTGAGAAGAATCTCCTTCGTTCCCTCTAGACACACCCAGCTCATTAAATCCATCACTGCCTCGCAGTAGGCCCCAGGGTTCAATCTTTTCTAGAGCACTGTTACTATCCAACCTTTTAGCTCATATAGTGGGCAGCCAAGATTTCATGTCTATGCATATAGTAGGACTCATAGCCAATATTTCTTACAGTTTCCTCCTCTCCATCCCAATCTGGATATATATAATAGTTTGGTTATGTTGTTGGGGGTTTTTAAAGCATTTTTGGGGAAGTTGTTTATTGCTGAGGTTTTTTGGGGGTATTTTTGGGTAGGTAAAACTTCAATGTTTCTTTCAGATTAATTTCTTACATCCTATTCCAACAACCCATATGAGGGTGGCAAGTTAAAAGGTAATAAAATGAGGAATCTGTGCTCCATGTAAGTAGCTGGCCATGAGAAACTGCAGCAGGGATGGATATTGAATGACTTCAATAGTCCAGCCAGGTTTTATCAGAACAGGTCATCAACCTGTAGGCTGCCTAAACCTGTTCCACTGCTTCCCCATTGATTCAATATCTGGAAGCATTTACACGTATATCAAATTCTCCATAATCTATTTTATCTTAATGACACCCAAGTTCTTTGTCAAGCTGGGGCAAAAATGTTCCCTCCAGTGATGAGAGAAGATGGTGTACCTCCTCAGTGTGCTTCCGTACATTGAATTTCCTTGAAGCCAAACTACGATCTCAGGTTCTCATGGGCTGAAATATAAGCGGGACTGCAGGGATATAAAGGAGGTGAAACCTGCCTGTGTACACCCAGATGTTAAGGAATTTAAAACTGGATTTTTTTTCCTTTGATTGCAGATCTGACAAATACAGAGGAAAGGAGGGAATAAAGACAACTTGCCGCTTCCAGCCAAGTTCTGATGGCCAAAATTCCTTCTGAATCTCAATACCTGTATCATCAAAATAAGACAAAGGGTTTTGCCTGAAGTTGTCACCTGTTCCTGCCATTTGGGGATTTCCACTCTCCTTCCTCTGTGTTTGGGCCCAGCCTATTTTTCTGCTCTCACTCTCTGCCCCAGACAGAGATGCAAACATCCTGAGTGCTGCATTCCCTCCTTCTTGCTTCGGGCTCCTAAGTGATTCTGTCTTTTTTCCCATTTTCANCTAAGTGTTTTTGTTTTTTTTCCCGTTTTCCCCTTTTTTTTTTTTTTTTCTTTTCTTTCTTTCTTCCCTTTTCTACCTTCCCTAGTCCATGGCAATAGGAGTCAGGGGAAGCAGTGTGGAAATACGTTAAAATTCTGAAAAAAACCCCACCAAAACCTTAACCTAGTGGAATGGCAAAGGTAGAAAAAGGCTGATTATTCATTGTCTTGTTCAACATCATAAGTAAGGAGCATCATAACTAATCAGGAGATGGCGGGTGCAAGAACATACATCTTTGACAATGAGTAGTTGGAACTCCCTGTCACATGAGGTGCTATATTATAAATGTGCATGAAATCCATTGAAAAAAAACCCTGGTTAATACAAAGACAGCACCAGAAGTCCTTGAATACAAAGTCCCACCAGTTATTACAGGAGTTTTGAATCATAAATATGTTGGGAATACATCACTAAAAACTGGTTTTGTACTCTTCTCATGATGTCCAGAATTTCTTGCTGTCAGAAGGAGAATATTAGTCTAGGTGGACTTTGGATTAACAAGTATAATAGGTCTTATGCTTTTTATTAAGAATAGAAGGCAGGATGCAATTTATCCCTTAGTTGTCAAACAGGACTACAAAGTGTTGTGGTGTTTGCTCTCCTCTTACTTTTTCATCCCTTAATCCAATCCAGCGAAGCGTGGTAGATGTTTCTTATATTTTGTTGCCAACTGTTTTAAGAAGTTCATACAAAAGCTTCTCTCATCAAGAAAATTTATGTGAGGGCTCATGAGTCCTTGCAGCAGTATGTTGAAGCACAGAGACATTGTTAAATCAGATCCAAGCTGATGGACTCAGTACAACAGGGGTAAACTCTCAGGAATGGATTTTAAAAAGTTTCAAACCCTAGTCAATGTAATAAAGCATAAATCTATTTTTCTATATCTCCAGATATTATCTTTACCATTACAAATTTTCTGTGAAGAAAGCCTTAGTTTGCCTGTAGGCAAATCCATGTCTTGGATTTTACACTACACTGTAGAGATAATTATGTCACCCATGTTGTAAACATTTTGTGTTTCTTGAATAGAGAGTCTGTATTGAAAATATTAACCACTGGTCTGTGGAAACTGAAAAGTTGCAAAGGAAAGGAAACCAATTTTCTCAGTGGGTACTGAACAGCTGAATGGCTGGAACTGTGTTTGGGAAGCACTAAAATTGCTATAAGCCATCTGAAAAGTGCTAGTGGATTTAAAATCCTGAGGGAAAGGTGAAGACTTGTTGGTGTCGCAAAGTGCCTTAAATGGAATATCTGCAGTTTGAGGGATCAAAATTAACCCCTTTACTCTCACACACGTGTGGTGTTCTAAACCAATGCTTAGATAAATATCACAGCTGATGTAACAAATACCTGAAATTGCAAGTAATAAATACAAGAAAAAACCTGTCTTGATTATTCAAGTAACTGCTTCTAGTTAATTAGCATGCTCATGGTTTTTGGGCCAATGGAGTTCTGCAGTTTCCTTTCAGTTGAATTTTTTTCCAACTTTTCTTTTTAATCCAATTGGACACGGTGATGCAATAGTGCCCAAACAATTGAATGAATTAATCATGGAGAACTAATTTTTGATTGAGGGATGGTAGTCAATATTGCATTGCAAATTAAGCACTATTGGGGTTTCCTTGTAATAAAAGAATTCGTTCCTCAACAAAAAATGGCATTCTGTCAACTACTAATTGCATGCAAAGAATTTTAAACAAAACCAGGTAACATATGTGTGTAACATGCCTGTATGATTAAAGGTGTGTAATACTGTAATGTGTGTAATATTAAATGTAGCAGATATCTGAAACAAAAAGAAACCAGGGGATGGCAATTTTTTGTTTTCTATTGGGTTTTTCAGCTGTACTCACAACTGGGTGTTGTTTTCATAGTTTTTGAGGGGGCTTTGTTTTTGCTTTTCAAAGAATGCCTGAAAAATGAGTAACATTTTTTCCCAATTTTCATCTGAACCTCCCACGCTGTGATTTATGGCCATTGCTCCTTGTTCTGTGTTATGACATTACCTACCCTGAACTTGGCTGTCATCTCTGTAACTGCTGTGCAGGCAGAGACCAGTCCCTGGCCTCTGTTTGCCAGGACAAGCAAGCCCAGCACCTTCAGCCCCTCCATTTCCATCCTGAGCTCTTGACCCAGAGTATCCCAGCACCTCCCACTGAACCTCCTGTGGATTCTCTGCATTGCTCTTGGACTGGGGGAGCCAAAACTGGGCACAGCATAACCAGCCCCACCTATCTGAGTCTGTCCAGCTTCACTGCTCTGCTCCATCACTGCCTTTTTCCTTGCCAGATTGGTACAAAGAGGTGTCAGGGAGCTGCTTGTGCCTCTTCAGATCAGTGTAAAAGAGGGTTTGAGAACTTCAGCCTTTTTCTCATTGTAATCTTTAGGTCACCATCCCAGCTATTGGCAAAGCCATATTTTTCTGTTGTACTTGGCTTTGGAGACATTGGCTTCTGTGCAGGACATACCAGAGGCAGAAACTCCATCCCTCTATTACCCCATAGATAGAAGCATGAGTAGAAAAAAGGAGAGTATGACAGGTTTTTCCATGGATGAATAACTTCTGTGCCCTGGGGACTGTAAATAGCTGGTATAAATCAATGCAAATTGGCTATTACTAATCTTGCCAGTAATGAAGTGAGAATGAATGGAGTACAAAGATGAACTTTACATATCGTTAGCACCAATCTGCCTCACCACATTTATGGGCAAGGCTCTACCTAGGAGGTCAGTTGGCAAAACTTACAGGTTTTTTCTTTTGAAAATGATGCATTTGTGCTGCACAGAAATGTCTCCCTAACATCAAGTCCATTTGGGGATTTTACAGTTATGAAAACTCGAAAACAATTGTTTCATAATTTCCCAAGCACTCAGCAGCAAGTACTTTTATTACAATGTTTCAGCATCACAGTATATAATTTAATATGTTTATTACAAGTGTGTCATATACAACACTGAAGTGTGTAATTTCAGAGTAAAAGTTCACTTTCAGTTTAGCTCTCAAACAGAAAATGGAATAATCTGCAACACAGAAAAAAAAATCGAGAGTGTTGTTGTTACCCAATAATAGCAGAAAATTAACATGAATGAGGATAATAACTAGATATTCTGCAAGAATATTTCTCATAAAGCAGACACTATAGAGGTTATGAAAAGACATGTTTTCCACTAGGAATGGAAATCAGTTTGAATCTCCATAAATATTGGTTTTTGCATAATTTTAAAAAATTTGTTCTACATTATCAATGACTAATGCCCCTTATAGGAGCACAGTGGCCTCTTTGTTTTGTTTTGTTTTGTTTTCCTCTCTGCACAAGGAGAGTAAGTGAAATATGAAGGTGCAGAGAGTTACAAAAATCCGGTCAGTCATCCTCCTTCAGTCTCTGAATTTGAAGGCTATGCCCTTGCTCTTCAAAATACATTCAGAAATTAAGATTTTGATGTATTGGCCATCACAAAACAGCTGAAATATGTAGAAAATCAATTTATTTAAAACTTAAAGGAATGGTTCTCTCCTGCTTGAATCCTTCAGAGGGAAGAGCCAATATAGTGTAAGAGCAGCTGTTCAGCAACACCTATTATTTGCTTACACTTCATGACTAACATGAGGCACCCCATCGTTAAAATGAGAGTTAGGAATTGGCTCTCCTGATTTGCTTCCTAGCATTCCATAATTTTGCTGAGGATATGATCTCATCCAGCCCTCCACACCACCTAAGAATCTGGACTGGTTGATGAGCATGTTAATTTTCCTTCTGATGAGGTATCAAGCCTCACTAAAGGGCTGAAAGATAAAATTCAGTTTAATTTATAAAGAAAGCTTCAGATATTCCTTTCTTAGGACTAGTGGATGGTATATTCAGCAATGTCATTTCTATATATTTTTAAATTCTTTTTGACATGTCAAGGTCCCAATCTTGCATTCCTGGCACTCAAAACTCCTCCTGAGTGGATCCAAACATGGAAGGATTCCAGTACAGTGCATGAGAGACCCTGTAACATTACAGAGTAGAGGACATGCAGAAAAATGTTGCAATAATAAATTAACACTACATAAGATTTTTAGAAAGGAACTCTCTTAATGAGTGCTAGACCCACTTGTCATTCATCTGTTCCTAAGGCACAAACAGGAATTCTTAGCCTGGCAAAAAAAGCAGCAGCTAATGGCTATTTCTTGTTCTTTTATTGTTTAATAAAATGAATGTGCTAACACCAAAAAAGTCTGGATTTCGCAGAAGTGCAGAACTGTTTTATATCTCTTTCTAACAAGGTGTATGATGTTACCACAATGCTGATGATTGAGATGTGAGATCCAGCAGAGACTACAGCAAGTAATTTTGTTAATATTTTTGCACTGACTTAATTAGAAATGAGGAGTTTTTTAATGATTTAGTTAAACTGATGCAACATCCTGTAATGGACACAACCTTGCAGATGTAGAGATGTTCTTAGTATGTAAGTAATCATAGTAAATTATAATAACATATCTTATATTAGTAAATTAAATAAAGGATCATAATCAATTGCATCATGACCTTATTCAAAATTCCCTTTCTACTTTCTCATTTTGCCTTATGTTATATATCAGAAAAGAAGTATTTTTCTGTAAAAAATGCACCAAGCTTACTACAGCTATGCATGGTCACTGTGCATTTCTCTGTGTGGGGAAAGTGACCAAAATAGTTATTTCTGAATAAACTATCCATAATAGTTCCCTGTGTGGATATTCTAGTCTGGAAAAGTCATGGGTCAAATAAGTCATTATAGAATAGCTGATCCTGCAATAGCAATTCCAGTCCACTTTCCAGTGTCAAAAAGTCCTTAGTCAACAGCTCCAAACTCCTGTTTCTGCCAGAAGATTTTTCTCTTTAGAGAATAATATAAATTTATTCTATTCAATTCTTTAAGGCCCAAATTCTGCACTGAACTCCCTTTGGGAACAATACGTGAGATCAGTCAGGGAGAACTTTATATTATAGAAGCGTGTATTTATGTGCACAGACTCCACAGTTTTATTACACAGACATTTCATTAACACCTTCGTGTGGCTGTGAGCTGTACACACTTTTGGCTGTGGGACATCTGGGTGATTCTTCTGTTCCGGTACCTCCTAGATCCCTAAAACAGCAGGCAGGAAGTTGCCTGGAAGGAGATCCATCAAACCAAACCCACTGTCCTGGCCAGCAACAGTGGGATTAGGCAAAATAGGGCAAAATGTCACCCCTTCCTCCATGCCCAAGTATGGGTCACAGCAGTGACATCCAGCTGAGTTTGCTCTGAGAGCAGAGAAAAGAGTGATCTGTGCAGAAAGACTTTGAAAAAGGTTCAGATGGGCTGAAATTGTATCCTGAAAAAGCAGCACAGAGCCTTCAATGAAGGCTGACCAGCAATCCCACTGCATCAAAAATTGCTTGTGCAAAAGCTCAGTAAGACATGTTTTGGGCTGTATTCATGTTTATATTTGAATCATGTTTTTTCTCTCCTCCAACAGGAAAAAAAGAAA
>VWZU01013613.1:885203-904991 GCA_013397095.1 Sterrhoptilus dennistouni | reverse complement strand
CCGGGGCGGCCCCGGGGCACGGCGGAGTTGGCTCTGCCAGGACACGGCCCGAGGGGGATCCGAGGCAGGGTGGGCAGCCGAGAGGGGTGGGGGGTCCAACAGCAGCGAGAAGTGCCTTATTAATTAATTAATTATACTATACTATGTTTTATTTGGTATATTTGTATATCCCTGGGTGCCTCCCAAGGCCGTGCTGGTGCGGGGGCTGCGGGGAGACGCCCCAGGCACGCCTGAGGGCCTCGCAGGGCTCAGCCTTTGGCTCGTTCGCAGGGCCAGGATGAGTCTGTTCGGATCCACGTCGGGGTTCGGTACCGGCGGTACCAGCATGTTCGGCAGCACCACGGCAGATAACCACAACCCCATGAAGGTACGTGTGCCAGCCCCCTGTGCTGCTGTGTGTGTGGATTTGTCACAGCAGGACCCAGTGACTCATTCTATAGGAGTGGTAAGAGCTCACTTCACAGTTTTCAAAAGTTGTTCTCTGTCTCCTGTCGTTTATAGGATATTGAAGTGACATCTCCACCTGATGACAGCATATCTTGTTTGGCATTTAGTCCACCAACGCTGCCGGGCAATTTCCTCATTGCAGGATCATGGGCAAATGATGTAAGTGTTCTCAATTAGACGTGCAGAGGAATAAAGTGCTTAAACTTCAAAATGGGGTCCTAAAAGCTTGTGCAGGGCACCTGGAAACCCAGCTTGGTGAAGAACTGCAAAATTGATGTCTGGTACCAGTGCATTAAGTTTAACATAGTTGATAAATCATCCACTTTGACAGCACAAACCCCAGAAAGATTAAGTTATTGATTAAGTTATCGTAACAGGTTTTTTTGGCTTGGAGGATGAGATCCCAGCTGGCTCACACAGGGAGGGAAGATAAAATGTGGGCATGTTTTCTAACTGTTGTGTTCTGCCCAGCTGAGGGTTAAGGGTGGTGAGGGGTTACAGGTTTGCAAGGCACTCTTGAGGTGGAATTGAAGTTGTGGGGTTGAATTTTAGCTCTACAGGTGAAAGGAACATAAGCAGAATAAATAAGGTTTCACTAGTACTGAAAAAACCCTGAGTTCAATATTTATAACTATACATTTTGATGGATAAACTAGGGCTTCAAGGGGTCTTCAAGACAAATCTTTTCAAGTTCCTGTTGATATGTTTTATCTGCATTTGCTTCTCCTGTTGCAGGTTCGCTGCTGGGAAGTTCAGGATAATGGACAGACAATTCCAAAAGCTCA
The DNA here is from genome assembly GCA_013397095.1 of Sterrhoptilus dennistouni. NCBI lineage: Eukaryota > Metazoa > Chordata > Aves > Passeriformes > Zosteropidae > Sterrhoptilus > Sterrhoptilus dennistouni. Next base: position 903,759 of record VWZU01013613.1, on the reverse strand, counting down.
GCAGATGCACACAGGGCCCGTCCTAGATGCCTGCTGGAGTGATGTATGTTGTTATTTAAAAACAAATGCACATTTTTTTACTAAAAGCCTGAATAAATTGGTGTGTGGTTTGCAGGCAGATGAGTGCCACATGCAGCTACAGCCCGTGGTTATTGCATAGATTTAAATTGCTGTGAATGTGTGCTAAGTGTGTCCTATTGGGATGTAAGAAGGCTAAAAGTGAGTTTAAACGTTAAGAGTGTTTTAAAAGCTAGATAAAACTAGCACTATTTGTTCTTTTATGCCACAGTCATAAATAAATTTGGGTTTATGTTTCTTCTTTGTCTTGCAATCCCTGTACATGTTACATTGATGTTACACTGTTACTAGAAGAGAATAAGATTTGGAAAGTTTTCCCACAGAGCCTGTTAATCCCTTAGTTTGATTCTTGGTTCTTTTTAGGATGGGAGTAAGGTATTTACTGCTTCCTGTGATAAAACTGCCAAAATGTGGGATCTCAACAGTAACCAAGCAATTCAGATTGCACAAGTAAGTAAAGCCCAAAGTATTAAATGATTTTATTAAAAGCTACTTTTCTAATTTTTATATTTTTGAGATAGTGAAGTGCACCTGAACAGGTGATCAAAGTGATTTAAAAGCCCTATGCACCTGTTTTCTCTGTTTTACTTAAGAGAGCTCTTTCCACTGCTGCAGTGATCTAAGTCACCCTGCTGTATTAGAGGGGGAAAAATGTTTAAAAGTCATTCAGTTCACTTCACAAATACCAGCTTTCTACTGCAACAATAGCAGAATTACAATTTACATTCTCAAATATAAGAGTTAATGTCTGTTTGTAGAATATGTAATTATGGTGACTAAAATGAATTACCAGTTATAATTTAAGAAGAGTTAGTCCCTTTAATGATTGCTTCTTGCATATGTGTTTGTCCTTTATTCCTTCAGCATGATGCTCCTGTGAAGACTATCCATTGGATTAAAGCACCAAATTACAGCTGTGTGATGACAGGAAGCTGGGATAAAACTTTGAAGGTATGTTTTTTACCTGAACAAATGGACACAAAGTGTGCTAGTAATTTGTGTATAAAAATATTTATGTGCAGTGAAAATATTTTATTAAGCTCTAATAATTATCCAAATAGCCTCACTTCACAGAGAGTTGCACTATTCTGACTATTACAAGAATGAAGCTGTTACATTCTCTCTCCTGTAATAATTTTAAGTGTGTCCTGAGCTCCAAGTGTAAGTTCGTTTATTTCTCTGTTCCCCTCAGTTCTGGGATACCCGTTCACCCACACCTATGATGACACTGCAGCTCCCTGAGAGATGTTACTGTGCAGATGTGGTGAGTCAGGATGTGGTAAACTGGTGCCAGCTGGATAACTGGGAGCAGGAATAAGTTTTGGGGGTTTCTGTAGAAAAGGACTTGAATACTGTTTGATGTCTGTGTGATTGTAGTACTGGAACATCTTCTTGATCAGGCCCTGGAAAATAGGGATTTTCATCATACCAAATACACTTGGTGTCCTTTTAATGTCACAAAAATCAGTGTGAGGACTGACCTACCCTTTGTTTTGGACAAGTTTGTAAACCACCATTGCACTTCACACTGGAAGAATCAGCTCATAATCAGAAGATTTTTGATGTGTTTTAATTTCTCAGTGGCAGGGAGAAACTGACTTGTTGTGTTTGAAGATATGTGAATAAATGAACTTTTTTCTTTATCTGCTTCCTATTTCCCCTCTCTTTTATTCCTTGAAGTTCTTAGGATGTTCTGCCATGTAATTAACACAAGTGGCTCTCTTCCAACCTGTTTTACAACCTTGTCCAGGTTCATCCTATGGCAGCTGTGGCCACTGCAGAAAGGGGTTTGATAGTTTATCAGTTAGAGAACCAACCTTCTGAATTTAGAAGAATAGAATCTCCTCTGAAGCACCAGGTAAATAATAATACTTGTATTTATACAGATCGTTGACATTCTGGGCTTGGCATTTTTTGTAAAAACATGCAGTGTTTCAAAACCAAGTTATCTTAGCATCAACAGTGACCTGGTTTGCCATTGATCTGTTGCTGATCTTCACAAGGATTTAGAAATTTAATTAATATTGCCCAAATTCTCAACAGAATTTGAGCTATCTCTTGAGTTTGCTAGTGGTTTTGCTTTACCTTGCATTGATGACTTTGAAGTTTTGTGTCCCTGTGGAAAAGATGTCTCTGTCTAAAACTCCTTTTTGTCTTTCTCAAATTCAGCATCGTTGTGTTGCTATTTTCAAAGACAAAGTGAACAAACCAACTGGATTTGCCCTTGGAAGTATTGAAGGCAGAGTAGCTATTCATTATATCAACCCCCCAAACCCGTAAGTATTCAGTAAAAATCCTCTATTTTTTTTGAAATAAATAATTTTTTATTACTTCACAGTGATGAAAAGAAAAAGCTTTTTTAATTTTTTAAAATTCTTTTCATTTTCTTTCCAGTGCAAAAGATAATTTTACTTTTAAATGCCATCGCTCCAATGGAACAAACACATCAGCACCTCAGGACATCTATGCTGTGAGTATCCAACATTTATCATCCTGTACACTCCTAGTGTAAAATTGGCTCTGAATTGTTTGTTCTCCTTGACCTTTTATCCTGCCTAAGGCTGTCTTAGACACTTTTAAAGACCTGTCATAGTCATTCTTTAAGAGGGAGGGCAAATTTTTATCCTTCCCATAAAACAAGCACTAGATCAGCCTTTCATTGAATCTGCTTGTCAACAAGTAGAGCTGACACTTGTTAATTTTGCAGATATTGAAACAATAGTTGTGTAATGGCATTATGCATTGAATTATTAGGTACTAGGCCAAAAAGATGATGCTTTTCTTGTTGCTTTGGTGGTTTTTCTTTGGATGTTTTTGGGATTTTTTTTCTCCAGAAAAAAATCTAAAAATTAAGGGCCGTATCCGTATTTACTCTTTTAGACTTCAGCACATCCTCTGTGAGTGTTCCCCTCACCTGTTGCTGTGTGTGGTGTTTTACATGGTGTTCTTTATGGCTCTGCAGGTTAATGGGATTGCATTCCACCCTGTCCATGGCACTCTGGCCACTGTGGGGTCTGATGGGAGATTCAGCTTTTGGGATAAAGATGCACGGACAAAGCTAAAAACCTCAGAGCAGCTGGACCAGCCAATATCTGCCTGTTGTTTCAATCACAATGGCAATATATTTGCCTATGCTTCCAGCTATGATTGGTCAAAGGTAAGAAGGGTTTAGACTCATGTTCATACTTTCAGTTGACAACTAGGACTTCTTCTTGTGAGGCTTTTACTGTTTTTTATAAGTACCAGGTGAATCTTAATGATTTCTGAGAGAACTTAAAATGGCCATTTTGGCCACCTGATGGAGTTTAACATTAAAACTATGAATTTGTGGTGAATTCCAGCTTCATCTGGACAAGACTGCCAAACGATGCTAGTTTACAAATGTGTGGATGATCCAAATGTAAATTCCCTGATTCAGAGGTTGCCATGGTTGCTCACACTCATCGTGCCGTGGGCAGTGTCACAGGGCAGTGTGACACCCTCACAGCTTCCCACAGAGCTTGTCAAATGCACATCTCTGCTGCTTGTGCAGGGAAAAAAAGCTGTGGCTGTGATTATAAACACTTATCCCAGTTGTTTGAATGTTCTGTATTAAATTATCACTGCCACTTAGTGAGGCTTTTGATGGTGCTTATTTATGTATTTCTATTCCACACTTAACAATGCAGATGCAGCAGAACCACAGCAAACCATAATCTGTAGAAAGTCAATACTTCTTAATAGTTTAAGGAGGGAGGACAGCAAGCTTGAAATGTAACTAATTTTCATGATGCTTGGGGAGGATAATGTTCCTTGTGTTTTTTTTGAGTGAAATGAATGCAAAAATCACATTGGTTAACTCAACTGCATGCCACAGAGAGATAAATTTTAATTCACTGTATTGTATTTAGTCTTCTGCCCACATTAAAATAATTGTGCAGATGAATTCCTCAGTTCTGATGCTTGGCACTTTTCAGATCTGTAAACTAGTATTAATTAGTAAAATCAGCTGGTGCTAAGTACTAACCTTCCTTCCCAGATCCATTTCTTGTCCCTGGCGTTGGTAATTTCCAACTTGCATGTTGGACTTCAGTAGCTTTATTATTGTTTACTCTCCCTGATTTGGATACTTGGGTATTAATTTGGTCATGTGTATGCAAATGATATGCAAAACAGAACATTTGCATGTGCAGCTGGGGAACAGAAGACTCTGCAGTTGCCTGTAGAACTTGGGCTTCACTTTGAAAAAATGTGACCTTATGTCATTTAAAAGATGGAAAATATAAAGTGGAGCTGGGTGGCCATTAAAGGTTTAGATTTTCTTTGTCTTTAATGACATTTAAAAGAAATCACTTTGAATTCTTAGATTGCATCTGTGAAGTAGAACTTAGTGATACGTGGTTATTTTTTAATTAAAAATATTTTATGCTTTAAAAATGGATAAAAGTCTCTTAAATTTTACTTCATACATTTAGTTCTTGTAATTGCTTGTTCAAGTAAGCTGTTCCTAATCCACCAGTGTGGTCCAATATCTGGTCTTAAAAGCTTCAAGATTAAATCTTAATAAACCAAATGGAATATTCATAATCTTCCATTTTAAGTAATGTTGGTATTTTTTCTTTGAGGAGAGTAAATGTAGATTATTTTTGTCTTCAGGGTCACGAATTCTATAATCCACAGAAGAAAAACTACATTTTCCTGCGAAATGCAGCAGAAGAGCTGAAGCCCAGGAATAAGAAGTAGTGAGTCTGGCTTGAGCTCCTCTACTTGTCCTGCCCTTCCTGCCTCTGCTCTTCTGCCATTTGTGCCCTGCTGCACCATGGTTCAGTCAACTTTGGATCACAGACATTTAGCAGGAAGTGTAAAAATGACACAGAATGTGTTCTGACTTGCTGGAGAACATTTTCCAAATTAGAAACTCTGATGTGTATAAGAAAGAGAGGCTCGTATTGACATGACTTAACCACTCTCTGTTCCACAGCAATAATGAAATTGCAGCAAAATCAACATCTGGGGTAAATAGTCCTGCTCTGAAGTGCAGCCATTTGTATCTCTGGATTTATTTTGTTAGTATTGCATTAAAATAGGTTAATTATAATAGTTCTGGAGAAGTTGTATAAATACTTATTTTTTGTTAAGTACTTGGAGAAACACCAGTGATTCTTCTCAAAGGAAGCTTGTTTTTTTCTTATTAATAATTCAGGGGTTCTTTCATTGCTTTCTGGTTTTTGAAATGGAAGCATTGTCTGCTCTGTGCCGGGAAGAAATGCCTTGCAAATAGTTTTCCCTCCTTTTTTAGATGACTAAGAAGGTATATAAGGGCCCAAGAGCAGTGACGGAAACTCAAGACCGAAGATGGGCCCAGATGGGACTTCAGATGTTTGTGACACTCCTGCAGTGGACTTGACTTCTGAGCAAACTGCTTTCTCTAGTCCAGAGGAGAAGTTGCAGTGGTGCCAAGTGGTGAAATAGCTCAGAGTTCATGAACATGACCAGACCTTTAAAGGTTTTATTCATAACCAAACTGATGTGTGCAAAATCCCTTTGAAGCTGACACCTTTTAGACTTATAAGTTGAGTATTTTACATCTCTCTTGACATGTTTTTTTTGTCCTGTAACAGGGTGTTCAGGACTGAAAAAAATACTCATTTTTGTTTTAACTAGAAAGTAGGGCTGGGGAGCTTCATCCTGATCAAAAAATGCTGTGAAACAAAATGAGTTGGTCTTTTGCTGACTTGAATCTACCACTGTTTACTTTTAACTAGCCAGTTGTATACATGCCAAAGTTTTCTTTTTTGGAAGTGAATGCTTATTATTCCTGTCTAACTATTGTTTGTTTGATAAGGACTGAATAAAAAGGGGGATGGGGGGAGCATGTATAGAATTACATGGCATATTGTACAAATTCTCTGTAAAACTGTTATGGTTTAATGCTGATGGTTATGGATTCATGCTACATTTCAAATAAATTTTTTTACTAAATGCTTTTTTATATTCAGAAGTTCTGTTAAAATAATGTGAGCAAGGCAATGTGCTTCACCTTTAAAAGCAGCTTCTTGGCCTTTCACTGTATTCAGTTCTACCAATTCAGGGACACTTGCACTGTTGAAAAATGATCCATTTTCCAACTTCTATTTCACTATGAATGATTCCTGTGGGTTTGCCTTAAAGAATTGGGAGAACTGGTGTGAAAGGCCTTTTGTTTTGTGAGATGAATCAAGTTCATTGCTATTTCAGTAGCCAAACACCTGACAGTGTGAGTACAAATGAATCACAGACTCTTCAAACCCAGCACGCTCTTTTCACTCCAGACTCTTCCCTATGTTCATCAGTTTTTGCTGGATGGGTATTCCAAGTATAGAGGAAAATCCTCTAAATGCACTCAACTCTGCTTTGTTGAGGGATTATCTTTTTCTGTTCTATTTCTCAAGATAGTTTTGTTTTGTTTTTTCCTGCTACCTCTCTTACATAGTTTTAGATTTCACATTCACGCACAATTTGTTTTCTTTAAGGTAGGAAAGAGTTCCCAGCACTTACATCAGTACCTGGTCATTTGCTCAGACATTTCTTTGGTTTCTGTTGATCTTTTTCCCCAAGGTTGTGATTGTTATGCAGCAATCTTTGGTGGTTAGCATATTTTTCCAGACTTCCCAGTCAACTGAATGCCACCAAGCATCTGCAGGCTCAAGATCAGGTGTATATGATCACTGAAGTGTGCAGAACTCCCACTGCTGTAAACAGGGAAGAATGGAATGTGTCATTGTTTCTTGCTTAAAAAAAAAAACCAAAACTCTAAAATTTTGTTTAAATACCTAACAATGTGAAAGAGTGAGAGAAAATAGGTGAGTTCAGCAGGTTCATTTCTCTGGGGGTCCAGTGGAGCTGCACCTACTTCAGTGGCCACTGAGGCCAGCCCTGGTGAGTCTTGTTTCATAACACATTATGTGTTAATATGTTGAGTACTTACTCTGCTGGACTGAATTTCTTTGTCAGTGAGGCTTCAGAATTATTTAGTCATCACTTGCTACTTGTTCAGACTAATTTTAGAAGGACATAGTTTCCATTATGTTGCTGTGCACATTAGATGTGTTCAGCTGGGAGGAGAGTCAGGCTTTGAACTGAATTGTTTTCCATTACCCAAGTTAAAGAGAACACACTGGCAATTTGGTCGTCCCCTGGAACTATTGTGAAGTTCTGTTGTAAAGTACACACAGCTGTTATCCCTTCAAGCATCAAAAATTAGAGTTTATTCATACCCTTTAAAGTGTTAGTGCATTTCTGGAAATGTTTTAACTTGCTATTCTGTGACGGTTACCTGTCCAAAAAAAAAGTGAGTGAAGAATGTAAGATTCTAACATGTACCAAAAGATAACCATAGGAATGCTTGATTTATAAAATAACTTCTTTAGTTTTCTGGAAGTTTGCTGTTGATGTGTTTTATTGCAGAAAAGTAATCTTTGGCATAAAGAGCAGTCCAGTTAAACCCCTCAAAATGTGAACATTTTACAACGTTTTCAGATGAGTTTCCTGCTGCTGCTCTCACGTGTCAGTGGATTTTCACATTGGTTTAATGAAATGTATTTCAGAAAACTAAATAATTGGCAAAGTTTGTCTGCTAAAGCCTTTCACGGGTGAAACAAGACATGTTTGCACAATGGCAGGCAGGCAGAGTATTGACTTACCATCTGCCACAGGAAATGCAATCCTGAATTGGTGAGTGCTCCAGTTCAGCTCCTAGGCCAGAAGCATTGAGTTGTTCTGCAGAGAGGTGTGGATTTGAGGCCGAGGTGGGATTAGCTTTATGTGGGATATTTCAGTAAAACTCTTGCTTTGGCCTGGCTCAGTTTGTTATTGAAGAAATGCTGTTTGCAGATGAGGTGCCTGGGCAGCTGCTCGTGATAAGGAATTGTGTCAGATCACTATCATAGGTTTTACACTATCCAGCCTTTGAAATTATAGAAACCGCTGGTTTCCAATTTGTTTGCTTTTTGCAGAGATGAACCTGAGCAAAATGAAATGGCTGTTAATTTTTAAGTCTCCAGATAGGCTAACTCAATGCCATTTGCAGTCGTTTGGGTAAGACTGATTTATTTCAAAAAGCTTTGATGCAGATCCACCATGTAAAGCATTTCTCCTGGATTATCCAGCTTTACCAGCCAGGTGATGATGATCATCTGGACCTGCAGCACACAAAAATGACTGGGACAAATTCAGAACGGGAACAATCCCCCAGTAACTTTGTGTAGCCCGGCAGCTGCAGGATGCACAGGACGCTGCCGTTTGCAGGAGTTGCTGTAGCTCTGCCGTGGTGCCAGGCGATGGCAGTGCTGATGGCTCCTGAGCACAGCTTGGGGAGCACGCCTGGGGTTCTGCACGGGGCTGGAGCGCTGCTGGAGTACAAGGTACAGCTCTTTGGAAAAGCAAGTTATCCCAAAATACACAGGGAACAGAAGAAGATGGAAATAATTGCTATTTTTGAGTTTTTCAGAAGTGTATCTATTACCCATAAACATAAACCAAGTTTTAACTATGCAATGCTCTTTTAGCTGCTCAGTGAGACGTCTGACCAAGCAGCTCATGTATTTGTTCCCCTTCTCTTACTGCCAGGCCTTGAAGATCCTCTGAACCAAGCCAACCAAACATGTTTCTTCTTCCCTTGGCTGCTGGCCTCACAATTCCTGGGCTCCAGGCTGATTCCTCTCTTCCATGTTGGCCTTGAAGGTCCCAGGCTCCTGAGGTGCTGCTGCTGAGCCCATCACACACAGGGAAATGTAACAGCACCCAGGGCTCTGTAAAATTATGGAGTTAGAAATCCTCAGTGGGGAGCTGGGACCCAAAATTGCTGCTGGACAGTGACCTGTGACCCCTCATGGCCACAGGTGCCTCCACTGTCCTCTGCTTCCTCAGGACTGAGTGACTCACTCTGGAAGGATTTCTCTATGATTGTTACACTGATACACTAAACCATGTGTTAAGATCCTCAAACTTGCAGAGGGTCCAGGCTATTAAGAAATTATAAATTCTGTATTGTGCTGTTTACAGATTGTACCATATTGATGCTACTTGTAGAAACCCTGTGCCATACTAATGATAAATTCTGTATTGTGGTAATCAGAATATCCTGCTGAGAAAACCTTGATTGTAACTACAATTTAGTGCTGTCTTTATTCTGCCAAAGACCCCTAAAAAACCCATCTATCCCCTTAGTGTCAGGTGTAACAGATGTAATTCAAAAGGAAAAAACCCAGTAATATTTGTACTGATAGAATATTGTCTTTGCACACCTCAGGCTGTGGCTTGGAAGAACTGTATTTCATCCTGCAGCTGGTGTTCAAACAGCTGGAAACCATCTATTTGCATTTCCAGGTAAGCTTGGCTTTATATACAGCACTGCAGGGCCCATCCTGCTCTCAGACACAGGACAGCCATTCCAGGAGAGGAAACTGCTTCTGTTCTTCCCTTGCCAGGTCAGAATAAAGGGAGCAACACCAGCTGGGTGGCTGTGCTGCTTTCAGCAGACACGCTGGGATTGCTGGCATTGCCACAGTGCTCTGTGTGCACATGGAGCAGCCTGTGCTCCCACAGATGTGCACAGGGAACAAGGCCAGGAGAGCAGAGCCCCTGGAGTGCCCCACTGGGACATCAGCAGTGTGAGCTGAGAGTGGCAGTGACTGCACAGCCCCAGGCAGGCTGGTATCTATGCCAGTTTGATCTCACTCCTTCCTCAGGGGCAAAGCAAACTTCCAGATGTTTGCAGCATTTACCTGCTTCTGAAAATGAGGATGGTGCTACCACTTGGTTAAAGTAACTCACATTTTTAGGTCGTAAGGTAATATGAGGCTGAGGCAGCGCCACAGAAGGGGACCATGTGCCTTGGGAACGCTCGTGCATGGACAGAGCAATTCCAAATGTTGGTGTTGCATCAGTTCTGCAAATGCTTTTTGTTACAGTGCATAAAAGATACAATACCTGCCAGCATTAGCTTTGTAAAGAGAGAGCGTTTTCTTCTGTTGACTAATTATCCAGTGAATATATTCAGTTTGAAGGGACACTTCAATAATTTAGCAGGCATGTGCCAGGTAATACGGGAGCTTTTGTCTTAGTGGTGGCACAGATCTTGAGTTGTGTGTAACCCAACCCCTGGTTTATGTATTCAAGGAAGTGTTTGGTATAGTTCCTGTATCAAGTGCCACTGAGAGCAGCCCTAGATAAGAAATTGAGGTAATGCTCTTCCCTGGGCATGGGGAAAGTTTACCCTTTGCTGCCCAGGGTGTCTTTTGCAGGCAGTAACTGCTTTGTACGTGTGAGGTGTGGATATGCTGAGAGCCAACAGTGAGTTTGTTGTAGGAATAGAAAAATGCTGCAAACTGCATGTTAAACACCCAGGTCAGCTAGGACTGTCCTTGGGGGGGTGTTAACCAATGCTTTGTAGTATGACAGGGAATGCTTTCTGTCATTAATGTTTCTTAAATGCAGATTGTTGATTTGCTGGACCAGACAAGGAAAGGGATAATGTTCTCTTCCTGGGAACACTATGAAATAAACTCAAGTAATGGATTTTCTTCACCCCTTCCCAAGGTATTTCCTCACACTTGTGCCATTTCCCAGAAAGGTGAAAGCTCAAATATCCTTTTCTGACCCACTGCCAACTGGTTCAGTCACCTTCCTTCCCTTGCCTATAAAATGCAGCTTTGCTACTGATCTACATCAAAGGCAAATCCATTTTGTTTAGAATATGCCCTGATTATTGCACTCAATAAAGGGCAGAGATAATGCAGGAGCTCAAACTACTCTCAGGTAACTAAACTGGAGTTCAAATACAATCCTCACAACCCTTTTTCCTTTGGAAGGACAGCTGTCTGCCATGCTCCTGCTGTAACAGCGGGATTTATATGGAGTCAGGTATCACTTACTGACAGGTAATTGCAGATACTTGACTCTTTTCCTTGGAGTTGTCCCTTTCTTAAGTGATGTTCATTCCTGGTCTGTAGCAGCAGGGTTTCAGACAGCAGTTGGTTGTTTAAGCATTAATGTTTAATTTATGGAGCAGCATCTATATAATTGTAAAGAAGAACATTTACATTTGTGGAACATTGTCAGACTTCAAACACGACTACGTAGCATTTCAGAAACACTTTAACTGGGCTGAAACAGCTTTTCAAAAAAACCCCACAGAAAGATGGCAAATGTCTATTCAAAGAGAACAGTTTAGTAAAACCTTGTCATTGAACCCTTGTAGCTTTTTTTCAGCCACTGGCTGTGTGATGCAGTTGGAGTCATTCTGCAGTGCTGACCTGTGTCTGTCACACTGGCTGAGCTCATCCAGTTCATCACCTGAGCACCTTTCTTTGGTGGTCCCACAAACAGCAGCAGGGAGAGAAGAGAGAGGATGACTAAACTCTCCAAACTATTCTGAACGTGGCTTGGCCCAGGGTAACATTCCCCACCAGTGATCTGCTTGCTTAACAGGCCTCCTTAGGGATGGTGCTGTCACAGCCACACTTCTGGTAAGGAAACAGAAGAGTGGGTTTTTTCTCCTCTTAGGCTGATTAAAATGTCCTTTGAGATGAGACTGGCCCTGGCACCCCAGGGCTGGTAAAAGGAAAACCATACCCCAAGCAGCAGAATGGATTTCCTGATTTAGTGCAGATCCATGCACTTCATTCACAAGCTTGACTTCAAAATACAGAGCAGATGATCTGCCAGCCTTTGTGTCCTCCTGAGAACACATCTAAACCCTTCCTCTTTATTGTCTTGCATCTTTCTCTGTGTGCTTCCCCACTAACTAAAGGCATGATGGGCACTAACTGGGCCGTGTGATTCAGCAGGAAGTGGCCTGCCTTTGTTTCACTTGTCATGTTCAGCTGATGTCATTGTCCTGTGGCAATGTTGGGGACATGGTGTTGCTGCCTGTTGGGCTGTTGATGGCTTTCCCTCATCAGGAATCACTGCCCCAGCAGATTGGATGTGGATGTTGGACTGTCAGGAGCTGGATGGAATTGCCCAAAGTGAGCTCTGACCTTCCAGTCAGGGATTGTGCTGCCCTGCTGTGGCACCATCACAACTGATTCTTTTTGTCAAAGGCCCATTTGGGATTTTTTGAGATCATGTAGAAGCTGCAATCATCCTGCCCAGATTTCAGTGCAGGTAACTCTGTTTTTCTGTTTAAATACCTTTCCAGGCTTCATGGATAAAGCTTCTGTATCCAGCGCTGATACGTTGGTTTGTTGTCTTGACATTCCAATTGTATTTATATCCTGTTCAGAGCCCCTGCAACGAACCTTTGCTGCCTTGTGTTTAAATAGAGTAGACATGGTAACTAGAAGGCTCTAAAGTGTTTCAAACAAAACCTTTAAGGAAGGTTAACTGCCATGCTAATATTTTTTTTGTGTGTGTATGTTCTTCTGCACCTAGCCAGGTTCATTGTGGGCATTAAATACCTTCTAAAAGTACCACAACTGGAAAAGCAGATATCAGAGTGGATGGATTGTTTATCTCATTGGATGTGATGTGACAGGGGAGTCTGGATCAGTGAGGACTAAAATACAGCAACCTGGAGAAAAGGACCATGAGGTTAAGGGGGAATCCATGGGTGAGACCTGGGTGTGCTCACCTGTGGGAAGGGGGACAGAAATTGGCTCTGCCCCAATGCTGTGGATGTGTTCCAGCTCTGCAGTCACTTGTCTTTTGCTGTTAAGGATATCTGTTGTGTCCATACAGCCGTGCTCTACATCCCAGAGCTGAGACATCTTGTCTAATGTTCCTCTGTGTCCTGACTCTTCCCTGGTGGGAGTGGGTGGACAGTCCCTGCTCAGTTTGTGCTACCACGTGCACTCCCATGAAAAGGTCAGGAGATGTGGCCCTGGCAGCTTTGGCAGAGATTGTTAGAAGCCTTCTGGCATTTTCTTTTTTTAAATCAGAAAATACCACTTCAGTTTTAATATAACTCCATAAATATTTGAAAAAATATATAATTATTAATGCTATTTCAAAAGTCCTTACTTTTTCTGCTCCCTTTCTTTAAGGAATATTAAATGACTTCTTGCTCATTTTAAAATGTAGTTTTATGGTTTTCAAACTTCAAAAGTATGAAGTTACAATTAATATTTTCCCAAAGTACAACACAAAATTGAAATAGCAAAAATATTTGTTTAACTATTTTGAGATGTAGTTTGCATGTTTGACTCAAATGGAATGTTTTTTTCTAAAAAACTTCTTGAGGGAGGAAAACCCTTCTGATAATTAAATCCCAGCCTGAGAGAGATGGGACAATATTTTTATTAGAGACAGAGTTTCTGTGCAGGAATTCAGGAAAGGAGCAGTATCTTTACTGGAGGTTGTGTTTAGCAGTTGATAACAAGTGGTTTTATCTCCCTATCCTTCTCTCCCTTCTCCCAGATTTGGGGATACCTGAGCCAGTTCCTGGAGAGACTCCCTCCATGACATCACCAAAGGCAAACTTACAGAAATGGGCAGTATTTTGCTCTACACATTTAATGTTCTCCTGAGCTGTAGATGCTGTCACAGCAAGAAAATGTTTTCTGGATCCATCTCACAGCTCCAGTCCTTACTGCCAATGGAGGAGTTGTGGTAGAAAATCTGGAGAGAAACTTGTGTCCCAGAAACCACCATGAGCTGTTTGCTTTGTCGTGCTCCTTTTCTGCTTCTAACCCTTTACCATCCCTTTCCTGCCCTCTGTGAAGTAAAGAAGAAGCTAAGATCAGCTGGTGAAGGATTTCCTGGATTCCCTGCATGATTTAGTTGCAATATGAACATCTGCACTTTTCATTAGTCATTCACTAAGACAAAGAGAGATCATCCCCAAGCTCGCAGGCAAGGCAAGGGTTACCACTGCTCTAGGCCAGGACATTACAATACTGACGATGACAAAACTATTTGGCAGAGATGCCAACAATGCCAGAAAACAAGCCACCATCCTAATCAAGGGCAGTATTTTGATTGCTCAGAAAGCCAGCCCAGCTCCCTGCTGTCACACTGTGACAATCCCCAGCTGGCAGGCCCGGGCTGCATCCCCAGCCCAGCGTCATTCCAGCTCCCCAGAGTGCTTTGCCAGGGCTGGGGAGAGCCTGGACACACATTTCCCAGGAGCTCTACCTGGATAAACAGTGATCTGGACATGGTGGAGGAGAAATTCCCCAAGGACAGGGTAAAAAGCATCAAGAAATGTAGGTGTGACCACTCAGGGTGGCTGCAGCACTTCTTCACCACTGAAGGGTCACCTTTCCTTGCTGATCTTGTCCTTCCTGGTCCCAAACAGGTGCTTCATCCTTCCCCTGACACACGTGGCTGGGACAGGGGCATGTGGAAGGAAAACTGCCAAACTGTGCTCTGAGAAACAGATGATGGTGGCACAAAGAGCAAAGCACAAGATCCCTGAATATGAGACATTTTCCCTGCTGGCAGTTGCAGAGGTATGAGCAATGTGATGGCACAGCCTCTTAGTTTCCTTGGCCATATTTTATGCCTTTATTTTCATCTGGACTTATATCCAAGGCTTGCAGTGCACCCCCTGGGGCAAGATCCTCCCAGCAGTTATGAGCTCTGCAATGTCTCCTCCAAGCCTCTTCCTTTTCAGGAATCTTGTCTGCAATTACCATGATTCTATTTGTCCCTTGTAATGGCACAGACATGAAATTTTCCTTTTGTGAAGAGACATCAAATGGGAGGGCAGGAAAGTTTGGGGAAGTAGAATTAGATTTTTAATGACATTTCCTTTTGCCACACTCTTAACATATGCTTGTGGTCCAGCAGAATTGAGTGAGGTGTCCCATTTGTTGTTCTTTCAGTCTCAGAGTTACCAACATCCAGATCCATGTGGGTTTTTTTAATGCAGGTTACTGGAACATTAAACCAGATCACTCTAGATGCCCACTAGAGCTGGTGGTCTGCTTGTGTGTAAAGAGTGCAGCCAGCAAAAAGAAACAGAGTTCACTCAGAATCTCCAGTTGTGGAATATTCAGAAGAGGAAAGAGTCCTATTGGAAGATTCCTACAGAAACCAAAGCCAAAAAGCAGCCCTGATTGGGAACCTCCTCTGCTCAAGTTAAAAGTGGCCCAAAGAAGAATGATTTTCATTTTTCAATTGTTGTTGCAGCAGCAGCTCTGGGTTAAGCAATGGTTATGGTGTGCTCAGGGCACCAAACCAGAAAATCTGAGACAGAGGGCCCAGATGCAGAATTTCCTGCAATAACCTAAACCAAATGCCACTGGATGCAGCTCCCCTCAAGATCTCCCTGTTCACAGCCTCACTGGTGGCCAGCATCCAGACTGAGCATTAGTAAAACCAACAAACCAAACAGTTCCCACAGTGAGTCCCTCTCTCTCCAGTTAACTTATTTAACTGTGGAGCTTCTAAGGGGGATGTTTCATCTGCTGTTGTTGCAATAAGCGGGTATCCATGGCAAAACCCAAGGGCACTGCCCTACAGCAATGAAGTCTTGGCTGAGCAGCAGCAGGAACTGGAAAAGGTCAGAGCTTCACAGTAGCCCTGCTCCATTTCAAAAATAAAACCCATCAGTTTGCTAAGAAATGAGGCAGGTTCTTCAGTGGCTTGAAGATCAGACCTGGGGTGTCTCAAATCAATTTTCCCAAAGACACTGGGGGAAGAAATGAAAATGCTCAGACAACTCTAAGAGGAGAGCACCACAGAGCTTCACTCCTAAGGGAGGGACAAGAGCTTGAAAGGACTTTGGGGCTTTGCAGAGGCCAAGGAACAGGGGACATTTGCCCTGCTGCTCTTTCCCCACCTCTGTCCTGTTCTTTTGCTCCCAAAAGTATAACTTTGTTTTTCATCCTTTAGGCAGGGACCATCTCTATACGGTTCTGTACCTGGATAGTCTTGCAGTGCCACCTTCTCTAGGATGTTCAATGGACTCCAGCACATTGGTTTGGTGATCTGCAGCTGTTCCATTCCACCTCTTGGGTAATGCTGCTGAAGTCCACCAGAAGGTGCCTTTGTGAATCAATTTTGCATAAGCCTCGAGGAATGTATTAACATGTAAGTAAAAACACAGTGAGTCCTCTTAACTGTGTTGAATTATCATCAAATTAATCTTCCCAATCTGAATGAGAATAGGACGCTCTGAATTTGCAAGACAAATTCTGTATATTAAGGATATGGATGGTTGTACACCCACTGCAAAAGTTACTTTTCTCCCAACCTCCTCATTGACTGACCTGTGTAGTTTAATTTCTTAATAACTACAAAGGACTAAATGCACCCCTACAATAGCTTATATCAGATCTGTGTTCTCCTTCTTGCTTGCAGTCTGCTCTTAGGTTTGAGCTAAGCAATGTCCTGCCTTCCCCAAGGCAGCTTTGTACTTCGAGATATGCCTGTCTTTGCAGGAGTTATCTCTGACCAGAGAAAGTTGAAATATATTCTTCTCTTCTCAAGTACCCCTGTTGTTGCAGTAGGAGCGCAGGGAGGTGTCAGCAAACTTGGCTGTGCCAAGCTCCTGCAGCTTGAATCTGATGGCTGGATTTTATCTGTAGGTGTTTTGAGGTGCTTTTTCACGAGAATGAGGCAGAAAAAAAAAAAAAACACCAAATTAATTAACTTCCATAAAGTTATCCTCACTCACTTTCTCTTCCCTTTCCCGCTGTGTTTGTGGTAACAGCTCATTAGAGCCCGTGTTTGCAATAGCTGCACCGTGAGACAGGAGATTTCATTTCCCGTCCTGCTTTCCAGGATGTAGCAGCACCGAGGCCGCCTCCCCCGGCCCCACCAGCGCTACCGGGGGTGGGTTTGTGGTGCCCTAACCCCCTTCTTGTTCTGTTCTGCCTGTAAGAGAACTCCTGGTCCTGCCTCCAGGAAAAAAAAGGAGCTGGGATTTCCCCTCTGAGAGATGTGGAGCTCATGTTTGAAGAAGAAAAAAAGCCTGTGGTGTTTTTCCCCCACCTTGCCCAACATAAGCAATGAGAACAGAGATGCTGCTGGTCTCTCTGGAGGACTTTGCCAGCCCTGCCGGCCCTGCAGAGGAGCCGGAGTCTGGGTTGGATGGTTTGAACCTCTGCCATCATTTGGAGCAGAATGAAGCTCTGTAAAAGGACAGTGACTGGATGCTAACTGGGTTGTCATTAGCTCGGGCAGCCCAGGAAGCAGCTGATGTGCAGTTTGTGGTGGAAATCATGCAGACACAAGGGGTGACTCAGGGAGGAAGAGGCCCCAGCCCCAACCACAGAGGTGTAATCCCAGGCCTGTGTGGATGGACCAGGGACAGCTGGTGGCTTCACAAGACACAAAGGCTCCATGGGCCATGCATTTGCAGAAGGCTGTCAATTTTTCAGTGATGTTGGGTGCTGCTGGCCCAGCTCCATCTTTCTCCCACAGTAATCACAGGAAATGTGCCCTAGTCTTGAAGTCTGGTGCTTCAGGACTGAGAAGCTTAATGGCGTTCCTTGGCTTTTTTTTTTTTCCCTCTCTCTTTTATGAAGCATAGGGTGTTTAGAACTATGGAAGCGATGCAAGAAAAATATTAATGAATAACTATGGAGTGCAGACATTAATGCATTCCTTTCTCTTGAAATAACTGGCTTTTCTCTGTGGGGTCTGTAACAAAAAAAAAGTGTCTGCAGAGTCTGAACCTGCTGTATAGAAGCCAAAGTGGATGATGATTTAGAACTTTACTGGCTTTTTTTTTTTCTTCCCTAAAATGTTATCTCTGTATTTATCATGTTGCAAAAAATCTCCTTCTCTGATAAATGATAAACCTAAAGCACAGGGGCAGTTCTTGAGAATCTGAGTGATGGGAAGTATGAACGATGATTTTTGGAATCCTCTCCCACACCCCAAACTCCAACTGATGCTGGAGAGGAGGAATCAAAGCATTGCAAGCCCTCCACCATTGGAACTCCCCAGTGGTGGGTTCTGAAGTACCAAGTAGCTTTTCAGCTTTTGTTTTCCTGCAGTTATGGACCAAGGGCTACATGCAGCAAGGATGGGGCTGTGATACAGCAACAATTCTGCCAGGTTTGAATCGCAGGTCAGGGCAGGTGAGGTCAAAGGCAGTAGCACTGGTACTTCACAGCAGAAGCTGCCCATCCTTTCATGGAACAAAATGCAAGAGGAGGACGGTGGAGAACCCCATCACTGACCACCAGTGGAAATGGGAATGGCGCATCCCTGTCCCCAGAGGCTGCACAGGTACATAGCCAGGTGCCCAGTGGAGAAGCAGGAGGCTCAAGAACCCGCTTGAGAAGGTCTGTAACGAACCTTTATTCATTTCATTACCCCTTCCCTGGCTGTTCCCTCTTGGCGATTGAGTCCACCACCACCCCTTCCTCCATCCCTGCCTCCTGTACGTGCCACACGGGCTGCCGCACGGCTTCGTCCCGCTGCCCGAGCCCGCCAGGAACCAAACCCTCGCCGTTGCGCTGGTTGTGCAACAGCGCCGGGCTGGGAGTGCGGTTCTCCCGCCGCCCGGGCGGGCTCTTTGGCGGGCTCCCGCTGCCTCTCCCGCCCGGCTCTGCTCCCCGGG
>VWZU01013613.1:843289-877456 GCA_013397095.1 Sterrhoptilus dennistouni | reverse complement strand
TTTTTTTAACTTCTTTCTGATTTTTTTTCCCACTGACTGCAGTCTGGGATAGTCTGTTGTGGCACATCATGCCTTAGTGATTGCCACTGGTATGATGACATCTGCTCCCAGCAGGGAAGCAGGGAACTCAGTCCTGTACCTGTTTGCACAGGCTGCTGTGTAAATCTTCTCAGAGGGACAGAGAAGGATGAGGAGAAGACAGACAAGCAAATTAGTTACATGAGGAGCAGAAATTGTGTTGATTGCTTTGCTATTTTGTGTTTGTGTCGTATTGCAGCAGGTGATGATAAATCCCATGGAGCTGCAGAGTTCATCCTTGTGTGACTTTGAGCTGGCTGGGATAGCTGGCTGATGAGGCAGAAGCTGTTGACATTTCAGTGCATGTTTAAATCAGCTTTAGTAGGGACATTTCAGGAGTTGGAGGTTTGTCATGTTGTGGTTGAAGCCCAGCCTTGTCAGTGGATGGTGAGGGGTCATGGAGTGATCAGGGCGCAGCCAATGTCCTGATGTGCTCCCAAGTGTTAGTGGATAAACTGTGATCTCCTCCTGGAGTGAGAGTCCTGGTGGGCAGGCAGGGACCCCCTGGCCATCCTCCAGCCTCCTCCTCATGCCTGGATTGAGAACAGCACCTGAATTTCTCACATTTCCACAGCCTGTCATCGTGGCTGGGGCCCGTATGATACCTGTGGCCAACCCTGCCTGCACTCTACACACGTTTACTGAGTGTCTCCTCGAGGTGAGTGCTTGCTGGCTTGGGAGTGTCCCTCAGGAACCATTCCTTGGAGTGTGAATTCCACCAGGACGTGTTGCCTGCATCTCCAGCTCTGCGGTGGTGGTGCTGTGGCACTGCCAGTGCAAGTGTGGGCTGTGCTTCCCAGAGCAGCTTTAAACTCAGGAGCCCACTTCAAAATGCACCTTTGGATCTGCTGTGCTGACAGTGGCTGGAGGTGCCACATCACCAGGGGCTGTGCTCGGCTGATTCTGCAGCACCCCCAGCACCTCCTGCCATCCATCACGTGCTGTGGCAGTGTGGGTGTCCCTGTGGCAGCCAATGGGTCAGCTCTAGTGGAAATGGAGGCCAAATTCCTGGGGTCAAATGCCAGAATTTGTGCCTTCACTGGCAGACACAAAGGGCTCTGTTTCTTTTATTCTTCAAGGAATAAAAGGCTGGTCGTGGTGGTGGCATTTGTGTGCTGATCTCTGTGAGGCTGCCAAGAGCCCTGTGCCCCTCCTTGTTTCCCAAATGCTTGTGTGATGCCGTGTCCCTCCTGACAGAGGGGTGCAGCTGTCTCCACCTCTTCAGAACTGATAAAACCAGCTCCCAGCAGGGCTGGCAGAGGTCAAGGGGGTCAGAAACTCCCACCCTGTTGCTCTCCCGCCCTTTTTTAGCTTGCAGGAGCAGTTTGCAGGAGCAGTTTGCAGGAACAGCACATGGCTCATGTGCAGGAAGTCCTGCAGGATGGCAGAGAGCTGAGAAGATGCAGCTAAAGCACATTTTAGGTGTAAATCTGATAAAAAACAGTCAAATATATGAAGTGTCTCTGAGATGAGCTCTGCTGAGAGAGCTGCTGATGACAGCTTGTTCCTCTTCCTCAGTGTTTGGGGGAGAGGTGTGGGACACATTTTCTCCTGACTTGTCCCTTTTTCCTGGTTGCCCCCCAGCCAGCCCTGCCTGCTGCTGTGCTGAGACCTGGGTGAAGGCAGGTTTTGAAAGGGACTTTTTCATCTGCCTGGAGCCACGGGTGCCTCCCTTGACATGTTTGAACATCTCCACCCAGACCTGCACCAAAACGGGGCCCTTTTTGTTCTGTCCCCCAGCCAAAGCAGGACAGAGCCTGTGTCCCCTCTGCCAGTGGCTCTGTAACCATCTCTTTTGTTCTGGTTCAATTCTGGGCAGTGTGGCGTGGTGCCACATGGTCAGGAGCGTGGGCTGGCACCACGAGGGCCCTGCCAAGTCCCTGCTGTCCCTCCTGCTGTCCCTCCTGTGCCACTGTTGCCTCTAGGCTTAGGTTTGACCACGCTCCTTGTGTTGGGTGGCCTTTGCCCGTGGGTCGGTGTTGTGCCAGCAGCATCTCGTCCATCTGCTGTTCACAGGGTGACTTTGGTGTGTGGTGGCCACGGCTGATCACTTGGTTGATGTTTTATAATCACACCCTGTGTGTTTTTTTGATGAGGTTCTCTTCTGGCTGGCATGGCCCATCGTGGGGGTTGGAGGAAAACTGCAGGGAGGGAGGAAGGGAAAGGCATCTTAAAACACAGATGTGACTCATCCTGTAGAAATTCAGATTAGAGCTTGCTGAGTTCTAGAAAGAGAACTCCAGAAAGCTTGCTTTTTTAAATTTAATTTATCTCCTGAAAGTTCCTCTTCAGAAATAATGGAAGAGGGGGAAATATTTTAAGATTTTCTGTGGATGCTAAATGTAGCCAGCAGAGAACTTCATCCTACTGCACTGGTTTGTTTTGTTTGTAGCTGCAAGTCATCAAAGTGACCTTACTTTGGGTTGTGTGTTTTGTTTTGATTGATGAATTGCCATCTGTCCACCTAATTTAGAAAGACCAAACTTCATAATATCTTGGTTGAAATTTCTAGCTGAAGTATTGAAATCCTACAGACCAAAAAAAGAACCTTCCCTTTTACATTTACGTTCCCTTTAGAAGCAGATCCTGGAGCTGCTGAGTGGGATTTTTTAGTTTGGTACCAGCTATTGTGAGTGATGTGTGCTTGTGTATGCACTGGGCTGGTGGGATGGATTTCTGGAAATGGGCCTTCCAAGCTAATGGTGCTTTTTATTCCAAGTAGCACTGAAAAGTAGGAATTTTTCCTTGCTGAAGGAAAAATGCAGTGGAAGATGTTGTAGATTTGCTGTCTCTGAACCCACAGTGGAGCTGCGATGAAGGAGCTCCGTGCATGAAAGCAAAGCCAACAATGTAGAGTTTCTTGGGATGAGCTGGGAATGTCCACTCACCCTGATGGCACCACGTCCCCCCCCTGGGCTGTGCCAGCTCTGGGGAACAGTTTGGTGGCAGCAGGGGACACGGAGGAGCTGCTTAGACAGGGTGATGCTCAGGCTGGATTCCTGGGAATCTCTCAGGCTGTCCTGGTCGTTTGGTTAGCACAGGTGAAATGTCTGTGGGCAGGAAAAGAGTAGGCCCCTCCGCTGCTCCTGTCACTGGATGGTTTTTAGTGGATTGTGCATTTTTTGTTGCATTTGTGAAGTGATTTTAACTTTGGGCCCTGGAATACCAGGAAGCCTGGTGGCAGGGTGGGACATGCAGGGAGAAGTGAGGAGCAGCGAGAATATCCATCCCCAGTCTGGGATGAAGGATGTTGGCTGAGCTGTTGATCTGACAGAGCAATAAGGATGGACAGAGCTTGCTTATGTCATACCCAAGGGTCAGTGCCGGGGGGTGCCTCTGCAGAGCCTTTCCCCAGACCTTGGCAGGCCCAGAGAGCAGCATTCCACCTCTTGAGTTATTTAAAACCAAGTGAAAGAGAAAATCCCCCAGTGACAGGCATGAGGAACCTCTGGGTGGGACTCAGCTCTGCTCCTCCAAGAGGAGGTGGCTGCCACTGCCTGGTGTGAGTGTGTGACATGAAGTGCCCTTGGGCTGAGCTGGTGCCTAAGCTCCAGCTCTGATTCAGCTGTGCTGGCCTCAGTTTAGGTCAGAGCTGAACAAAAAGGGATTCAATGAATTTCTGCTGCCTCATCTCATTCTTGTTACCCACAGGGTGATGCTGGGTATGGTGTGTTTATGGACTGAAGGACTGTGAGGTCCCTCTTGCTGTCCAGAGGTGTCTGGTGGCCTCAGATGAAGATTTTGCACTCAAATCAAAGGTTGAGGTGCTGCTCACCATCATCCATCCTCCCTGGGCATATGGAAGGACTGATTTCAGAGGCAGTGTTGCTGTGTGGGGAGAGGAGAGCAGTCATTCTCTTGTCATGCAGATTGTCTCAAGCAAAAAAACAAACCACATATGGGAGTGGGAAAAGAAGAGAAAACTCAGTTCAGATGAGCCCTTGTTTGTGAGAAGCCTTTCTCCTGCCTGAAGAGCAGATTAAACTATCCAGTGCTGGTTGTAAAGCAAGTGGGAACAGCCCTGTGAGTGCTGGGTAGGAGGGACAGCCCCAGGTGGACCCCAGCACGCTGGAGGTGGTGGCCGAGATTTAGGATGTACAGGTGGAATGAAAGAAGCCATGCACAGCCCTGTGCCTTGTGAAGAGCCTGTGGGAGGCTTTTAAAAGTGGTTGTGTTTGAAAATGTGCTGTCACACACATCCACACAAAAATCCCCAAAATATTTGAATCTGCATAATCTCTCTGCAGACTTTTGCTTTGGGGATGTTTTTTATTGGCCAGAATGAGCTGGGTTTGGAGACAGGGTGGCACAAGTTTTCAGGGGATGGCTTTGCTTCATTCTGTGGCCTTATGTGGTGCAGCAAGCAGTGGCCAAAGGGACCTTCTCCCCAGGGTGCCCTTTTTGGTGTCACCCTGCCACACTCTTCAGGCCACATGCAATTCCCCATTTTTGCCTGGCCCATGGCAGTTTGTGTGGCTGTATCTAAACCTTGAGGTCAGCACAGTTTTTGCCCTTGTTTTAGACTTGATGTGGGCCCTTTGGAAAATACAGTCCTTTCATTTTGATGCCTTTTTTCACCGCCCTTTCCTCCTCATTAGCAGTTTCTAGCAAATTAGTAGGCACTCCTGCATTAATCACCTCCAGGGTCTTTCCATCTATGGACTTTAATTGACTGTGACATTGTTAAGTTCCTCTCAGCAGCACAGCTACCTCAGGGCGGGGGCAAGCCTGGGAGAAGCAACACTTTTGGACCCTCATGGAAAGGGCAGCAGAGGTGCCAGGGGCAGATGTGACAACTCATGGACACAGGAGTGTCACTGCCCTGCCAGCTACTGGGGAGTGTTACTGGGGGGAAGGAAGCAGCGTTAATATCTCATGTTGTACAACAAACACCCTGTAGCATTCCCTAAACATCCAATGTTGTGGAAACATGGTGTAAGTGTGTAGTAACTGATAACACCTGGCCAGGCTGGAGGGCCTGGGGCTGTGGTCATTCCTGGTGGGACAAGTGGAGAGTGACATGTTGTCCCTGGTGCCAGAAGGTGACCCACAGGGGCTGTGGATCCTCAGGACCCTCCACCTAAGTGTGGATGGGAATATAGGAGGCAGAAAGGCTGGATATGTGGGGGCCAAGGAAATGAGGTGAGCTAGAGGCTGTGTCATGGCCCTCCAGGGAGCTTGTTTTGGTGACCAGCAGCCTGGATAGTGGGAGATACAAGCCATGGGGACCAGGGGGTGTGTATTAGTAGCAGCTCATGCTTCACTTGGCATTTCTCCCACCCTCAGGTCTAGGAGTGTTTGCTTTTCATCCCCACCCCGGGGAGCACCTCTCACTCGAGGGCAGCACTGCTGGGCAGCACCATTTTTCCACGGCTGATGCACATGAAATTTGGCACGGGAGAAGAGGGGGAAGTGCAGGCCAGGAGTAACCCCTGACTCCTTCCATTCACTGACTCCTCTCCCTTTTTCCTCCACAGGCTAACACCTCACTATGTTTACCCCCAAGCCATCATCCAGCCCAGCGTGGTGATCCCTACCCCTGTGCAGTCCATCACGTCTCCCTACATCGACTACACCGCCGCCAGCCAAGCCTACTCCCAGTACACCACAGCTGCCTACGACCAGTACCCCTACGCTGCCTCCCCCGCCACCGGCTTCGTGGGCTACGGCTACACGGGCACGGTGCAGCCGCCCATCACCGCCAGCAACCCCGCGGCGCCCGCCACCGCCTTCGTGCAGTACCAGCCCCAGCAGCTGCAGCCCGACCGCATGCAGTGAGGGGCTCCAACCCTCACAGGACAATCTCTGGCCTTGCAAGGATGAGGCTAGGACAGCGAAACGACAAAAAAAACTAATAAAAGAAAGAAAAAATCACCCCGTCCCTTTATTCCCCCCGCCCATTCCTTATGTAGGTGCATATCGATGCCTAAGCTATTTATAGTGTTGAGGGCGAACCCTGGATCCTTGCAGTCTTGATTGTGCTTATGAAAAGTGGACTTCTAGTAAGGTTTTTTTTTCCAACCCCCCCCCTTTTATTTTTTTCTTCAAGCTGGACAGATACTGTCTTGAAGATGTTCTAAAAGCGGCTGAAATGTTTCACAGGAAAAACTACAGATTCTTGCACACATCGCGGTCTGCTTCCATCACCTGTGGTCTTCTTTTCTGCCCCCCTCCTTCCTTCCTCATCCAGCCTTCAATCCTCTTATTTACTGGTGAGGTACAGAGGTACTCGGAGAACATGGAATAAAAAAGCAATCTTATTTTTTGGTTGTACAAAAACTTTGTAATACTCAGAGATGCCTTACAGAAAAAAAAAAGCAAAAGAAAAAACTATTTTTTAATATTTATTGCGATTTTATTCGCATGAGCTGTGAATTGCAGACAGAAGAATAGTAGTAAGTATCTGCCTTGTTTAATTCTCATTTTACTAAATTATTGTATGTAGGTAAAAGTTCTTAAGTAATTGCTGAATCACTTCAACATGCAAAAGGGAATATTGGCTTGAAGGAGAGCGGAATATTCCTTTAGTCAACGCACTGTACTATTTTCTTATTGTAATTGTTACTCTGTTAAGATTATCTCAAATTTAGGTATATTTTTAAATGCAAAAAACCAACCAAGAATACTGAACACTTTGTCTACTTTGGTAGATCTTTTGTTACAATGCTGCAACCTATGGAGACATTTACAGTATTTATGTAAAAGAGATTTGGGGCTGTTGGCCAGCAAGGTTTAGGAGAATATCATGAGTGGAGCATTAGAGAAAAAGGTGTTATGTCACTGAACAAATGGGTAAATGTAACCTTTTTATGCCTGTAACCCAACAGCCAAATAAAGGAAGAGAACAGGCGATGTAAGTGCATTTCTACAAAGACAGCAATAAACAATTTTAACTTTTAAAATTATTCAGTGCTGTATGGTACCATGTTTGCTTGGCTGCAGTGCCTTAGGGAGTATTTCCCAGTCTGGCCATGCTGGGCTTCACCCTTGGGTGGGCAGGGAGTGTGACCTGTGGGACACAGGAGCATGTCCTCCTCTGACCCTGGCAGGAGTTGGGTGATGCCATCATCCTGCAGCGTGTCCCACATGCTGCCCTTGCTCTGCATGTCCCCGAGGCATCTCAGGGTTTCTGAGCTCACTGTGGGCTGGTACCAAGTGCTTCCTCACACTCTGTGGAGCAGAGGGTGGGAGGTGTTGCCATCCTGGTGCAGCTCCAGTGGCAATAGGGGCAAATCTCATGCCAGAGTTTTCGGGTCATCATTTTCCTCCTGGTACTTGCTTAAAATAAGTTGGGGGTTTATTTTTCTAACATTTAATTTCTCTGAAACGGAGAGTGGTCTGCCAGAACCCTGTTCAGGGGATTTACTGAGGATTATCTCAGATCCAGCAGAACCAGGCAGGTGCCAGCAGCAGAGACATTCTCAGCCTTGAACCTCATTTGCTGTTCTGGTGCTGCACTCGACTTCCCCCAACCAACTTGCTTTGGTTGTTCAGATTTTGACAGTTACAAACTTCAAGAATCAAGCCGTAAAAGTAAATAAAATCCCTCTGTTTGATCATGCCAGTTAATCTGGTTCATCTCCATAGAGGTCATGCAAGGCCTGGTGCCAGGAAGGGCCACATTTTTGGCACCAGCATCTGCTGCTGGTTCAGGTGGCGATGCCTAAAGCCATCCTGGGGGAAGAAGAGGATGCCGTAGGATGAAAGTAGAGGCAGTTCAGCACTGTGGCTGCCCTGGGGAGTTTAAATACCCACGGTGGGCATGTCTAATGTCACCAGTGGCCCTCAGAGTAAACAGCCCATCTCGATGAATGGAAACAACTCTCTCTCCTGCTTTGCATGCGTTGCGTGAGAATGCAGATCCTGGAGGGGCTCTGTTCATCCTGCCCGAGGTTTTGCTTACAGCCATGTGGGTGACATTTATTTCCTTTTTAAGTAATTACTTTCTGGATACGCCGTGGGGCTGCCAAAGGAGTAAAGAGCCGAGCGCCGCATCCAGCGCGGCCTGGCCCGGGCCCTGCCTTTGAAGTGCTATCGGGGCTGGAGATTATTCAGCAATTCTTCTTTCTCCCTGTCAGGACTCCTTTCTGAGGAGGAGGGAGGGGAGGATTTTTGGATGGGGGTGCTGGGAGCACCAGCCCAGCCACATTGAGGTGCCCATCCCCAGGCAGTGAGTGGGGCCTGGCACTGCTGAACTGGTTTTGTCTTTACTGGGGACCCACATCTCCCCCCTCAATGGGGACAGCAAGGCTGCTGAAAATCAGTTTGTTGCTGAAAAAAACGTGTGTGCAGTGTGCCCCGAAGTGAACAGAGTGATGATTTTCCATTTAGCTGTCTGATTTCCTCAGAGGTGGCCCAAACTGCCAGGAAACGAAGGCACTCCCAGCACCGAGCGCCATCCCTGGATCCTGTTCAGTTTTGCTCTGAGCTCATCTGGGCTCTGGGCTCATTTTCGAGAAGCAGCCACATCAAAACAACAGCCCAACAACCTGCTGCCTTCCTGTTTGTGAAAACCCAGCTGTGAAATTGTGGGCAGAATAATGAACCCTGCCTGCCATCCTCCTTCCCGGTGGGAGTGGGGCTGTGCTGCCAGGTGGTGCCTCCAGAAAGGAGCCCGAGCACTTCCCTGTCCCGTGCTGGGCTGGGAAAGGGGGAAAAACTCAAAGGATTGCAGTGTTAGAAGGGCAAGAGATGAACTGCAGAGTGTGAGCAGTGGGGTGGGGATGAGAGGCTCCCTGTGAGAGGCAGTGGCTGCCTGGCTCCCGACTGATCAGGGTGGTACAGGGCAAGTGCTTAAATAATTTTGAAATTGCTTAAAAGTATAATTTTTAAATTTTTTTTTAAAGTGTATTGCTTGATGGAGCATCCTCTTCCACCTCCTTATGTTGTCCCAGCACAAAGCAAGCTCATCCTGAGCATCTCAGCTCTGCTGCAGCCAGGCAGAATCCAAGGGAGGGGATGAGCAGGGGGGGGTCACAATGCTTGTTTTAAAAGCTTCAGTGAGCCACAGGGACCAGGAGGAGCGGCAAGGGCTGGGTGGTTTTGGCAGCACTGCCCTGGCAGCACCATCTGCTTGGCAGGTTCCAGGGGTGGGACCAGCTTTTGGGGGCCAGACCTTGTCCTGGGCATATCCCTGTGGCCATGCTGGCAGCTGTCCCAGCCCAGGCCACCTCTCAGCAGCTGTGCCCACATGCCCAGTCATTTGCATGACAAATTCAAATCTTTTTTATGGGAAACCATCACACTGGGGCTGTCAGGGGAAGGTTTGGCTTGTGTGGGCTGTGTGTATGCCGCCCCTCTGCTGTCATGGGGAGGTGTCACCATAAATACCAGTGCTGGGGTGCTGGTCCTCATCTGGATGAGCCCAGCCACAGTCTGGCATCGTGTCCTGACATCACCTCCCTTCCCACCTGGCAGCAGCGAGTGAGAGACAGCCTTGTACCCCAGGGTGGCTGCTGCCAGATCTTCCCCACTTGCCTGCCATGAAAGGGGATGTCTTGGGTGAGATTTCTGCCTTTTCCAGGCACTCCCTCTCCCTGGGGTGTCCCCCCTGTCACAGAGGCACAGCCAAGAGCTCTGCTGCCAGCAACTGCCCCGATCTGCTTATGATAAGGAGCAGGGGGTACCCAGCCCACACTTCTGCTGTGCTCCCCCCTCTGTCCCACGTTATCTGGGGGACTCTTGGGCACCCCCACGGGCTCCTGTCAAGGTCCAGAGCTTTGCAGTGGCACCCCCAGCCAGTGGCCATCCCCAGGATGGGACTGGGAGCACTGGGAACATGGGGGGCACTGCCAGGCCTCACAGCCCAGCTCCCCTGGCTAACAAGCCCCAGCACCAAAACTCTGCACTGAGAGGGAAAGGCTGAGCACAGGATTTATTTGCATAGTAACTGGGCTGCTGTAGGCACTTACCCTTTAAAACAGAGTTGACAGCAAAATGTTTTTACCCCCTCGAATAGAGGGAATGCTAACAGCATCCTTTTTTTTTTTTTTCTCTCTCTCTTCTGGCTGAAGCTTATTTTTCCCTCCTTTGTGCCTCTCTGAATCCTGCCAGCGTAGAGATTCCCTTGTTCAGAGAGTTAAAAAAGAAGAGAGAGAGAGAGAGAGAGAAAAAAAAGAAAAATAGAAAAAGAAAAAAACTTAAGCCTGGGATTAAAAACCATCACTAAAATAGTTTGAATAACAAAGTCAACTGACTGGCCAGGGACCTGGTGAATGCCTGTCACGTATCTCACTTCGGCCGGGCACCGTCATGCGTTTCACTAGATAGTTCCTGGAAAAGCTTCTGCTCAGCCTGATAGACCTGAGCCTGCTCATACTGCTGCACCCACTCCTGGAGGGCTGTGGGAAACTTCCACAGAAGGATAAATTGTGGGGGGGAATAAATTAATCTCCCTTTGGGTAGCAGAGGCATTGAGTGTTCTTGAGACTTGAGGCTTTCCACCCTAGTGGTCCTGGCACCACTAGGCCAGCAGGACCCTCTGCCCTTACTGATGTCTTTAGCAAGAGAATTTATGGTGGGTTTGTGTTTTTTTTTTTATTTCCCTACACAAATTTTTCACCTAGTTTCAGCTGCATAAAGAATCAAAAAAATGGGACCTTGCATGAGATAAGAGCAGAGGGTTTGTACCTCCCCCAGGCAGAGCCAACTCAGCCATGTCAGACACGTCGTGTGGGGCCATGCAGCCATGGAGTGTGCTACTGCAGGGATTTGTACCTAAACCCAAACCTAAATAACAGTTTTATCCTTTTGCTGACTCCAGCAGCACAAACCTGGAAGCAGAGAGATGCAACAAGGCACAGAGACAGGAATGATGACAGATAAAGCCACACAGTGTGGGAGGGCAATTAAAGACTCAGATTTATTAGCCCATGCTCAGGACGATGATGAAGCAGTTGGAGATGGAAAAGTTGGTAATGGAAAGGTCAGAGATGGAGGTTTGTCAGAGGATGAATCAATAAGCAACCAAAATCCCAGGAGCCAATTTTTAAAAGCATTTGCCACATAGAAGTGGAGACTGCGGCCTTTTGTAAATCAGCCAGGAACATGTCTTGGTTTGAAAGTAGCACTGAGCATCTTATCACATGTTTAACACTGAAAAGATCTTTTAAAATGAGACTCATTTCAACGGAGTGGGTCCTGCCCATGGATAAACAGGAGGGGTCAGTGTGTGCAGACACCCACGGCCATTTGTGCCCCCTGTAGCATCCACTGGTGTGTTTGCATGAGCTGCTGACATGTGAGCACCTTAAACAAATCCTGAGCTTTGCAAAATGAAAGTGAAATGAAATAAGTAAGTCATGCCATTAGTCTCCTGTGAGCTGGCTTTAAAATTAGCAGGTTTTAGACATAAATATGGTAGAATGAGCCCTCAGGGGAAGAAAAAGCCCTTCAAAAAACATATCCTACATTCTTTTCAGCAGTGTACACTGCTCTTTACTTCATGCCACTTCAGTAAGGTAAACTCACTTGGTTTCCTGTTTCCAATGAATTTTATATGTATAAAACCACTTCTAATATATACATAATAAATCTGATTAGAAACACGTATGTAGGAACAAACTCATGGTTTTTATCAGTAGCTGTGTGCAATCATGTGTGTATGTGAAATAATACATATAAACACCTTATTTCAACTGACATTTTTACATTTATTTCACAAATCCTGGCTCCTGAAGATGCCAGGTGAACCACAGTTTAGAAGACCATGTAAAATGAGAAGCATAACATAACAGCAATGCAACCAAATATAATGGCTGGTAGCACAAGTTAATCTGGGGCAAAACCATGTCCTGGATTGAGCTCAGGCTTCAGCAGACTGGGAAAAGCAGTTAAAATCTCTCATGCTGGTATGGAAAGCATTTCTGGAGCTGGGACAGTCCCCAGGAGCATCCCTCATCCTTTTGCCATACATGCTCAGGGACTTTTCCTCTGTCTGCTTGTCTGTCTGCCTGTCTTTCTACATTGCCCTATATCCTCCTCAATCAGCCAACCATGGGCACTTCAGCCTCAGTCTGCTCAGCCCAGAATACAGATATTTTGGGCATCTGCAATCTGGACGAAAGCTCCAGTCCTGCCAGGAACTCTGCACAGGCTTGAATGGAAAAAAAATAAAAATATCCCATGGAGTTGTGTAAAGGCTGCCAGGCTGCCCCAGCCCCTGTCCCACAGGCAGGGAGCAGCCCCGGCCCCTCTGCAGCCACCAGCAGAGACAGAGGCTGCAGGAAAGATAATAAATTAAATCCAAATATTTATTCCATTGGCACTGTCCGGGGCATGTGCCTCGTGGAGCTGGAGAGTGCAGGAATATTTTCTTGTAGCTGTCGAATAAACTGCTGGAAATGGTCACTGTGTAGAGGTCCCTGGGGAGGCAGGGGTGAGACATGGATGGATGGATGGATGGATGGATGGATGGATGGATGGATGGATGGATGGATGGATACAC
The DNA here is from genome assembly GCA_013397095.1 of Sterrhoptilus dennistouni. Taxonomy (NCBI): domain Eukaryota; kingdom Metazoa; phylum Chordata; class Aves; order Passeriformes; family Zosteropidae; genus Sterrhoptilus; species Sterrhoptilus dennistouni. The sequence continues at coordinate 864,933 of VWZU01013613.1, read as the reverse complement.
ACACACACACGGGAGCTGGGCCCAAGTTCAGAGGCTGGGCCAAGAGTTTTATGCACAGGCAATGGTTTTGGGGCAGGTATGGGGATCTGTGTGCAAGTGAGACACTGGAGATTGTGGGCATGTGAGGACCTTGGATTTCGCCTCCCTCCTTTGCACACACACAAAATTAACTCTCCCCATCCTCATCAGATGCAGTGAGCCCTGGATGTGCAGGGCCCTGAGCTCCAGCCCAGCCCCAGCTCTGTGTCCTGGCTGCTGCGGGTCACAGTGCAGAAATGCTTTAAAAACCTCCACTCCAACCCATCGAGCAGATGCTTTAAAAACCTCCACTCCACCCTGCTGCCCCACAGGTCTCAGCATGGTGGTTACAACAGGCTTACTCATTTCCCCAGTGAGTAAGACCGAAAGGGGAGCCCCACAGGGGCAGGACTGGGAGCTGATAAGGAGCAGCTCCCTAATCTCCAGCCCCAGCAGCCGAAAGGGCGAGGGTGATAACTCCCAGAGCCCCTGGCTCCCAGCAGTGCAGGGTGCTGCTGTCAGTTTGGGTGTTTGCAGGGCTGCACCTCCTCACCTCACAGGGTTTGTCTGCAGTTGCCCAGCCCAGCACCCCCTCACCCCTCCCAGGGGAGCCAGCAGGAGCTGGTGGTGGTGGCAACCCAAGGGCTCACACCCTGGCCCACTCCCCTCCTCTGCTCTGAATGCCTTGAGCTCCTGGGGCACAGCCATGGGGAAAGGTGGTGAGGCAGCATCATTCATCTGACCAATCAACCTCATTTAGGAAGATCCAAAGTTTAGAAACTGGAGGTAGGAAGGTCCCAGCTGAAATCCATCCTCATGCTCTGGGTGACACCAGGAAGCCAGGAGCACAGCAAAGCTGGCACTCCCCTGATTCAGACCTGGGCTGGGATTTTGGCTCAGATACCTGGTTTTTGCTGGCTGGGTTGGACCCTGTCCATGCCCATCTCCTGTGGCATACACTCTACAACAGCAGCACCCACCACTGCTGTTCCACTGGCTCCGTGTCACCTTCCCCCAACCTCAAGGGATCAGCTCCACTGTCCCCTCACCAGCCCCGTGTGCCAAATTGCACATGATAAGCTCTGCTCCATAGCACATATTTGTCAGAGGCTAGCGAGATAAAATCTTAAAATAGCTCACCATGACATCCATCAGGGTCTGTGCCACTGCATTTCCCACATGCTGCCGCTCTCCCTCCCTGGCTTCAGCCGGGAACATCCCTGCAGGAAGGCTGGCTGAAATACATCCCTGAAATACAACTCAGGAGCTGCTCCTGTCCTGGAGCATCGTGGTCTCATCATGGTCTCCAGGCAGTGTGGGACTGAACATGACACGGCACTGAGTGTGACAAGGCACTGGCAGCACTGCAGGGCAAGACTCAGTCTCTGTTTTCAGGGTGCCCCACTCCCCCAGGCCCTGCTGCAGGGCCCCCATCCCATCCTTGGCTTGCTGCAGGGAGCACCGTGCCCTCTCGGCCTCTTGGAGCCTTTGGCTCCAGCCAAACACCACTTGGCTAAGTCCCCAGCTCAGGAACAAAAGCAGAGAGCCCCAGGACGGGCCAGGGAGCTGGGGGAGGGTGCAGCTCCCTGCACAGCTCCTCTGCAGCACTGGAAACCAGCGGGGCACAGAAGTGAAGCATCCCCTCGCTGCCTTTGCGCTGCCCAGGGCTGCTGTCGTCTGGGCTGCCGTGAGCCTTTCAGGGGTGCTCTGGTGCCTCTCTCAGGCTGGGTGCCAAGGGGAAGAGTGGGGTGCCAGCATCTCCTTCTGCAAAGGCCACTTCCAGCTCTTTCCTTGCAGGGTGAACCTGCTTCTTTAACCCCTCTTGTGCCAGCTGGCCAGCAGCGTGCCCTGGCCATGGTTCCTGGGCTCTGCTCTCACAGTGCTGCCAAGCGAGTGGCATTCAAAGCTTTAGCCTTTCCCAGCTTTTAGGCACATGCTCCAACTCTCCCTTATTTTGTGTTTAGTTTTGGGCAGCCAATATCACGTCATATTTAAAGGCGCAGCTTCAATTCATATCTATCCTGATTTATTTTTTTTTAATGAAAAACAAGATTAAAAATAGTCATCAGCGAAAACAAACACTGTGATGCCCACACAGATTTTTCAAACCATTTCAAAAATGCCCATGAGAGCAACTGAAGAATGAAAGTGGAGACTTTGCAGTGCAGACAGGGCCGTAAGGAAACAAATCATTTTATACAGAGGGGAAAACGTGGTCCAGGTGTTACTGTACCACAAGCCACAGCTCCTTCCACTGCACCTGACTGACACCTGGCTGGGGGCAGGTGGCCCTGCACAGGCATGTTGGGGTTACTGGGGAAGTCCTGCCAGGATCTCCTAGCCATGCCAAGGAAAATCATTCCATTTTTTCTGCCTTGTGCCTGAGAGGGGCTCATGAACCTCCCCAGCTCAGTGCCACTTCCAGTCTCAGCCAGTCACAGCACAGGCTGTTGTGGCACACCAGGTGAGCCCTGAGCTCACAGGGATGTCACTTGTCCTGATGGGATCCTGGGGTGCAAGAGGCCCTTAGCTGAGGAGCCAGCAGAGCCCATGATGATTTGAACTCGATTTTGCAGGCTGGATGGGGCTTTTGGGGGGTTGTTTAGACTTACTAAGGGTTTTCCCCAGCCTCCATGGCCTTGCTGCCCTCCCTCAGAGACACCAGCAAAGCCCCAGGGACCCATGTGCTTTGGGGAGCATCGATGCAGCACGACTCACAGCCTTGATGTGTTTGGGACAGGGATGTGAGGAACGCCCCTGCAGGAATCATTGGAAGTGACCCTATGTGACATGGACTGCGTGGAAAAAGGGAGGTTCCCTCACCAGGGGCCAAATTGTGCCAGCATCCAGTGAGGCAGAAAGGCTGCTCCCCCCCGTTTGACCACAGGGCTGTAGAACCCACGGATGCATCTTTCCCAACACCCACAGGAATCTTTCTGGTGCAGATCAAGGGCTTGTCTGAAGCCCCTTTTAAAAAGCTGATTCACCCCCAGCTTTAACCAGCCCTCTGTAGAGCAGAGTGCAGCACCCCACTGGGCCTTCTTCGGGGCATAAGGATGCTGAGGACAGGGGAGAGCTCAGCTCAAGGGAAAACCACTCTGGAGAGATGCAACCTGTCTGGAAAACAGGGTTTTAGCACAGCTGCCAGTGGACAGAGTACAGGCAGCACCACTGCCTTACACAGCCCGTGGCATGTGGCACAGGTTTGGCTCTCCCCATGGAAATGGCAGCAGAGCATCACTGCCCAAGTGGGAAAGGCTCAGCTTTGTCCCCTCGGTGCCCCTGGACACTATGTAAATACTGACAGAGTTTTCTCAGCAGCATGAAATGCACATCTGCTCATGCAAATCTGCGGGCGGGTGGCCAGGGAGCTCCAGCCGCCGGCCGCTGCAGGAAGGTCACTGCCATGCACGGGTGCCTGCCCTGCGTGGGTCAGCTCGAATTTTGGGCCTGAAAGGACTTCCTGCAATCCAAAACAGCCACCCTCGTTCTTCTACTTGCTCAGAGAGCCCAGGCTGAGCCACAGCCCCCAACAAAGTAGGCAGCAAGGAAGCTCCTCTGTGTGTCACCCAGGGAGAGCCCCCAGCCTTGCAGCTCTGCTGTCCCTGGCAGGCTCCGAGAGATAAGGCTGGAGGATGATCACTTCATGCTGTCATCAAGACAACATAAAGCCTGGCTCCTTCCAATACGATTTTCTTTCCCTTAATTGTTCTATTTCCATGTGCCTGTGCACACCCAGCTCTTGCCAGAAAAGCCAAGTTGCTGATCATTGTCAGATGGTTCACACAGAGGTTTCTGTTTTGTTTTGTTTTTTCAAGGATCCAAGATGACAGGGGGATGGAGAGAACTTTTGTCCTCTGCTTAAAATAATTTGAGCTTTCCACTGTCTACGCCAGGCTCAAGCAGACATTTGCATAACAAATGAGCTTCTCCCCACATTTCAACCCCGGGTTACCCCTGCAGCTCTTGCACGAGGTGACTCCATCTCCTTCTATCTACAGCTTCCATCATCTCCATCATTTCCTTCTCCCATCTCAGCCGTGAATCTGGGGGCGGGAGGGCAGTTGTAAATTTTTGTCACTTTTGTCAATCAAGGCTCTAAACAACCTCTGGAACATTTCACCTGTAGAACATTTGCTTGGTGACCAACAAATAATTCCAGGCGTCTTTTATCTTGCTGTAAAAATGTCACAAAGCAGCTGATTAGTGGAGGTTTCTCTCCAAGCTAAAACCTGTTGACAGCAGGGACAAACACTGACTTTCCCCTTATCAGCAGAAATGGCCTCCCTGTGCTGGGCATGCTGCAGGCAGGGATGGACAAGCACAAGGCACAGCTCTGAGAGCCTGTTTGGGTGCAGAAAAATCAAGCAAAGCCCTGAAAGTTTCACAGAATTTTTGTTTCACCCCTGAGACAGATTAACACTTTGCTAGTTCAGATGGATAAATTTTGCTATTGCTATTTAAACTGATTTTCATCACAGAGTGTTCCAGAGAACACCTGCTGCAATGGCTGAGGTCACCATTTCCAGCCCAGCAAGAAGATAAAACTGCTGCCAGAGTCCATGGCCAGACCTGCTTTGTGCAGAACCCCATCACACCAGCCTCTCTGCCAAGAAATTGGAGGAATTTTCCAGTTCCCATTGTCCTTCTGAGAGGGAGAAAGTGGGGGAGTAAAGCTTACATACCTTCATGAAGATCTGAGAGGCATCAGGAGGGTTTCCATGAGAAGCTGGATGGAAGCAAATGCTATCGGAGTCCAAATGCTCCATTAATTATACCAGAATATCATTCTGGGAAGAAGGGAAGTCCTAGCAGTCCTGCAACAGCCTTCTTAGACAATGACTGAAAAAATGTTGCAGTTACTCATTTTGAAATGAGTTTTGGTCAGGGTTAGATTTTTCTTGCGTGACAACACATTGTGGGTACACAATTAAAAAATTAATCCATGACCAGTCAGAAACAATCATCCCTCCCTTTTTCATTTAGAGCAAACTCTGAAATCCACTTTTTTTTTTTACATAATGGTAATTATAGAGCAAACCTCCAGAAGCCTTTGCAACATTAAACAACATTAAACATCCACAAGTCCTTTCTGGGCAGCCCCCTGATATCAGTGAGTCACTGCAGCCCCCACAGCTCCAGGTGGAGGACACACATCCCTCCTCCAGCCTGTTTTCCAGCATGGGAAATGCTGCTCACAGCTCCTGGAGACCAGACAAAAAATGCTTAATGTATGTTTTGAGATTCAACCAACCTGGGCTGTGTCTTTCCACAGCAAACTCAGAGCATGACAGAGTGAAGTGCAATGTAAAATCCCAGAGAAATTCTCCTGAGCCATTTTTCTTCCCTCTGTGGGTTTGGGACTTGTTTGGGTGGACTTTATGAAGCCAGAACCATGTGTACCCCTCCTCCTGTGTGCTGCAGCACTTTTATCCCCCTCAGAAGGAGCAGAGCTCAGGGCTCCCTCCAGCAATCCATGGTGGCTTGGCTGTGCTGCCCTCAGCCCTGAGAACAGTTTGAATCGTGGCTTTCCTGGCACAGATTGAGCAGACACGCACGTCCCCAGACTCCCCTGACCCATCTCCTGTCTGACTGGTGTTTGAGATGCTGCTCTGAGATGCTGCTCTCTCCACTTGTCTCACCTGGCCACAAAACCATCCTCCTGTACGTGCAAAACCCCCCAGTCCCAGCAGCTCCACCGGGCACTGGCAGGAGGAGCCAACACACTCCTGAACACCCACGCTGGCAGCCCTGAGCAGGGCAGGACAGGTCCCCCAGGCTCACCACGGCTCACAGTCCAACCTGCTGGGCTGCTTTGGGTTTTGTTCAACTCCATCAAAGCCTCAGAGACACCATATGGCTCCCGGGGATGTTCCTCTGCAGGATTTGGTTTGCAGCACAGGAGTTATGCCTGGCAGAGGCAGCAGAGCAGCTCTCCCCACCCTGTTCCAGAGTGGCCTGGGGTGACAAATGGCTCTGATGGCACCAGGGTGTCCCCAGCCCACGCCAGTGCCCAAAGCATGGAAAATGCATTCCTGCTCCTGGCACTGCTGTCCCAGGGGCTGCTGTGTCCCAGTGGAATGTGGAAAAGGAAGCTCTGCCTGGGTTTTTGGAGAGACCTGTTCTGGGTTGGAGGGACAGGTGGGGGTGGCAGTGGGAGCCAGGATGCTTCTCTTGGTGTCTGCTAAGAGGACACCAGCCTGGGAGCTGCCGGAGCTGCCTTCACTGCTGCACAGACCCCAGAGAAGAGATCAGGAGAAGTTCATCCTCAGGCTGAAAGAGCCTCCAGCTTCCTTCTCTCATTCCCATCCCTCCCTGCCTTCCTTCTCCCAAGTGTTTTGAGAAGCTCATTCCCAAAAATGAGAAGGATGGGAGGTGCGAGTACCACCAGACTTCTCATCTTGGGGCACCATCTCCAAACAGTGCACTGAGAACTGGGGAAACTGAGGCACGGACAACCACCAGGAAAACGCTGCAGGCTGTTCTCTTATTGTTTGGGAGGGACAGAAAGGACTGCTGTGCCCTGGACCTTTGATTTGACCTGGTACCTTCCCCCAGGAGCTCCTTGTCCTCCTCAGTGTCCCCTCCCTGACCCAGTGTCACAAATCCAGTGACAAATCCACCCAGGTGACAAACCCAGTACGTGCTCCCCACAGGTACCAGTAGCTGTTTCAACGGTCACTGGCTAAAAAGAGAACAAAAAACAGCAACAAAAGACCAACAAATAGTTGACTCTGTTCCCAGGCAAATAAAAACGAATGGGTTTGGATCGTCACTGCTGTCCCTTTGTTTACCGAATGCAGTAACAAAACCAGAAAAACAGCCAGGAAAGAAAAAAAATATTCTCTGATAGGGAGGATTTATTGTGGGCGAAGCAGGCTGGGACATGCCCCAGGGAAAGGGGGGTCAGGCTTGGTGTGGATCTGCTGGGGATGGGAAATAAACGTGCCCAAAAGCACTTAAAAAAACCCTGAAAGGACCAGCCCTGATTGCAGCAGTTAGAAGTGATATATTCTTGGCATGGAAACAAAAAGCAAATTCATAGCAGGTTTGGAGCTGATCTTACTGGCTTACATGGGATTTTATACTTAGGTAATTCTATTGTTGGCAGGAGCTACCTGATTTATGCCTGAATAAGGTCCTGATCCTGCAAACATTTACTGATGTACTTCAGTTTTACCTTTGCCCCAAGACATCCCACTAATTTCCCTGCAGTGAGGGTAGTGCCTGTCTGCAGAGCTGAGGCCTCTGTGAGAGGAAAATCTGTGCTGTAATGCCTGAAACGGAGAGGAAATTTTGCAGTGAGTCATTAACTCCCCCAGGCTGCGGTTGTCCCCCAGCCTGAGACACTGCCAGCCCCAGGCAGGACACCCAAGAGTGTCAGTGCAACCCCAAAAAATTCGGGAAGAAGTGAGGGAACATCTTCAGCACAAACCTGCAGCTGCATCGAGCTCTGAGCCTCTACAACACAAAGCAGCAGTGTAACAGTGAGTTTACTCTGATGAAACTCCTCTCCCCAGGGCAGACCCTCCAGACAGGAGGCAAGAAACCATTTGGACTGGTTGTTTCCATTCAAGAAAATGGCATTTATTGTCACAAACACCCTGTGAGGTAAAAGAGATGGATTCGTCCATCAAACACTGTCCTTTTGGAAACCGCTGGGTTTGCTTCAAAGGGAGCAGGAGAATAAAAACCTGTTTAAAGCTGAGAGGAGGAGAAGCTGTGAGCTCACCCAGGGCAGCCTCAGCATCCCGGCCAGCGAGATGTGCCTGGCGTGCCCCTCGCACGCTGCTAAAACCAGGCAAACGAAATAAAAAGGGGCTGTGAGAGTCTCGGAGCAGCTGCTTTCCTCCCTGCCCGCTGCCAACCCTCCCCGAGAGCGCGGCTATTCCCCGGCGGGCCGGGGGGAGAATTCATTTGCTTTACAATGGGCGGCGCGGGCAGTCGGGTGTCTGCGGCAGCCCGGGGGGAGCGTGGGGAGCCAGGAGCAGCACCTGGAGCCGGGCCTGAGGCTGCTGGGGGACACCCAGGGCAAAGCCCCTCCTGTACAAATCCCTGCTGCCTCCTGGGGGGAGTTTGGCCGAGCCACATCAGTGCCAGACCCCAGCGCTGAGATCTCCACCAGCAAAGCTCTGGTGCTGCTTGTAGACCTTGGGGCACTGAGACTCCAACGCACACAAGCTGTGGGGTCTCTGTCCCCCGCAAATACACCTGGCAAAGGGTGCCAGCAGCAGGGGCAGGGCTGGGAGCTGGGGACAGTGATGTGCCCAGAGCTTGTCTCCATCCCACAGCTCCCAGTGATGCTCTGCACTCAGGAGTGATGGAGTTTATGTCCAGAGAGCTCCAGGACATTGCCATGACCACACAGAGGGGCTGCCCCAGATTGTGCACCCTGCAGGACTGGAGACAGCACCCAAAGGCGTTTCCAGAGCAGCTCCTCTGAAATGGGCTTTGTTTTTTGCTGTAGCAGCCTGCAGAAATGAATATTGCCTGCCCAGAAAGATTTAAATATACATAAAATTAGAAGGAGGAAGTGTTAGCTGAAATCTTGTACTTCTGGAAGGCAGACGGTTCGTTAGCAGTACTTTAATGAGGCTTTAACCTCCCTGTAATGCTTTTATTAATGCTCGTTGCTTACTGAGTGCCAACTGCTTGGCTCCTCTCCGACAGCCCGGCTGGTTCACAAAGAGAGGGGTTGAGGGGTCCTTTGATGCAAAATGTGAGCACATTTCCCCCACAGCCAGGACAAACGACAGTTGGTGAGATGAGACAGCCCCAAACTCAGCAGATGGTGCCCAGAGCAGGCGAGGCAGTGAGAGCAGGGTGGGCAGGAGGGGACACAGGAGGGAACAAGTGAAGGGACAAGAAGAGGTGCCAGTTATGCCAGTGCTCCTATTGGCTGCAGCGGGGTCAGCATGAGGGTCAGGCAATGAGCAGTGACAGGACACCAGGGATGGATGTGCTGGAGAATTGGTGGCTCTATGGGGAGGTGGAGGATGCAGGAGCTCAGCATTCAGCCTGCTCAGGATGCAGGATCTCAGCATTCAGCCTGCTCCCCCCAGTGTAGATATCTTGTATGCTTTGAGGCCAAAGCTGCATCCAGATCTCACCAGAGACCTGCTTTGCCCAAACAAGAGTCAATCCATCAAACTTCCAAGTACCCAAGGCACCCACACCCTGAAAGCCCCACTGTGACTGTGAAGGGAGAACCTGTGCCTTTGAGGTCCTCCCAGCCCTGCTATGGAGCTGATCCAGCTGAAGGAAATCCAGGAGAGGATGGAGACCTTCCTCTGGTCCCTCTGCCCTGTGACACCCTTGTCCACACCCCTGCTGGCTGCAGAGGGGAGGAATGGACACCAGCTGCTTGTGGAGCTCACCTGCTCTCATGAAGTGATGCCCAGGCACCCTGGGCACACCTTTCAGATGTGGCTGTGGAAGGACAGAAGGACAAGGACAGAAGGACAAGGACCACCCCAGCAGCTGCTGGGACACTCCCCCATCCCTCCTGGGAGGTGAGGTGAGCATATGCCGTATGCTTCTCCTCCTGTTCCTCAAAACACTCTGAATAGAGGGATTAAAAATCACCCCTTGCAGCCTGAGACAACAGAGCCGAGGCTCTGGCTGATATTCCAGCACAGCAGAGAACAGGAGGGCTGCTGCAGCCGTGCTGGGCAGGAATGGGAACAGCCTGTGAGAGCCTCACCCTGGCTCTGCCTGCAGGGCCAACCCTCCCAGGAATGTGCCAGGTGGAATCCCACACCAGTCCTGGAATCACAGCAACGAGGAGCTGGGTCTGGTGTCCCACCACTGTCCACCCATGGCTTCAGAGGCAACCAGTGAGTCCTCAGCAAAGGAAAGTTCAGCATCGTGTCATAATCAACCCAAACTGACTTTCATGCCATTTTAATTTAAAAACAAATAAATAAATAAAAGAGGGAAGAAGATTATCCAGAGGAAAAAAGGAGGAAGCCAGCAGGCTGCCAGGGCACAGAGTGATGGGTGAAACACAGGGTGGAGGCAGAGATGACCAGGCAGAAAAGCTCCTGTACCCACTGCATTCAAACCACAAAACTACAAAGTCTCTGAACTTTGAAAAGAACTCTGAACTAGAAAATTCACAACATATTTTTTTCTCCACTTAAAACTGACAGATTCAAAACCAAACACAGAAGTGTCTCAGGGTTCTGATGTGCATTTTTCCTGTTAAAGTTTCTCTGAAATCTAGTCTGTTTCCTGTGAAGGAAAGCATAAACAAAACAAAACAAAACAAAACAAACAAACAAAAAAAAAACCAGAGAGAGAAAAAAAAGAAACATTATATTTTCAAGTAAAATTAGTTAGATGCAGCCATATTTTAAAGTGACTGCTGTAAGCAATTGGGAAATTAGTAAAATATAAATGTTTACCCAAATTGTTTATTTTTTAAAATAAGGCTTTCTAAATTTATCAGAATTCAGAATAAAGCAGAATATAGAAATGAAAACGAAACCCAGAAAATATAATAGGGCAAAATGAGATGGCAAATGCTGTGAAATTTTCATCTGGAATTTACAGCAGCATCTAAAGCCAGACAGTAAATTCTTGTTCCTAGCACAATAAAATAGTCCCATAATAAATCTTTTTAGTTTCTATTGGCCCCATCCAAATCTTCCCTGCGCTGACAGTGAGACCTTGCAGGTCTCTTGGGGCCTGGGCATCACTTTGCACATGTGAGCAACTGTGCCAGCCTGAAACACAATGTTCTGAATCCCATGGCAAAACATGAGAAACTTGCTATTTAAAATGGATTTTATCCGTGGCATAAAGCACAAGAGTTTTGTCCTAGTGCAAAATGGGGAAAAAAAAGGTAAAAAAATGAGCACAGCTGTAAACAAGATGCACATTGGCAGCGCTCTTCACCCTGCAAGGATAATTGCCCTCGAGTTTAATCAAGGTAGAAGGAGGGGATTTGGAAGCACCACATCCATGGCACACTTCCCTGCTTTGTCACATCACACTAAACACTCGATAAAAGCTCCCTTTGAAGAGGAGCCAAGCCCATCCTCACTTGAGTACAGTGATACTGCACTGGGTTTGCTGAGCTGGGCTTCCACTTGTGCAAAGAATTTGTAAGAGGAAGAAAAAAAGGAGTAGGAGTGAGCAGACAGTGTTGCAGTTCAAAGAAAACTACAAAAGACAGTGCAATAATTAATTATTGGGGTTTGCTTCTATTTCTTTGCTGGCAGTGGCACAGACAGACTTCTGTATTAGTAAAATGTATCCTTCTCTATAGATGTCAATAAAGATTCAAAAATGATTTGCCACCTCCCCAGAATTATGAGATGGGTAAGAAAATAAACAGAATAAAAAACCTAATAGTAACAAAGGGTTTTTGTTTGTGTCTTTATTTCTGAGTTGTTGCCCTGCCAAGCTAATTTCAATAGAACCTTGGTTAAAGGAATATTAAAAAAGGGAAGGTGAGACTTTCCCATCATTACACCAGAAGAGTTTAGGAGTTTAGTTTCCCAGGAAAGCGAATCCATGATGCGATGAGATCACTTCCAGCTGACAAATCTGGAGTTTGTTTTTAGAAGGCTAAAAACAACAACAAAATAAGATAAAGAAAAACAAAACCCAGCACCCAAATGCAGATCACTTTGACATTGGGTGAATGGCCCAATTTAGGCCCACCAGAGTGGGTAACACGCCATCCTCCTGCTTCCCAGTTAGGGCAAAGGGACTCTGGTTTCCTTAGGGAATTCAGCTTGGGCAGAGGTGTGCCACATCTGCTGCCTCTGCCAGACAAACAGTGCCCAGTGACAGCCCTGTCATTTGTCCTGAGGTGTGACCCCAGCCCAGCCAAGGGCAGGAGGGGCTGGGGGCAGTTCCCCTGCAGGTTTTTTTCTCCTGGGAGGCACAGAGGAGCTGCTGCCCATCCAGCCAGGGCAGGGCATCCACTCACCTCCCGCATTACCAGGGGCTGATGGAGGCATCCTCCTCCTCCTGCCCATGCCAGAGCCCCACTCTGGAGCCCAAACAGCCTCTGCCCACCATCCCTGCTCCCTTTCAGCCCATGGCCAGCTCCTCCAGGTGTTGTTTGCTCTCCCAGCACAGCTCTTGTTCAGAGAGAACTCCCCACAAAAGCTCAGTGATGTTGCTATTGATCCTCAGCCCCAGCCTGGGTTTGTTGAGGTGACCAAGTGAGTGGCAGGTGGTTGGTTCCTCTACTTATTTTCTGCTGGATGGGGACACCAAATATTTGCTTTCTGAAATATTTGCAGCAGCTCTGCTACAATTAACAACATCAGCTGAAATGCTCAAAAAGGCGGGGGGAATGCTCTTGTGCCTTTGCTCTGCTCTGAGCTTTGCTAAGATGACACAGAAACTCCTGGACTCTGTTGCTTTGCCATGGAGTGCCTCTCATGGGCAACACGTGTGATGGATTGACCTTTGGTTTCACTGGAAGATGCCCACAGGAGTGGATCTGCACTCCTGGTTTCTGATCCACACCAGACCACTCCTAGGGAACAGCTTTCACTTACACAAGTACAAATGCAGAGCAGTTAAAGCACTCACCAGACCAATCCTATGGCAGCAGAACAATTCAGGCCTTGCATTTCAGGAACAACAAAACTGCCTGAGGGTGTGTGCTAATTACAGACTACTCCTATCATCCAGTTTACATTGCAAGCCACCATCCAAACAACCAACCAGAGGAAGACTTACCTTTGATGAGAGGAAGCTCCAGCTATGATCAAGCATGGATGTTGCATTCAAGGCAAATTTAGGGAAGGCTGAGCCAAGTCCTCCTCTGTATGAGCTCCACAGACTGTTCAGTAGCTGTTGTCAGTAGTGGAAACATCGAGTGACGTGTCCTCATCTGAGAACTCCAGAAGTGTTGAGTTCTGGATAAGTTTTCCCTCCCTCAAAACACACTCATATAATGGCCACATTTCAAAACCAGACCAGGAATTTTGGAGACAAAATTCTCCATTGCTGAGATGTCCAAAGGCCTTCGTGCTCCAAGGTTCTCACAAGGTCTCCAGATGCAGCAGAGGCAGAGGGAGAAGGGTTTCCTTCCAGGTAGGGACTGCTACTGCAACAGGGATTCAAACCACAACTCAGCATAAGTTTTGCAAAAAGGAGACACCTACACAGACCACAGGATTGCTTGGGAGTGAGTGCTGCATCCAAAGATCTGCTGGTGAAATGCCACTGCTTACAAGGTGGAACACTGGGTGGCAGAGGATGGGTCCATCCAACCTGGCAAGTCTGGGATGGAGACTCTGGCCAGTGGGTTCAAGCCATGGCAGCCTCTTCCCCAGCTCTCACTGTTCTTCATATCCTCTCCTGGATGAGAGAGGCAACCATTTAGGAGTGGGTTTTTAACTCAGTGCCATGGATCACTGATAGGATCAGGCCCACAGAGCATGCAGGGTATGACTCAGTGCTAAGCATCTTTTATTCTGCAATCTTCCTAGGCAGACAGTATGTTTTTGGCTTTGTGCACTCTGCAGTTTCTCTCTTTTCCTTCTTCTCTTTTTTTCTGTTTTTTTTTTTGTGTTTTTTTTTTTGGTTTTTTTGGGTTTTTTTTTGGGTTTTTTTGTTTTTTTTTTTTTTTTTTTCCTCTTGTAAAGACTTTGCTATGTCAGAATCTGTCAAACAACTCCTTGTGCCATGTTTTCACAAGAATCCTACTTGCTGGCCGGTGCCAAGCTCCCTTTTAAACAATACCCAGTGAAGCATTGCATTGCCTGTGCTCTGCTCTCTCGCATGCCATATTTAGACAAAAGCCAGGGAATTCCCTGCCCTACATGAGGGCTTGAATGAGTGCATTCTTCTCCCACCTCAACTTAAAAAATATGTGTTCACATCAGCCAGACCTTCCACCCAGCTTTATTTTTAATTCATTCCACACTGGGATTTATATACCTAGAAATTCAAAGGTCGGGGTGAGGGGGAAGGAAAATTGAAAGAAAACAAAACGAAACAAGTGAACACAACCACAGACACATGTTTAGTCCCGCTGGGTGCATTCCCAAAGAGACCAAAACCAGTGGAATAAAACCACCCCAACCCCACAACGTGACCAACAAAAACCATGCAAACCCCACCCCACTGCACAGCTGGCAACAGCTGGATCATGGCCACAGGTGGCTTTTAGTGCATTGGCCCTGGGCAAACAAACAGCTGACTCTGCTGCAGACTGCCAGGGGGGCTCTGGCAGAGCACCTTGTGTGCACCTGAGTGCTGTGGAGAGAAGGAAACCCGCCTGGATAGGAGGAGAGGCGGGGTGAGTTCTGGGATGCTGCACACACAGCCCTGCACGTCCCCATCCCCACCCCAGCGCCGGGGCTCTCTCCTGACGCTGCAGAAGTCAATGGGGCTGCAGAGCCTTCTGGAGTGCTATTGAAACGCCGCATTCCAGAGCACTGTGCTAATCGCTCCCCTCCGGCCCTCCAGCATCACTCCGCTCACTGATGTTTAAATTCTTTGCCGTACTTTTGTCCGCAGCCGTTTGGGCCCCCCAGATTTTTTTGGACATGTGGTCCTTCCGCTCGCTGCCAAGTCTGCTGGGAGAGGATGTCAGCCTCACAGCACCAAAACAGATGCTGTCCGTGCTCTAACTCTGCTGGGAAAGCTTCAGATAAAGGCCTGTCTGCCCTCCTCCCCTCTGCCCCATGAACGCTGCAAAAATGTTCATTACATCTGCCCCAAGAATCTGCTTAGGAGAAAATCTGAATCCTGAGAGTCAGAGAATTGTTAAGTACAGTGTACATGGCCCGAAACATGGAATGAAACACTCTGAAAAACAAGGCAGAATTTGCACTAGATTATTGTTTTCATGTACTCACATAAAATCCATTACAGCTATATCAAATATATCCCTTCTGCTGGTAGTGATGATGGAGATCCTGCACACAGGATGCAGACAGACACCTTTTAACTGCTGTCACTTAATTCTGCTCACTGTGGCTTAAGCTGACATCTTAACTGAGACATCACTCAAGCCTTGACTAGCCCGGTGCTCCTGGTGTTATTGCTGCTTCCAGGAGCATTCTGGGGACAGGGAGAGAGGGAAGAAATTATATGGACAGAGCTGTGGAGTTACAAAATGCACCCTTAGGATCATATGTTCAAAAGCACTCAGTTCCCGTTTAGGAGCCTAAATGAAGTTGGCAGGATTTCAGAAGTGCTCAGCATCTATCAGCTCCTACTGAGAACATGCTGAGCTCTTCTTAAAATTGTCAGAGAAAAACAATTTGAAGATAGGAGCCAGCTTGTGGCTTACAATTAACATCATTGTATGGGTCTTCAGAGCAGCCTGGCAGGAGCAAGAATAGCTGCTTTCACAGAAGATATTCTATATGAATCCACATCTCCAAGCACAGGGCCAGGTCTACAAGCAGCCACCCCACTGGCTGCCTCCTGAAAGAGCTCTGCACCCCAAGGAGAATTTTCCTCTCTGTGTCAGTGATGCCTCACAGCATTGAGTAAGTGGGACTTTGCACCTGCCCATGCCTGGACCAACCACATCAGTGGAGGTGAGAAGGACCAAAATGAGTGCTTAAAAACTCAGAACATAACCCACAGGGCTGCAGGCAGGGCAACTGTGAAAACATCTGGAGAAATGAACTAAATTGGGCCTAACTTATGTTAGGTTTTGACATATAATTAGCAGCAAAACTAAATGCCAGTTGGTAACTTCTGCCTTTGAACCTCGAAGTGCTCTTTGTTCTGAGATGATGTGAAAGATGTTTTCTCCCAGTGGTGACAAACAGTTAATGCTATGGGAACCTTCAACAGACAGAAAGATTTGTCAAATCTCTCCAAACACTTCCAGAGGCATCAATCCTGCAAAGAACTTAATCAGCAGCAGTCCCACTTGCCCTCCTGGAACCACTGATATATTTAAAAGGAAAGCTGTGAATTCAAGTCCTCCCACTGCTCACAGCTCCTCTAGCCTTGAACCAGCTGAACCTTGGTAACACACTAAAAAACCCCAAATCAAGCACAGCAGCTTGTGCCAGGCTCCAGCTCACCCAGGGACATATTCTTGGAGGGGACTAAGAAAAAATTCTTCTCATCAAGATCCTCTTTTTCACAGTGTCCTTCATCCTACAATGAGATTCCAGCAGTTATCTTCCAGGTAGGAGCAGCTTGCTTATCCTTATTTTGCAGGTATTTCAGGGGTTACAATGTCTGTCTGCTCCTTGGCTTGCTACGTTGTTTGGTCTAATTCCACAGATAAACTCCAGAGATTCTTCTGGGGGCAGCAGGAGCTGAAGGATCTCATGAATCTTGCTACCAAGAGGTCCCTTGACTCACCTTGGTGTGGGAGGTGGAGCTCTAATTTGATGTACTTCCCTAGATGAGGGTGCTACCCCTCAATCAGAGCTGCCAGAGGACACCACCACACACGGTATTAGGACATCACAACTTTTTTTTTTCTCTCTCTCTTTTAGGTTAGGAGAAGCTTCATGTTTTCTCAGTAACAGATCAAAATCCCTCTTGTTGAAGGTGGAAGCAAAAGTATTGATTCCAGAGGAGCTCCTGCTCCCAGCCCAGCTCAAGGACCCAGGAGAGAGATTAAACATCATGCAATTAAGCACTGCCAGACTTTACAAGCTCTGGCCCTATTGATTTATCTCCTGACATCTTGACACGAAAGCAGAACAGCAGAAGAAAGCATAGCACTATTTTCCATTCTGACTAAAACAAGTAGTCTAAAACATGCATGATTTTAATTTGTCACTCCTCAAATATAATGACTCATTATGATTCATTACTCCCAAGTATTCTAGCTCATTTTCTACAGCTAATTAACCTTGTAAGCAACAATTCACCCAACAGAGGATCACTCTATTGCCATGGGGAAGGCTGCACTCTGCCTTCTCCTGTAGGAGAAGTGCTTGCCATGGTCTGGCCAAGGGGCACTGCTGTCCTTTCTCTCCTGAATTTGCTGAACAGGGACAGCCTGAGAAAACTCATTTAGAAAAAAAAAATAAATTGAGAATTCTCCATTCCAGTGAGCAACATATGCTCAATCCAAACACAGTCTCCTTGGGAGCAGGGAAGGGCTGGTTGGCCATTGCTGCAGCCACTGAAGGGTAACAAATACTTGCCCTTTGCAGAGCTGAGCTGAGCTCAGCCAGGCAGGAGAGAGGAGGGTGACAAGGAAGGTAAAGATACTAATGCTCATCCTGGAGCAGTGGGAGGAATGGTGACTGCTGCAGCTCCCTGGGATGATGCCCTGTCCTAGGAAAGCCAGGGGCTCACACAACTGGGTGGAGTTTGGACAAGACCCTTCAGTCTTTCTCTTGGTCCCTTTTATACCCTGCTCAGATTTAAACATCCTCTCCACTTCTCGTATATATTTAGACCAAAGAAAAACACCATTAAAATGCCAGGGAAGCTTTCAAGACAATTGTTGTATTAAACTAGCTTCAATCCTAAACTCTGCTCCTGTGAAATTACTCACTGGACAGCCCACTTTAATCCTGAATCACTAATTAAGTGCTGCTGTCACTGTCAAATGATTGCTGTTTTCACAGGTCAACCACAGCAGGAAAGGGAATTTTAACTAAAACACTGCCTGACCCCAGGGATTTACAGGCAACAACTTCTGCATTAGGCACCACGATATAAATTCACAAAATCTTCACTGCAAAACTCTTCTTCATAAAGCAGCAGTGCCAAGGGCTGAGCAGTTCTGGAGCAGCAAATGCCATTTCCCTGGCTGCTCCCACCGAGGCTGCACCGGGGGCGGCCGGACAGCGGCGGCCTGAGCGTCACCCCGTGAAACCCAAGAGCTGTGGCCATTTTTAGAACCAGCCTGCCCCTGAAGATCTGCTGCATTATCTGGGCAACACGTAAGGGAACAAGATGAACTGCAGCTTCCCCCAGCCACTTATTTACCTTCTGTTTAAACAGAGCCTGTGCAGCTCCTTGCCCGTGCACCCACTTGCTCGGCACCTCGCGCAGGGCTGATGCTCTATTTTTAAAGGCATGCTGCTGGCTTTCATCTGAAGCTGCCTGTTTGGATTGTTTTTTCTTTAAACTAATTTAAAACATGCTGGAAGATAAAGGTAGTGAGGGGAGATATGGCAAATGCACCATGGTTGGCGGTGAGAGTTGAGATTGAGGCAAGAGGTACAACCCAAACAGCACCAAAATGAACATCTAAACTCAGTGATTAGGGCCAGATAGCAAGAGTTCTTGCTAAGGGGACCACCTCCCATGTACTTGGTGTGGGATCATCTGAACCAAGACTTTAGGATTTGTTCTGGCAGCAAACACAGGGGTGCTCACAGCAGGGAGGAACAGTGAGTGGCAGCTGCGAGGAGTCCTGGGGGGGGAATGTGGTCCCTGAAACACAGTTTGAAATAGTTTGGGGCTTTCCAGGGAATTAAAGGCTCTGCTGGTTCCAGTTCTGAGCCCACATGAGCAGCACTGCCCTCAGTGGCCTTGCACAATCACACAGGTGGAGGAAATACTGCTAGGAGTCTCCAGCTCTGTGGGAACGTGGACGGGAGCCAGAAACACTTGGCATGAAAATCCAGTGTCCCTCCCCACGGCTGTGACCCCAAACCAGGATGCACCAAACACCCCTGCACAGGGGGGCTGCTCAAGCTTGACACAACACCCTCAGCAACTCTCAGCAGTAATTGGAATAAAAATGCTGAGGCCATGAACACTGACAGGTTGTGAACAGGGAAGATGGTTGACTACACTGATACATCACCAACAAAATGAGAAACCACTTTGAAAACTTCACATTTTGAGAGCTTGAAGATTTCCTAACCCACGCCTCTGGTCTAGAATTTTCTCAGCCGATGTTCTGTCACCACTGCAGAGCTGCCCTGAGCATCCTGCTGATGGTCCTGGTGTTCCAGACACACACCTGGCTCTGCTGCACTGGGCAGGCTGAGCTCGGCTCCATTTCAGATTCAGGACATCTCTGAGAACTGGTTGAAACGAGGACTCGCTAACGCTCCCATCAGATGCTGATGGGCCTTTTTGTGCCAGGAAAACGGATGTGTGCAACAACAGCAAAAGTGCCTGGAAGCGTCCCAAAGCCTGAGTGAAATGCGGGAATGTTGAGTGGCATCAGACAAAAGGAGCAGTGATTTAATCTCCACAGATGGGGAGGAGGGAGCGGTGTCAGGAAGAGCAGGAGGATGAGATTAGCTAGGCAATAAAATGAAAATGAGCAAGAGGTGGAGAGAACTGTGCCGAGATAAGAGGAGGTGGATTACAGAGCTGGCAGATGGAAAGGGAGCAGGCAGCCAAACAGTGAACAAAAAACAGGTAATAAATCTGGGAAAACTCTCATCAACAATGTTAAATACCATTTTCAGCCCATTTTCTCCAAGGAAGCGAGTGATTCTGGCAGAGGGATGTGCTGTGCCATCCCTCAGGGTGCAGTGATGCTGCCTCCAGCCCCAGCCACTGCAAATGGCCAGCAAGGTGTGTTTGCTTGGACTCTTTAACTCCTGCAAGACAGCCAAAATCCTTTCTGACACACGGATAAAGCAGCTCTTTGCACAAAAGGTGAAAGAAATTGCTTCTTTCTGGAGGGCTTGACCATCTCTTTGCCTCAGCCTAATTCAGGAAAGCGACACCTCGTCTCCTTTGCTGCTGAAAGGAGCATTTCCTGCAGCCTTGCTGGAGCACATTAGGCTGGGTATCTCAGTTCCGGGTGATAAGGCAGCTTTTATCAAGAGACTTTCATTAATGCAGTTTAACTGGCAATAGACAATTGATAACAAGCAGACACTTGACCACAATTTAAGTCATTAAGCCCTTGACCACCATGTTTTTGGAAGATAATCTCTAGAATATCTTAATCTGTGTCATTTTAGCAAAGCTTTCCAAATCTGTGAATCCCCCAGCCTTCCATTACCCAAGGCAGGTCAGGGCCTGCTGGCACCACATCTATCCCAAGAGGTCACTTAAAATCATTTATTTGTCATTGCACTTTAAATCTGGGAGAGGAAATTAATGGACATAAGAGAAGTAATTTCCTTGTGAGTCTGAGACCTCTTCAGGGCAGGGACAGCTTTTTGCTCTGCACCAATGCAGTGCCTGGCCCAACAGGGTTTGTGCAAAAGAACAGCAGTGGTGGCTCATCTGTCATGGCAAACATCTGTGGGGAATAATAAATACCTGTTTTGAGCTGAAAATTTCCCACCCAAATGTGGGGCAAGGTCAGATTAACCCTGTCCCTGCTAAATTAGATTACACGCCTGCCCCTTCTTTATTCCCAAACGGACACCTCTTCCCCCTCTGCCCCTTTAGCTCATTTAATGTCTCTCCAACCTCCAGCACAACCAGGAGAGGACACAAACAGATCACAGGGTGGTGTTTGGGGAATGGGATGAGGTCAGAGGGAAGGCAGGGAGAGCCCAGGTCAGAAATTCCTCATCCCAGACACTTCTGGAAAATCCCATATCAGGGATAAGAAACATTTCTACCATGCTGAAATGAGTGCATTTAATAGCTTTTTTTTTTTTTTCCCTAGGAAAAAGCACTGTGGTTAGGCAGTTCTTGGATAGACCGTGGGAGTTAAGTGCAGGAAATTCAATACTCTCTGTTATATACCAGAGGTCAGGCTAAGGCCCCCTTCAGATCTAAACCATAAATTTTTCAAACCCTTACCAAAAAAGCCTCTCCAAAACCCACTCCAGTCTTCCACTCAGCTTCAAGAAAACTCTTCAATAACAAGATCTGATTGCCAAATGTTAATAAAGAGGCCAAAACAATCAAGATCCGTGTTTGACTCCAGTTTTTATGGCAGCCTGGCAGCCCCTGGCATTCCCCAAAGAAGCCCAGAGCTGTAACCCAAGGCCCTGGGGCTCCCACCTCCACAGGCACTTGTTCCTCATCTGACCCCAGGAGCTGCTGTATCTCACAGGCTGTTCCAGGCTGGGATGTGGGACAGCTCATCCTGCTGGAAACCATAACTAAAAACATTGTCTGAACACAAACCTCTGCTGTGCCTGGAGGGGAGGAGCAGCCCCCAACCAGCAGAGAGAAATGGAGTTTCAAGGGATGGTTGGGCTGTAGGAGAGCCAGGAGGACAGCACAGAATGGGGGCTCTGGAGGGAGGTTTTACAGGAGGACATCAGCACCAGGCAAAGAAAGTGCCCAGCACTGACTCGCCCAGCTGGGATATGCCCAAATCCAAAATCTAGCCCAGGAGGCTGCAAACGCTGCAGCTGAAATCAGTTGTGTCAGGTCCTGGCAGCAGGTGTTAGGAGGAGCTGATTTCCACCCCAGGATTAGCAGCAGGATATACAGCACATACTCTCTGCAAAAGTGTGATCATATCAAAGCTCCATCTGTACTCAGGCTGGAGCTTGGAGCTATTAATGACTACTGGGGGAGAACTGACATTTTTTTCTTATTACCAGTTAAATAAGCTTCCCACACCTTGGAAAATAATCATTCCTTTTTCTTTAAAGATATGTCCATACATACCTTTCTCTTTCAATACAGACAATCTACACATATCTAGAGAGAGGAGTTGCACACATTTTAAAGACCAGAATATTTAAAATGCTGCGTTTATCCTCTTTTCTTTTCTTTTTTTTTTTTTTTTTTTTTTTTTTTTTTTAGAAGTAAAATTTGTTTTCCTCTTCAGT